>JAAGVU020000051.1:945005-960980 GCA_011763525.2 Mormyrus iriodes
GGGGGGGGGGGGGGGGGGGGGGGGGGGGGGGGGGGGGGGGGGGGGGGGGGGGGGGGGGGGGGGTGGGGGGGGGGGGGTTGGGGGGGGGGGGGGGGGGGGGGGGTCAGGCGATTTTACATTATTGTTATTGTTATTGCATTCTCTTGTTTTTTTGTTTTGTTGAACTTTTTCAGGTTTTTTGTGCTTCGCCATTGTCCCCATTGCTTCATGTTGACCTGTAACCCTGAAAGTGGAATTCTTGTCCTGGAAAAACTTCCTATCCCCACTCTGTAATATGTGATTCTGATTTACATCCTGACCAGAGCAAACCTTGCATGCCGTAGATGTAATGGCCACAATCAATATTCAACAAACTTGGTCAACACAACTAAAAAGTCAGCTGGAGAACACAGCGTGTCCCCCAGACCAGGAAGTCCCATGTTAAGCAATGCCTTGATCTATTCTGACATATTCTGCACTGGTAGAATTGAGCTGGTGCATGCGTGTGCTCGTGGGCGTGTGTGGCGAGGCTCAGCTCCAGCTCCTGACAGCATCCAGGAGGCAGTTGCTGGGCAGCCTGCCTCCCTGTTGCCCCCCCCACCCCAAGGGGGCCTGGTTACTATGGAGGCCCAGGTGTTCACCAGGTGTTGCCAGTGATCCAACTGTGCTCTCTCCATTGCTTTGTTCTACCTGTATGTAGTCTGTAAGGCGGTGATAAGAATAAGACTGACTGTTCTGAGTAACATTGACAACAGTCCAGTAAAACAGATTATGCTTATGTATGAAACCTCTATGCAACTCTACAAACCTTGACTGGATTCATGCATTAAAAATTCATTTTTCAATGCCCACAAAGGTCTTTTAATTCATCTAGTAAATGTTTGATATGAATTGTCAATAGTTTTAAAACGAAACCTTGTTGGTTGTAGGATTTCCGCTTCACTGACCATGATGGGTTCATTTAAATCCCACAGATCTCCTTGGCAGGCAGTGTGTGATGCATCTTGCCGGATGTTTAGCTGGATGATGTGACGGCAGTGGGTAATCTGACCTCCAACCTGTCCCATCTGTTCCCCCTGCTAAACAGCGCCAGTGAAGCACACTCCATATATGACAGGAAGACCCTTTGTTGAGAAGGCCATCCATAAGCTGTTCAAAATGCATCGCAGGCATTGGATACAGACTTCCAAGTGCTCGGGCACTCCCCTCGGGTATGAATGAGATCATCTTTTTCCTTAGAGGGAGGATGCTGTACTAAATGAAGTGGACATTAATTTACTGACCATTTATATATAACATATATTTGCTGCCAGAGAAGATCCATGCTGGCCTGATAGTTATAAATTATTTTTCATAATTATAGAAAGCTCGGTATTAGTAACTCAGTTGGTTCCCCTAATATTGCAGTGCGTATGACGAATTTCCCCGTTCCTCAACGCACGAAATGAAAACAGGATATTTTTTTCTTATTATAATATAAGTAGCACTATTTGACTTTGTGTATAATAACCGGTAATAAAAATCATAGTTCATACTTGCCATATACACGATATTTCGGCTGGAAAGGTTTGATCTGTGTCACAAAATGCAACGTTATTATCATGTATATTATTACCCTTACGACAAATAAAACTAATCAAGTTCAAAGTACTTTTCGCAATAACGATCTATGCATCTACCATAATCGTATGTATATGTGTGTGCGCGTGTCTGTGTGTGTGTGTGTGTATATATATATATATATATATATATATATATACACACAGTAGTAGATATTTAGTTTACCTCTGTTTCCTTATTTTATTTTTTTGCTGAGTTTTTTAAATTAAGAATTGATTATTGATAGATATTGTATTTAGTTTGATGGAATTGCATATTATTTACAGCCACTGCGCTTATCCCGATCCCTTATTAATTCGTGCATCCAGAGAAATTCACGATTTTATCACAGACATTTCACGAAGGTTCGTTCTAGTCCTACTTAAGATATATCAGACGGTACGGCCTATATCCTGAATATGCACTGGCTCTTTTTTTGCAAGTCGGCCTACTAATAATTCGAGATAACATTCAGTTCCATAAAGAACAACGTAACCATTTAAAATATGCATTGGAACTTTAGACTCTCCAATGACAACGTCGAATAGCCTCATAATTAATCCCATACAAAAGAAAGTCATTTCAGTTCAGTTTTCTTTATTTGAATATATGGTAAACACGTTTAAAACAATGCCATTGAAGAAGCACTATAAAAGCTAAAGTTTATGAAAATAACTTGTATATAGAAAATGATTGCGTCTAAGAGCTGTACGTATAATAATGTATGTATATAGTTTCCAGTAGACATTTAGACATCATTCACAACATATATACATAAAATAAATAAATTAAATGATAAATATGACAAAACCAACATTTGCCAATAAAATAATTATAATTACTTGTGAAATTAAACACAGAATAACTTACAAACACAACCTGGATAAATAAATCAATTGATAAATAAATATCCTCCATTGTGAAAATACATATATTGAAATACTTTTAAATAATAAGAATCAAACTTACTAAAATAAACGATATTTAATCAGTTGCAAGCATTACTTGGGGTTAAACTTTTTAAGGCAATTATGAAGCAAAGTTTCTAGTATGTAAACGGACTATAATCAAAGGCATTTATGGCTACACTCTAAGGGAATGCTTAAAAATCGTTTCAATGAGATTTGCCTCCAGACAAATCTAAAAACTGAATGTCGACTGACTCACAAGCTATAATAAAGCTAATAAAGTGATTTACATCCTGTGAAATAAAAAACGTTTTATAACAACAGGTATGCGGCATCTAAAATATCCCTTTCTTAGGTCTAGAAGCTAGTATATAATAATATAGAGGTCCTAATCGTTTACTTTTTCATACGCTACGCGGAAATCTGAAAATAAACCGTCCAATTTACCAGAAAAAGTCACCGAGTTGCTGTTATGAAAAAAGTATACTATCGCCAGGTGAACTCGGATGTGTTCAGAAGGATTCTTACTGTCAAAAACCCGTGACACTTTTTTTTTAAAGTTAAAGGCACTACTTTTCATCTTTTTTTCTTCTTCTTTTCTGATTTTCTAGCAAGCGGGGCGCACGGGCATTTGAAGAATGATCACTTGCCTGTTTTCCGAAGGGTGGCATTTGTTGATGTGCCGCGTAAGCCCCGGAGAGCTATAGAAGGTAGACGGGCAATATTTGCAGGGGAAAACCTGGGACGGATGCAGGAGACGGAGGTGCTTTTCCTGGCCCATCCTGCTGGTCAGTGTCTCTCCACACACAGGGCACGGGTAGCACTCCTGGGAACTCAGGTTCAGCGGTACTTGGCTTTGGCTGTCCTCCGAAGATGCACCCTCTTTCGGCTTCTCCCCATCCTCCGCAATTTGGACAGCGAGGTCCTCGTTCATTTTATTCAGCTGGTGACCCAAAAGGTGCTTCTTCAGATACGCTTGACGCTTAAACTTTTTCCGGCAGTGGTGACAATCATACAGACCATCTTCTGACCCCGATTCCGACAAACCGGGGCTGGGCGTGTCCCTGTGACTTCCTATCTCAGCTGCCATGTCCTTGATTTCTTCTGGCCCGGCTTTGTCATCAGAGGCGATCTTAGACATTTCGGATTTGATTGCGTTTAGGGGTTTAGGCTTGTGCCAGCGTCTGTGGGAAGCCAGGTTTGCGGGACAGCTGAACACCTTGTCACATTCGGGGCATCTGTACTCCACCCTAACTATCCTGGAGCACTTGTGCTGGGCTAAAGAGAATGGATCGGCATAGGCTTCCCTGCAGAGCTGACAGATGAATTCACCTAAAGGCTGGTTTCCAACGTTTGACTGCGTCCTAGGTTTTTGGTCGATCGGTCCCTCTTTAATTCTCAGTCCAAGTACTGGTGAAGTGGTGACCTCGTCTTCAAAGTGTAGCTTCCTGATCGCTTTGGGTTTTTTGGATACAGGCTTGCTCTTGCGTTCAGTGTCAGATGACAGCCTTTTGATTGGGTTTCCGGTGGTGATGTTAGTGTTGTCGCTGCGGTTGCTGTTACTGGTGCCGATTTTCAAGTCCATTGGAGCGAACAGAAGGTGGTCTAACGTGCTGACCACTGCGGGTGTCGGAAAGGATTCAGCGGAGACTGGAGAGCCGAGTCTGAAGCGTCCCTCACAGTATGTTTTCTCATGTTCCTTACTGACCGGCCGGGTAGGGCTATAAAGCGTTTGGTACACAACCTCTGGGTTGCCAAACTGAACAGGTTTTGCATCCTGCCTTGAGACTGGCGTATTTGCTCCATTAATTAGCGATGATGATACAAAGCCTCCGGAACTGGGTGCGATTGATACAGATGGATGTGCATCTCTCTCAGACTGTGAGACTTGTCTTACGTCTTGACTCTCTTCATCAGACCGGATCCTGTAAGACACCGGCGTCGTTTTCTTATTTCTTTTTACCAGAAAACCTTTTGGCATCTTCGCTATTCAAAAAAAGGCACTTTAAAAGTGAGCTCCAGGTGTAGGGGTGACAGAGGATCGTGAACTTTCACTTCGACTTGTATTCTCCACTATGGATTGTTCCTCTCCTAAAATGCGTTCGTCTCCAAAGCATAGCTGCACTCTTTTTTAAGGCAAAATGATGCCATTGTTCTCTCTCCTTGTTGTCGCATCCCCAACCAATCAGACCGCACTAAGATCCCTATGGATTTGCGAGTGGGAGGGTAGAAAACCTTGGTTTCGGGGGGAACCGGAGGAGGGTCTTTAGATTACTAAGCAGATGTACCTGTGGTTTATTGTATTGCAATGCGTTTCGTGCTTTCCCCGATGGAGGCACACGTCGAGATCCTCTCCTTTTAACGGTCTGATGGGTTTCTATTGAAATGAACACGTGCCATGCTTCGTGAGTCTTTCATGATTGCCAGTGTTTCAGTATAACCAGACGCCGAAGAAACGTTATTTTAAACAACAATAATAATAATGTCAATTTTGTGCACGAACATGTTGTATAATTGTGCGCAAAACGCTTGAAACTTTGAATACAGTATTTTATATATATCACAATGCTATATGCACTATATTTTCGCAAATAAAAGCATTATTTTTAAAGTATAAAAATTAAACCATTCTATTCTTAATTTAAATAAACATGTACATTCTTAGAGGTCTCCATTTCTGTGTATTCACACACACAGTCTTTGCTTATTTTATCACAATCTTTCTAAAAACAAATATAACGGTGATCATATAATCGATTACTGGCACAAATGTAGGCCTAGTAGTTAGATGATGCATTACGACTGTAGGCTAATGTACTAAACATGTTAAATGCTTAGTTGTTTATTACAGATGGTAATTTACAGCCGCACTGTCTTGTAGATGAATCCCATTGATCTGTAAATTATATGTGAAGCCATACGCATGCAGAAATTAACTCCGAAAATGAGGCGGAGTTTTCGACGTGCAGCATTCGTCATTTTAACTCTTGGGTAATAAATCAGTCATCTTACGCATACATGAATAACAAGAACGGCTCCTGGTTTTACATCACAATAGCCATGTGGCCAAGATGAATCCCCTTGGTTTCTGAAAAGGAAATTGGCCACGGTGAAATAAGACTCCACGGCAATCTGTCCAAAAGATAGACACGTGCTGAGTGTAATCAATGCTCCGAACAAAGCAGACCATATGCAAAAGACCACGATTATGCCCCCATTAAAACTTCCATGCCTTAATTCTCTCCACAGAAAGAATTGGGTATAGTACCTGTCGTTGGAAGTTATTCTGTACGTAGAACAAGGGAACATAACCTGTTTGGTATTTTACGGCTGGAAAATTAGTCTACAGAAAATTCCATCTGGTGGGCTACGGCATCTAACACAACCATAAAAAAATACAATATATGTTCGATAACTACGTCACCACAGCCATTAAACCTCATTGTGGGATGTGTCATAACTTTCAGGTTTAATTTATTATTATTATTATTATGTTTTAACTATGATCTTCAACCAGTTCAAAATTTAAATTTATTTTGTTACAATCCTGAGAAGTTAGGGATACTAGATTTTTCTTTAATACCTTTAATAACATTCAGGCAAAAGTGCTCATTAAAATCATTAACGTCAATTTAACGCTATATTTTCATACTTATGGCTATTATATTATAAATTAAGAATCGACAAAGCTAAAAACGGTATGAATACCGTTCACTGGAGGCCAAAACTGTCTTAATGAATGGTTGTCAGAGCGGAATAAATAGATGTAGGCACTGTTGACCTCTGTCAATTCACTGAACGCGCGCCTGAATGCAGGTTTTCGCTGAAATTATTTTTTAAAGGCAATCGTTCTTAGTGTAAGGTTTTTATTGATCGCTGATCCTCACAAAAAAACAATGAGACTAAAAAAAATTAACAAACCAGCCGAATCAAGCCTGTTTGTGTACACTGAACACAGAATTAAACAATTTAAGATTGAGAGATAGACACTAGTTATTTGGCACTCGTGTTTGTAAAGGAAATGACGAATAAAAAGACGATTAGAGAGTGTCTGTCAGCATATGCATAAAAACTTCGTGTCACGAAAGTTAGATTCATTTTTGCATATCATATTCCTTATCGATTATAAGATTTAGAACAGATTTTGCGACAGTTGACAACCGTTCTTTCTCCTTCGTTTGTACAGGCTACTTTGCGCCTGGATTGAAAAGTGTCTGTTTGGGACGCGTGTCCGCCTATTTGTTCAGTGGAGTGTGTTACCGCCCAGGAGATGAACTGAAGATTTGCGCTCATTAGCATACAGCTGCCCCCTAGGCAGTGTACACGCTACCCACTTTCATCCAGGCCTTATCGGCGTAGCGTGGAGCCACGCTGAGCAGCGGAATAACCCCCTGCACTTAAAAGGATACTGCACTGGAAAAAAATGTCCCTAACATGCAGGACCGTTTTTATGTTTATTAAACTATCGAAGCCTAAGGACAAGCCAGGTGAATGATTGTGAGAAGTGCCCTTTACTCAAACAGTAGATTAATTAATGGGTAGGCTGTATTCAGCACCTCCTCAGTATTGACAGGCACAGAATTTCACCTGTGCTTTTCACTTGGATGTTTTCTAGGGGATATGAACTGCATTAAACTGTTTTTATATATTTTTAATATTGTTCTTTAGCTTCCATCAATTGATCGATTGACCCATCCATCCATCCATCCATCCATCCATCTCCAGTTCAGGAGAACTGTGTTTTGAGTCCTGTATGTATGGAATTAAATGCAAGCCAACTGGGACAAACAACTATCACAATGTAGTTAACAATCAATATATACAATATCACCCCAGTGTCTTAATTACAAAAATCATCTAATGGTAGTTAACATATGAACAAATTCAAGCCACAGGCTTCTAGATTTAGACAGCACAGTTTATTATATGCAGATTTTACTGAAGCAAGGTTGAACTGCTGTCCTCTGCATTTGAATCATATATAGATTTTAGATGGCTAGTTCAGTTTTACTATATAACTGTTACACTAGCAGCAGCGGCAGCAGCAGCAGTAATGCTATTTAAACACTAATACTATTTTTAAATCATAAAGTTTTATTACCAAACAAAACTTGCTTTCAGATTACAGATGTGTGACACAGCATTGATTTACCCTGCTACAGTAACCCGGTATGAGCATACATGGTCAGATGGCATCTGTTGTACTTTAGATAATTCAACAAACCTCTCTGCAGCATGGATAAGCCATCACTGTTTTCAAACATGCTCTTGAGGTACATTGTGGGGTCTTCTGAAACACACAGATTTTCATCAACTATTCTTTGGATCAGGTCTGGAATAGAAAGCAGGTCCTCTTCTCCCTATACAGAAGAAGAAAAATATGAGGACAGATTAGACCCTTTAACTACAGTTTTGAAATCAATCATTTTCTTAAGACGACAGAATCAGATACATCTGATCTGACATCAGATGTATTCCATCAGACTAAGTGGACACCTTCTTTGAGATGGTTTCAGTTCACCCCTTTAATAATATCCCGTTTGTCTTGTGATTCATTACAAAAGTGACTGGTCCCTAGGATATTTTTCCTGGAAAATGAACAGGAAACAGACCTGGACTTTTGTGGATTCCATAATCTGCCGAATTTCCTCTTCAAAATCCGCAAAACGGTCATGAAAAATTGCTAGGCACCATGGCTCGTCGAAATACCTACAAAACACAGTCACAAAAACAAACCGGCACAAACATTACTAACTAACCCTATTAGCTTCTTCAACTGCTTCCATGAAGAATAACAGAAGCTATAAGGCTACATTTACGCTACTTCTGTGCCTCTCCCTCCCAGCCACCCGACCTCAACACATAAACCATTAATTCAGCTGACATAAGGCCTCGAGCATGTTAAGCCATTTGTCCATTTAACGACCCATCACAATTGCATGTTCAATCTATCACTTTAACTGATATCCTAAACGTTCAATAATCACATCCACATCCATGGCAAGGCGCAATGAGGAATCCAAATTTAAATATCCTATTATCACTGATTTTGGAAAGACTGACAGTTGTTTGATGGGGGGACTCAGACTGTCTCCACATGGCAGGGTCAGACTTTTAATGGTTAAATATTAGAAAAGACAGCGAAGGGAAACATACTATGCAACTAGAATGCTGAAAGCGCTCATATACTTGTGCTTGATATGGAACACTTTCTCTGTGTGCATTATTTCCTACACTGCCTGTCCTTTTGCCAAGTGGCTGTCTGTCAGTCTCAGCCATGACATTGGTTATTGGAAATACCTTAATCTGATGCAGCTCTGGTTTAAAAGAGGGGAAGTGACAGAAGTATATAATTTATTGACAAATTTGACCTATACTTGACCAACACAAACAACTTACACACACAAGTTGTTTCATTGTAACCATACTAAATATAGCTTACTGGCCAAGATTTTTCAGGCTGTTTAAGAGGTAGACTGGAATTGGTTGTAGCAAATTAAGGCAATAATTCTTTAGTCCTGAACCAAGAATACCATATGTATATGTTATAGTGTTCAGCTGAGCCTATTCGACTAGATTATTTAGTTCAGATTGAAATGTATCTTCACACATCCACTTAATACTTTTTCAGCTGATGGAGGACACTGAGATCATGTGAAACATTTCAAATGATAAAGCTATCAAAATAATATTTAAAATCACATTTTAGTATTCATCACTTCATCCATCAAGCTTCTGTTTACCCAGCTTAGGGCCACACGGGGCATTCAGGCTAACCCAGGCAGCATTTGTAAGCTAAAGTAGCCAGAAGAGATAGGCCTGCCTTAGAAAAAACATGCAAACTTCGCACAAATAGAGAGAGGATTTTGAGCCCCAATCCTTAATGGCATTACCCACCGGACCACCAATAAATAAATGGGAAGGTGAATTATAACAAAAGAGACCAAAAAAAACAAAAGTATACCGAAATCTCGCTCCCCCATAAGATACAGTATTGTGAATCCATAACCATTAATACTGTACCTGTAGAGATCGTGGATCAGACCCTCGTCAAAGCGATCGCAGAGTTGATTCAGAAGCTGCTCGTGCTTTCCATACAGGCAAAGGTAGTTCGAGACTGGGATTGATTTCAGGGAGAGGCAAGTGATCGATTCGACCTCACCGTACTGGTTTACGAACAGGCGGAAGTAATTACCAGCTCCTGCCGTCCCAGTTAACATCTCCCGACCCTGAGGAAAAGTCTGAGTTAACAGCCAAGACAACTGAGCTGGTGTTTATGTAGTACAGGAAACTGACAAAATAGCCATTTAAATGTTTTTTTTGATTCCTTTAGTAACAGCTAATATTAGCTAAAAATTAATTGAGTTAGTTTTATTAATCGAACGTATGACTGCGCTTAAACAAACACTACACTTTAAAAGTATCAGTGGGATAATAAAGCAGCAAACCTCACACACAAAACCCATTTCGCTCAGCACAACCAGCTCCTGACAATATTACCGCAGAAACTGTACCTACGTATTTGTGTGACAGCATCTGTGTCGCTAATGGAGTACAGATGGCCGGTTTCCAGGCATGCAGATAACTGTATCCTCCTGGCAGCCTCCCACCTGTTTACACAGGAACGTTTAGTCAATCGCATGCTAATGTACAAGATTACTGCAGCTCACTAAATATCTAAGATTTATTAAAGCGGTGTTTGTTCCGAATTGTAACATCAAAGCACTAACATAAAAGCTTAGAAATCAAAAAGGATTCCTATGCACCCGGGGAGTATCCAGGACGTCTGCTGAAATGAAAATGGAATAGAATTTCTCCATAATTTTAACTATTAGCAACTGCACACTACACTGACTAATTGCATTGAAAGGCCATCTGATTGTGATAGATTAGCCCACAGCGTTTTTTTTACTGGTATCCAGTCTTCGTATTGTTTTTTGCTCAATGGCGAATTCGCTAACCTGTTTGTGTATTTCATAAGTTTGCATAACAATTCCCAACCGTGAAAGGGTCCAATGAGATTTAACTGATGGTCTCAGTGTACCAGTAACTGGTCCGTCAGAGTATTAGAATGCAGCAGGGAGTCAGTTAGGGCAGTGCCATGTGGGTTGTCAGGGTCATGGATTCAAAGATTTTTATGCTGCTGCTGGGTCCAGCTGGATAGTTTTGTACCTTTTACCACTAATGTGACCACTGACATGCAGGAAAGGGGGAAACTGTGAGTGGGGGGGGGCATGCAAGCTTTCGCAGGGTAACGGCGGACTGTCGGCGATTTAGTGCGGACCCCGTATCTTGGCTTTGGTGTAGATGGGCACGAGGCGGCCCTGGCCTTCAGTGGGGCTGGCGAGATGCTCCAGGGTGGGGTCAAAGAAAGGCAGCAGCGCAGCGGCCAGCTGGGCGCCCACCTCTTTGGAGCTGAAATTGGCATGTGTCCACTTCCCAGCATGGTAGCGCCGGGAAAACTTGGTGAGGGGTCCGGCGGCCCGGATAGATGGGTCACTGGTGTGGAAGGCGAAGTCGATCACTAGCCCACCGTCATACACTAAACCGGAATCATTAATGGCCCTGAACGCATCATAATCCACTCCTTTCCATGAGAAATTCATAAAAACCTACCAAAACAGAAACAGAAAACTATTTACAACCATACAGTGCAGAGTTACTACAAAGCAACAGGGCATTTATCTTCTCTATGCTCCATAACAAATTTCATGTTCATTTCAGGTGCACTGAGTGACTCTCCAGGTGTGAAATCCAAGTTCATCATTAAAAAATTTTAGCCGTTTCCAGATGAACTCAATACAACAAAACTGCGAAAATTTCACATTTCACAAAACAAATGTCACAAAACAAATGTCATAATATAAATTCCGAGCCCTTAGTGCATTTAATCAACCAAAATTCAAAAATGTTATATCTTGTGCTGTATTAGCCAGAGACCCTAAAGATAAAGCGGTAGGGAAACAACCACAAGTGTTTTCATTAAAAAACCAGGAAAATATGTTATATACCAAAAAAGTACAGCTAAACCCAAAAGCCTCTTCCTGGAATGTACTTTTCCTTGAGACACACTCAGTGCTGGACAGTGCCCTGTTTGGGGATGTATGTACAAGACGTACTACGCAAACTGCCCTAACATACATTTTCCTAGTACAATAAAAGTGTCAGTAACTTACTGCACATTTCAGCGTGAGGGGCTCGCTGTCAGTTGTGAAAGACATCGATGTGATTGGCTGAAAGTCCTGTCCATCATTTATCTGTGCCAGCTGACAGTTTTTGTAGATGGTGACCCCCTTCTCAGTCACCGCCCCTGCCACAGCCTCCTCAACCGCGGGGTCGTCGAAAGAGGACTCGAGGGAGTTAACAGGCAGCTGGACCAAGTGGATCCGAGAGCCGCTGACGCCCAGGCGGAGCAGCGCCTCCACACAGGTGTACGTGTCTACGGTGTTACCATAAACCACTGCGTCACCTGCAGGGGAGCGCCAGGTGCAGAGCTGAGTTTGTACAAAGGACACAGCTGGAGAGAGGAGTCTGATGCAAGTAGTGACACGTCCCGGCCAGAACACAGTGAGTCCTCTCTGATGGCCTGAGCCTCAGAAAGATCCCTCGGCACCAGAGGAACATGATTACTCAGTCCCACGCCTTCCCTAATTAGAGCTCTGATCATTATAGTATCCTAATTTAATGCCTGCATTCTGACCATAATTCCATCCTCCCTACCATAGCAAACAAGGTTTTGTAATGTTTCCATGTCTTATATGTTACATTTGCATGTTTTCAAATAATTTTCATCAAGCACATCCTTGTTTTCCCACCTGAAGTGGGTGAAAATTAAATCCCAGAGCCATCCCTGATATCCGAGGGACACCAGAACCCAGAATGAAGGACGCGCCTGACATTATGAGGGGGCCCAGCCGCTCCGGCCCGTTTCCCGCCTTTGTGCGCTTGTTTATAAAGGCCTTTGTGGCTCCCCCTGTATTCATGAGCGCAGAATAAAGGCCGGTGACAAAGGCTGCCGTGCGGCAGATAACAGCGAGTGCGCGCTCCTCCGCTGCCTTTCTTCGGCCTGTTCATTATATCAGGAGAGCGCTCTCCAGCCCAGCTGCGGCTGTGCCGCCGGCCCTTTGTTCTCTCCCGCTCTAATGGCATTTTCAGAAGCGATGGCCTCTAATTGGATGCCGGCCTATCTCCCGACCACTCCACCGTGTGAGCGACGGCTGGTCGTGTCTCATTCGCTGATTGGGACCCTGGCTCCCGCCTTCATTCATTTCCTCGATGGGGTCCAGAGACCCATAAAATGTCTTCAGTGACAAACGAAATGGACCAATTGTTTCTTTCCCTAATTGCCAGCGAGCACAGTGTGTTCTGCAAAGCCCTTTTCCACCCTATAAATAATCAGACAGATGGCTAGTTGTGCTTTATCAGTAACCCATTAGGCCATTATGTTAAAGTTATAAATAAAGTAAACTTGTGTCCTTTTCCTGTTGTGTAGTGATATCAAGCCCCTCCTGTATCAGTTTGTCTTTCTGTTATCAGGTTCTGCATGACAAGGTGTGGCAGTCTCAGCCCTGACTCATGCCGGGTCCTGAGAGAGAAATGTCACATGGGCTAGTGTGACATTACTTCCTGTGATTGGTTAAACGGTGTGTACAGTCCTTGCACTGTGCCATTTTTCATCATTTTCTTCTCAAAACAACAGTATTTGATACATATTGGAAAAGCAAAGTAATATAGCATAAAATATACAAGTCTAATGATTTATCAATATTTTGACTGAGATTTATACATCAGGATCACACAATAATAGTGTTTTATGTTTCCATGCAGCCCATTTATTTACAAATAAATCCAGCCGGGTTCTCATTTGACCACATCCTTTTTTAGAATAATACTGGAAAAACTGTATAATTACAATTAAAAACAACAGGGACGAACAGACCTGCTGTTAGTTGTTCAGACCCTATGTGCATGTTGTGTGATCTGCCCAGTGCCTGCCAGAGTGTAAGTGCTGTCCTTGGTGCTGAATCGCAGCCTGCTGCTGCACTGCAGGTTACTGCTCCCTCCATCAGGCTGCTTACTCTGATTTCCTAATGCTAACATACGGGTCTGCTAACCATCAACAGGCTCAGCCACATACAGACAGGCACCCCCCTTTGCCATAAGATCCAGCATCTGACTCTATTGCACTCAAGTGCAGGGGGGTAACAAAAAACATAACAGCCACGGGAGTGATAATTAAAAAGGTCTTGCCACGAGTGACATTCATTATTACACTTAAAACTCGAACAGCCCTTATTCATAACCTGCAGGAGCAGGATGTGTCTCTGTAGCCATATATTTACTATTCGCTTTAGTCTTTCTAAGCGTAGCAATCAGTCCTACACTTCACCAGTAAGCACACCTCTCGTCACAGCCCTCAGAAGGAACAGTTTTAAAACGCACAGGGACACACAGACGGGGTGGCACTCGTGCCCCCGCATGGCCACAGATGCTGCTGGCTGGGCTCATGCCACACAGAGGAGTTGCATGTATCTCTATGGTTAACAGCCTAACACACACTGATAAATAGGTGTTCGATAATTATGGAACAATTCATCTCATCGTTTAATCAGCGAATAACATAGAGCTTTATTAATTACATTAGTGCTTTCATTAGTCAGGCACCTTGTCCAACTAAACGAATAGGATCCTGCAAACAGGACGAGCAGATGGGCCCAGCTGCGGCAGAGGAAAGCCTCCCTCGGATCGGCCGAGGCCTGACTGAGATCAGATTTGCCATGAACCCTGGCTCAGGTGCAGCTCTGCATACCTTCCTGTTCCGTGAAGTTGGCCAGCAGCCAGCGATAGGCCATCTGGCAGTCTGTAGGGTCGTTGGGGGTAAAAAGGTTGGAGGGCACAGGTCCCGTGTACCTCTGCCTGGACTGATCACTGAGCTGGCTTGTAGGAGCTGGCTGGCTGATGTCTGCTGTACTGGTGGGACAGGGAACCTATATGGGAACCAGGACAGAAAGGGTCTACTCATGAAAACACTACACTGCTGAGTTTAGACCATTTAATTACTGAACATTTTACACAAGCCAATAGGTATGGACAGTACTGTGCGAAAGTCTTGGGTAGTCAAAGAAGATTATTTATGCACAATCCTCATGTCGATAGAAAACTATGATAATATACAATGATATACAGGACTTAAAAAAGGGGCGTACACAAGGCAGCTGTGACTGGTTAACAAAAGGTCAGGAACAAGAGGCAAGACTAACAAGACTCAGGTGCGGCTGGTTTGGAGCCACGCTCGAGGGAAACGCAGAGGTTGGACACGTAGGGCGGGGCTGGACGTGACACCATCCAACTAGATATCAGTAACTTTGCGTAGAACAGAAATTCTTATTATTTTTTAGTTATTTTTCATTTGCATATACTACATTAAATTGTTGTCCTGAGAAGATATACTTTTACTACTCACATAAATAGCTTTAAAAATTATCTTTGATTACCAAACACACAGTACTGTAAATGTGCGCACCTTTTCATAACATGTACATGCCATGATATTAATTCATTAATCTACATAAACTAATTATCAATGATCCTGCAATAAAACTGGCTGGATTACAAGAGATAGTCCCTGTGGTTCTGCTAGAAGGGTTATGGGTATCAATCTATGTCTGTACAGTAATGCAAACAATAAAAATGGTTAAGAGTAGTTAACTATGTACATTTCCTATGAAATCTTAATGAGAAATGATTTCCTTAAGGTTTATAGCAATGGTAACCATAGCACACTGTGTAGGCCAAAAGACTGAACTGTGTTTTGAGTGTTTAAACATTTCAAGAGTGTTCAGGTCACTCCAATCAAACGTAACTTATTTATTTAATTTCAAGAGCCTTTCTTCACCGAGATGCAGAGCAGAAGTGTGGAGAATGACCCTTCATCAGGAAGTCTAATGTCCAGCGATTACAATTTAATACCCAAGCTGTAATTTCACCAAAATGATTTGCTTCGTCTAATCAATAAGAAAATAAATACTAATTAAGGCCTTTCTATAACTGTGGAAAGAACAAAGGGCTAATCAAATCAGTGACATTGTTGCCTTCTGTTTGGTTTAATTAGCTGTTTTTCACCAACATAAACACGTTAACAATACATTAGAGGAACTTATATAACCTGGGTGGCAGTATGACGGAATGACAGTAAAAGTAGGAAAACCCAAGCCATGGAGATTCACCTTCGTTTTTACTCATGAAAATACAATAAGGAGTGTGACACAAACACACACATATTTGTTGTTCTGTGGATCCACAAAGTCACTGCCATCTACATTCATACAGAAGATGAGTACAGAAGCTCAGAAAATACAGCTGACTATTACATGCCTGCTGAGGGCCCGTTCCAGCACACCATTACATGCTAACTGAGGGCCCGTTCCAGCACACCATTACACATTAGCTGAGGGCCCGTCCCAGCACACCATTACACATTAGCTGAGGG
>JAAGVU020000051.1:961080-982672 GCA_011763525.2 Mormyrus iriodes
GGGGCCTGTTCCAGCACACCATTACACGCTAGTTGAGGGCCCATTCCAGCACACCATTACACGCCAGTTGAGGGCCCGTTCCAGCACACCGTTACACACTAGTTGAGTGCCTGTTCCAGCACACCATTACACGCTAACTGAGGGCCCGTTCCAGCACACCATTACATGCTAACTGAGGGCCCATTCGCAGAGTTCTCGCCCCACCCTGGGGTACACTGGATGTTGTGCGTGGGGGAGGGAGCTCACCTGGTATTGCTGCCCAGTGCAGAGGACCAGCTGGTCGTAGGGCACCTTTTGACCGGCAGACATGATGACGTGCTTGGAAACCCTATCGAGACCGACCATCTTGCCCTCCACCACGTTCACCCAAGAGCGCAGAGAGATCTGAGCATGGTCCCTGCTGCTGTAGCTGTGGCTGGACACAGGCATGCAATTTCATCACCAATTAGGCCAACTGCGATCTCTAAATGGCTGAATGCGCGCGCCCTGTGATGGATGGGCATCCCATCTAGGGTGTATCTGTGTCCTGTGCTACCTGGGAGAGGCTTCAGGCTCCTCCCACAACCCAGCTTAAGATATGTGGTTGGGAAAAGCATATGGGAGGTCTGAATCACACACCTGCCCTATGTGTTTGGATTTCGCATGCTCTCCTTGCGTTGTGTGGGTTTCTTCCTGTTATCCAAAAACACGCAGGTAGGGGAACTGATGTATCTAAATTGCCCATTGTGTATGAATGTTAGCCCTTAGATGGACAGCCCCGTGCCCTTCATGACCCTGTAATAGATAAGCAGATGCAATACAGATGGATGGAGGGTATATCTGCTGTCATTAGAATGTATTACAGCCAATTAATAATTATGCATAAAATGATGTAGGCTAATTCAGGCTCAGGGCCTGCTGATAACCTGAATAATCAGTTTAAAGATGAATAGATGGAGATGAATGGATAGATAGATGGACTGACAGATGATATTATTCTAATACATTAGCCAAATTACATTTTGAGTATTCATCTAACCATTCATCCATCTTCGCTTATACTTATCAGGGTGGCAAGGTGACCTGGAGCCTATCCCAGGCAGCCTAGGGCACAAGGCTGAGGTGCACGCAGCTCTTAAAGCATTCAGGAGAAACAATTCAGTGCTAAAAGTCTTCAGTTAAAAGCACCCATCACATATAACACTACAGCACTCTGGGGAAAAAAAAACAAGAAAGTGATATCTGTGAGGTGAGCTTGTGATTGTGGCTGAGAAGACAGAAACGTCAGCCATGCTCAAGATGAGGCCCTAATCATCTCTCCACTTCATATACTGTACAGAGACTGCAAGTCTCTGATGATTTGCCAGACAGAGTAACTCCTGCAAAGGGGCCTTGCAGCCTGCCACATTATCTAAACGCTATTCTGAATCTCTTCTGACAGATTTTATTAACTCATTCTTAATAATGATGATATTGCGTTGAAGTTAGAGGGGGTTCAGGTTCACATTAACTTCAGAAATAAACTAGAACAAAGAATATACATATGTTTCAGATAAATCCATACATCCTGAGGAGCATCATACCTTGTGGCAAGAAACTCCATATTGTCCTCACTGTAGCAGCCGGGGTAGCCATGCGTGGAAATCAGCGTCAGGTTGTTAAACCGGAGATGCGAGCTGGAATGGGAGGGAAAATGAACAACTTCCTAAGTAGTACTGAGTCTGCAGTATAGGGACATATTTTCAGATACAGCCACAAACACACTGGGCATCATGCCGTGTTATTTACAGACTGTGATACAAATTATTATTATTATTATTATTATTATTTTTATTATTATTGTTATTGATTATTATCATCACATATGCCACTAAGCATATTACAATTGTATTTACAAATAGATTTTACTTTTTTATATCTGAACTATACAAGCATCAAAATAACATTTTAAAATATAACAGTTCACTAAAAGTGTATCAAAACAGTATGGAAAAAATACATGAGGGCTCAAAAATTCACACAAATACATACATAAATACATAAATGCTCATTTCCACATCAGTGGTACGTGAGTAATAATAAAAAAGGTCTTAAAATATTTAATAATATTTTAATATTATTTAAATTTAATATTTAATAATAACATAATTATTTCGCATTTGAACAGCACAGTGCTCACCATTACAGCACTGCTCACCATTACAGGGCTCACCATTACAGCACTGCTCACCAATACAGCACTGCTCACCATTACAGGGCTCACCATTACAGCACTGCTCACCATTACAGGGCTCACCATTACCCATTTCCCATGTTTCCACACTGCGGTAGTATGTGCAGGTGAGCCATGTGAGGAGGTGAGGAGGTGAGCTTGCATCTTGGGAAGTGATCCCTGAGGGGATTAGCTGTTGTCAGGGACTCAGCGGTTGAGAGGGGCAACGGATGACAGTGTGCAGTGGGGATTACAGAGAAGGGGACCTCTTCTGTACGAATACCCACTCCGCCAGTGCAGGTTTAAATCTACTCGCTTCCAGTCTCCGTTTATTGCACCTTTTTGTTGCATATTTTTATTCCTCCTTATCTGAGCCCAGCCCCCAATTGTTCCCGAGTCCCCAGGAGAGCAAAAGAAAAGCCCTTGTGATGTAGACGACCTCCTTTGTGTTTGCTTACATGACATTATCTGGCCGGCCGGAATGAAAGGATGATTGCTCATGCACAACAAAAGCCTGTGCATTTCACGCTTGGAACAACGCGTACGTCTGCTGGCCTTAAATGATTGATTCTGGCCATTAAAAGCTTGTTACTCTCAGTCGCCGTTGGTGACAGGCCTGTCCGCAATTTTCAGTGTGAGATAAAGGTACATAAAGGTGCAGGTGAGCAGCAAGATGATTATACCCAAAACAAACACTTAAACATTAAGTTAAAAATTGCTAACAATGTTTATTACAATTATTTTGAAAAATTATTTAAAAATGTTAAAAAAGGGGTTAAAAACATGAAGTCCAGGAAGAGCATTGAACTCTTTTTTCATTCTTTTTCAACAGTCATAAAGTGACACTACAACTCCTCTATTTATTGCTCTGAGTGTCAGTATTTATTGTCAGTCAGTATTTATAAATCCACTATGATGCAGCACTTAGTGCCCATGTTGTCTGGGGGTCTGGCCTTGACCCAATCATCAGCTTGTGGATTACTCTCCTTATCAGCCAATGACAGCGAGCCATTGTGACCGGGACCCAACCACAAAGCACAGGGGCACCGCTGTCCCCATTTATCACTGTCTGCCAGATTTGCTCCCTTTTGAAAGTGACCTGCGGGGGACTGAGGCCCATCCCGGAGACTGATGGAGGGTCCCGTTGACACCAGACCGACGGGAGGCCACAGGACATTCGGCCTGGGAGCAGCACTGATGCAGGGGTCGCTGAGGGGGGGCTGTCCCCCCCCGTCTAAACTCTGGCACATCGATCAGCTGACGGGATACTAACTGCCTCATTAGTCAAATCATTAGTCCTCGGCAAACACAGCTCCAGCGAGGATGCGTGACTGGGGCTCGCAGAGCGGCGGTAATTAAAGGCCTGGAGGCAGCCCCCTGAATGCCACACCTGCCAAAGCCTAACCCTCATTCTCACCTCCTCACGCAGGGGCCAGCCGGCGGCCAGCTACCGTCTCGAGGTGTCTGGACGGAATGGGGGTTTTTGTTGTTTGAGCAACTCGAGTGGCACAGGAAAGTGTGCTATAAGGTGTCGATCACCCCTTCTTCCCGGGTCATATCCAGGTCCCAGGACCCTTCTCAAAGTACATGGGGTTCGTTTTCATTTTGTACAAATCAATGGCATTGAGCGGGTCATATTAAGCATGCACCATGATTTTGTGGTAAATGTGGCAATTGACGAGTTGACAAGAAAATACAGACGGTGCCAATTGCACCCAGGCACATGCAAGTTTAGGAGCATCAGTAAGAATGCAGTAATAAACGATCACGAGTAAATTAAATACAAAAATGTAACGCAAACCGACAGAACTTCATTAACTGTAAAGCAAAAAGTTATATCGGGGGGGGGGGCACCCAGGCACATGCAACTTTGGGAGCATCAGTAAGAATGCAGTGATGAATAATTATCAGATGTGTTCCACGGCCCATGGTACTGACCACAGGTCCAAGTGGCTGTTTCACCTTCGGGGGACACCTGGGCCCCAATGTTACTGGTTCAACAGAAGAAGAAAATCTCAAGTGACGCTTCACTACCGAGTACATAGTAAGCAGGACTGGAGGAACATGCCAATGTCATAATACATTACCATTCTGGACTGTAAAGAGCACGGGGCATATAAAACATGTACCAAAAGCACAGTGCTGCCAGAAAGGATATCCCAGTGTCTGACGCTCCGACGACCACAATCCTGGAGTTGATTGTTATTTTTGGCTCCATCGTCAGCTTTCTGTTAAAGTGGTACAGCGCATACAGCATCTGATAAGAAGGGACAGAAATGCGGTTTAATGCAGCACCAAAGTCTGGATAAAAATGGCACCATAACACAGAAATAAGACTTATCTGTCACTTTTTTGTAAGCAAAATCACCTTTGATCTCACATGAAGGCTCTAGAAATGCCACGACAGGTACTGACTGGACTGGGAAAATTCACACACATTTGTTGCCATTTGTATTCTGCTACAGGCTGAATTGTCACTCTTCTTCATAGAGTGGCACTCCCAGGGTGCACTTTGCAACCAGAGACGATTCACAGAAGGAGCTTCAGCCATCGAGCTCCTCAGTTAAGAGCTGAAACATCTGAGGCTGCAATCCACCCCTCGTGTCATATGGTGACATTTCCAAATGCCAAAGGTTTGTAACGTGACGGACACAGCGAAAATGGATGAGGTGAATCCGTGAGGGAATCTCACTTCTGTGAAACACCTACGGCGAGTCCCCGTCCTGCTGCACCAGCAATCGATTGGGGAGTTTGCTGCTATGACAGGTCCTTGAGCATTAGTAATTAGGCAGACTGGGTCAAACCCGCACCCTACTGGGCAGAGATCGTAGCCCCCTGGGGCAAGGTCTAATCAGCTCCGTATGCATGTAGGCCCGGGGTTTGTCTTTAGAAAGGCTGAGATAAACTGAGATGGAAACACTTTAGATTTCAATCACTGACAAACTTAAAGCAAGAAACGCAGCCACTTTCCTTCAATGAGAAATAAAAATGAATACATGAAATACAGAAAATGCCCTGACCTCCACAAGAGCAACACTAGTAGAACAAGAAAAGAGCAACAAGCAGGAACAAGAGGCTATTTCAAACATCTTCTGACAACATCTGTCCATCCTCCAGGTTTGCAGACTCTGTCATATTCAGAGTTTAACAGGAATCACATGTACAAAAGAAAACAAAGCTGGTAAAGAACAGAGTGGTACAGACTCCCTGGGGCTCAGCATTACAGAGTCCTTGTACGGTCGTACCTGTAGGTGCAGGTGTTGCGGTGTATGAGAACAGACGCTTTCGAATCCTTTAAATGAACCCAATGGGCAGTGAGACGTACAACTAATGTGGCCGGTAATGTGATACAGAAAAGACAGAATGGGGACAGGTGGCCTAAACTTAATTAATGGGCAGACAATAGGCACTAGGGTTTACAGCTGGAGGCCAGGACAGGGCCTGACGGCTCTTATCTGCTTCCCAACCCTGCGGCCCCCGGGTTGCTGTGAGGGCAGAATGACGACTTCTGGAGTGGAACGGCGGTGAGAATTGGGTGCGTCTGCTAATCTGAGGCATGGAGCGCGTGGACTCGGGGCAAGTTTATTAGGTACACCTGCTTGTTAGCACAAACAGCCTGCTCGTCCACATGGCGGCTGGCTGCAGATGAATACATGCAGCACGTAGGCAGGGTCTGGAAGTCGGGCTACTCTGCTGCGAGGCCTCAGAACGGCTAAGATGCGAGATTTAAGCGGGTGGTGTGATTACTGGTGCTTCCGGCATCTTAGAAACAGCCATCTTCCGGAGATTTCCACATATTACACAGTCTAGAATTTGCAGTGAACGGTGTTGTAAACAACAAACATCCAATCAGCAGTATTTTAGTTGCCAAAAATACCTGAGAGAGGAGGAGGGGAATCAAATGCTGTGCAGAAAGGCAAATCAAATTGCCAATTTTTGAAGAGGCTCTGGAGACAAAGGGGTCCATCCTGGTACTAGCCAGTTGTGGCCACTGAGTATACTTATGTGACAACTATAGATCACAGGATTGTGACGGGGTTATATATAATCACTGCAGTCAGTACTGACCTGCAGGATATTTTGACATGTATAAATCAGCAGATATTGCTTATATGTTTCAGTGATGACAGATGTATAATTTGTTATACTGTATTAATGTAACACTTAATAAAATGATCAGCCAATCACCTCTTCAGCACGCTCATTCAAACTTAAACACAAGCATGCCAGCGGTGCATTTACAGATTAGGACTGTCAACTGAATTTCAAAGTAATTAATGTGTCTTCTCCCCGTGCCCCTGACTGGGATAAGCTGTTAGAAGATGGATGGATTGAATAATGTTTCTTCTTCTTCACTGGCCTCCTATGGGGGGTGTCCCCCTGCGCCGTGCCCTGTACCGCCTAAGACAGGCTCCAGGCCCCCTGCCATCCTGTACTGCATGCTGTTGGAAGATGGATGGTTGCTTCCATTTTGATGTTCTAAGACCACAGTAATCCAATATAATGGTGTTCTTCAGATGTGCTCAGGACCACCAAGAAGTTTCCTAGGGTAGTGTTTCCCGACCTTGTTTTTGGGGCCCCCCAGATAGTCCATGTTTTTGCTCCCTCCCATCTTCTCATCAGAACCTGGAAAGGAGCAAAAATGTGGATTGTCTAGGGGTCCTCAAGGACCAGGTTAGGTTCTGCGGGAGCTTGGCTGCAATGGATGTTTGAGCCATTTGCAGTTTTATCTATATTCTCTGTTGTTTAAATTGGCAGACCCATTCAAAACGGATGCTGCACTCTGCTTCCTGTACCAGATTTGCGTGGATGGGAGAGTAAGGCACATAACATGCTGGCATGGAGGCAGCAGGGGCAGCATGCTGCTGCTGATTATGTCCTTCTTTAGTGAGCTGTGGCTTTCTATGTTGATATAGAGAAATTTTCCTGTCATGCAATAGATTGCCCAGCAAAAGATGGATTACAAACTTTAAAACTGTAATTTTCATTATTAATAACTACTGATTAAATTACCTCCAAATGGCTCATTACTTTAGCCCAATTAAAATGAATTACCATCCATGAATTAAATCTTCTTCAACATGACTAATGATTTGTTACTATTACCGTTTGCATAATCTTATTAATTATTTCTGGGCTTGACTGATTTCTTTTAAAAATCTTACTACCTTAATCTAGGTCACTTTTGATATGACTTTCTCTAACCATTACGTATCGTATGAGCCGTGTGGCATTTGGGTACCTTGCGTTACAATACCTAAGCCAGAAACGCAATAGGCTTGTGCTTTACTAAACAGCGCCCCCACGTGTTTTGTTCACAGAAAGATTTTCCGGTGAATTAGTGCATGTGTGGTGGATTCTTGTTTTGCTCACCTGAGAATGTATCTTTTAAAAAAATCAAAAATTTATTTAAACAGTTGTAATGGAATTTAATTTATTTAATTTAATGATGTAGCAGATTGATATGTCTGTATGTGACTCAAACTGGAGCCTAAATGAGAATTGTACATACAGAACTGTGATAGGATTCTAACCTGCAGTTCAGAAGCTGTGTGTGGGGTGTTAGCATCATGCTTTCTGCTCTGATGCTCTGCAAACAAATTTTTCCCACTTTGAATAAAACCTCTTCATATTTCTTTTGCACCCGACCTTAAGCTGGTTCAGTGCATTTAGAAACAATCTTCTTGCTGTTGTCCCTCTTTTTGGAGATGACCTCGCAGGTACAGGCCTGACAGTGCAGGTACAAGGTCCCACCCTACAGAAGATTCCTAAATGTTAAGCTCCCTGCTTTTAAAGCATCCCATGTTCAACAGACTCGGTGCAGAGTCTGTGCTCAGCTGCTGTACTAAAGGTTACACAAGTCGCTGTGTCCTGCAGCGCCGTCTGGGTGTCGGACTCACGGGGTCACTCACCTGCTCCGCGGTAATCTGCCTGGAAGGTGCATTGGCCCCAAGCTCCTCCAGGGGGTACGAGATCTGCTGGCGCGGCCGAGCCGGGACCATGCAGCCGAGCACCACAGCTGGAGAGGATCCTGGGAATCCTGCATCCTACCAAGAGAAGGCAAACCCGTAGGGTCATGATAATGGCTCGTTAAACGCAAGCAAAGAAGAGGTTTTTGTCGTTACATGCTGTGCCGAGGGAAGGGAGCTGGGTTTAGGAGATTTTCCCCAAATAGGAATTTTTTTTGCCACACATTCCACTCACCGGTTACTAACGAAGGGGCACAAATCCAGTAAAATTCACCTCTAACTAACGGATCCCAGGACCAAGGCTGATCACAAGTCAGAATGAGTCCAGCAGAATTATACTCCCTAATTAAGTCCTGGATGACTAATCACATGACAGCATGATTCCCGCAGCATCCATCTCTGTAACGGAGCCTTGGCTCTGCCCACCGCTCCTTATCCCTGACTCCTAGTCTGTCAGGAATTCTGTTCTAGCCGTGTGCCGAGTACCTGTCTGGCTCTTGCTTATTCACAGTAGCAAACAAGGAAGAAAGCCTCCAAGTGGTGAGGACGCCCCCCACTGGCAGCACGGGGACAAACGAGATGTTCCAGACTCCAGGTGTACTGGAGGCTCTCCTCCTGGAAACCTTGGGATGGTCGTTCATAGATCCCATAAGCAACAAGCTGGACAGGCGGAAGCAGACACGGTTGCGGGCAAAACCCACAGGAAGGACGTCCTCACCCCATGACGAGACCCCACCAGGATGCGGCTTTCTCACCTTAGGGCTTTGGCCGCAGGGGTAGATGGGGTAGTAGAGGCAGGACTTGTGGCCCAGTCGCAGCACCTCCTTGAGGAAGTGCCTGGCGTAGCATTGGAAGATAGGGTTGAGGACAAAGTGGCAGAGCCGTGCATGCTCCTCACGGCGGTGATGGCTGAAGTATATGAAATTCTCGATGTCGTAGTGAGATCGGATATACTCAATGTCCTGGGATAGGAAGTGAGGGTGGAGAGGGAGTTAAAATGGCTTGGAGGCAACAAACGGGAATTCTGCTGTTTTCTATTTCAAACATACTTTTCTTTTAGGAAAGCCAACATCTACGAAATGGTCCAAGGAAAAGGTTCAAAGCTTACAAAGACAGATATACACAGAGCATCCAGAGCGATAAGTAAACCTGTTCTAAGTAAACAGTTTAGCTATCCGGCGGCTAGAAAGGAGGGGAAAAATGTGAAAATGGGGAAAATGATCCAATCCAACCTCCTCGTTCCTGATAATTACTATCCCGACGACTTGTCTCTGGACGTGAGCCACGAATGCCTGCAGAGGGGTCCCGTCCTATCAAAGAGAGGCCCGTCCATTAGCACCCGCGAGGAAAGCACCTCCCATGGTCTCGCCTCCCACCTCCTCACCAGGCCTCTCGCTCACTAATTGCTTCACTTTTTGGTGAAAATCCAATTTCCGTACCAGAGTGTGAGCTGATTTCATCTGGCGGCCGGTGACACTGGCAATTCCACCGCCCGCTTCGGTGGCTTTAATTAAAGGCGCAAATTAATTAGACTGCCAAGGCAGGAGCCACTCCACAAAGCGGCTGGCATTATCAACCTAATTGGACATTTAATTCTTATTCAGAACGGCAGACCGTTTCAAAAACGATTCTTAATTATTCAAGCCATTTGTATCGTGAATAAACAAGAGCTGCCATTCTAACTGGAATGCTCTTACCATTACAACAAACTTACATTAAATAAATGTATACACAGAATTAATAAATCTGCACTTTGTACATTAAACATACAACTCACTGGGTCTCGTCGAGCCTGGTAGAACATGTCCAGGTCCCCCAAGACGGATTCATGGAGATTGAGGGTTTCCACCAGGGTCTCAGTGGCAGGTCTGTCTGTGTACAAGGCCACCCTGACCTGGAAGGTCCTGAGACAGAGAAAACAAGCAGGGCACCTTGCCTGCAACTTCAAGTGACATGAGTTTTGCATGCGTGCAGGCTTTTCACTTTTGACATCTTGCACAAATACTCATGGATGTGTTCAATCGATGATTCTTAAATAAACATTAGAGAGTTCTCAATGTACATGAAAGTCGCGTTCTGGAAACGCATTTGGATGACAACTTACTGTGTTGATTCGACTCTAAACACAACGTGATTCATAGGAAAAGAGAATGCCTGCCGTTGTTTTAAGATTGTGTATTGTAATCGCACATGAAGCGAAAACTTAATATTTTAAAATATTAATATTTTGTGAGTGATTGGCCCCAAGCTCCACGCCAGGCATGCAAACGCACCTGAGCAGCCCTGAGCGGTGACACACGTAGAGCTCGTGAGGCAGGACGCTGTTGCCGCGTGGCGCCACGCGGAGGAAGGACTGCAGCAGCGGGGGCTCCGGGGCCGTCTTGGGCACGGTGATGATGCAGAAGTCACGGTCCTGCAGTCAAGAGCCCATGGCAGCAGTCACCACATTCACAACGTAAGATTCTTTTCATGGATGTGCGAACAACCCTTTTTGGAACCTAGTTGTCATTTGTTATATATCTTCCCATATTGATAGGCAGAGCAGATGCGGGCCCCCTGGTGGACGCTTGGCCCTATGCAGCTACTTAGTTCGCTTATGTCTTGGCAACGCCGTCATATTTTTTATTGTAAAATTATATTTTGTTCATTATTTTTTCTGCCTGAGAGGATACGTGTAGCTTCAACCACTTGATGCGCTGCCGCTAGCCGCCCGGCTCGTCACGAATAAAATCCCCGTGCCAGTTCTGCACATACTCACTGGGAAGCAGCCGAAGACGTGCGGCAGGAAGTCCACCGAGCTGTGAACAGGAACGAGGGAATGAGGGGAACACATGACTGACAGGGCACCCGGCGGACAGCACGACCCTCAGCCAACGGGCAGGCCACGGCCGCGGGGCTCCCGCCAGCTCGCTCCCCCCCGGCCAGCTGTCAGCGCATGCGACACGCTCATCCGTCACCGGCTGAATGGCAGCGGCAGGCGGCTCCGCTCCGCGATTCCGAACAGCTGTCCGGCTGGGCCGGGGACTCACCCGGGGAGGACGCCAACTGACAGGGAGACGGACCCGTCTCACATGGGCAAAGCTTCCCATCAGGCTTCTCGCGATCATTCAACCGAAGGAAAAAACCGCTTGCTGTGTCACTTTTTTATAGAGCGATTATGTGGCTTCACAAAATATGAGTCTCTTCGCTAACTCGTCAAAAAGGGAGATACCTCCGAGTACCACTAGAGGGAGCTGGCCTACTACCAGTGATACGCGTAGCATACTGTAGTTTGAGAACCACTGGTGTAGAGTTTTCAGGTTTTTAATTTTTTGCACAAATACTATAATTATACTTATAGTTCAGCTTGGCGAGTTTCACATTTTCCTAAAACTAATAACACCCACGGCTACACAGAGGGCAGATCTCCTGATTCCTTGATTCCTTGAACTCACCGCATTTCGTATTTCTTGTCAACAAAAAACAGCTGGATGCAGAAGGCGTTTGGCGCATCCCGGTCAACTCTAGAATCCAAAGTTAAGTTGGAGTGTTGAGGTTCTGAGACATGGGCCTCCGTGGCACTTGTCTGAAACAATAAGAACGCCTTATCATCAAAGGAGAACATAGCTTATAGAATGACATCACTAATGGGTATGTATAGCCTGCAACACAGGGCCCGCAGTAGGGTTAAAACACACAGCTTTAAAATAATACCATACATCCTCTTTAAACCTGTGGTGCCAAGCATAGGCAAATGGCATAGTTATTTTTTTATTATTATTTGAAATATTAGCACATTCTCAGAATGTGATAAATTGAAAACCCTCTGTACTATAGTATTAGTTTTAGAAAAATCATTTGTATTACTACAACCCCTGTTTTTAACCTCAGCTGTATATAAATTGAATAAATGTTTTCCTGGGTTGGGATACGACCATAGGGCTGTTTGAGACTTGAACCCACAACCTTTCGATCAGGCGGGACTCTCTATTTCCTGTACAGTCTTGACATGTCATTCTCAGGGTCACACTGCCCGTACCTCTCCATCAAGGCGATGTTGGGGGTTGGGCTCCTTCAGAAACAGCCTTCCTGCAGAGTCACCGGTGGCCTCATGCGGGCCTGGTGGGGTGCACCGGCGAAGGCCGTCGAATGGCCCGAGTTCAAAGCACTCATCAAGGAGCTTCAGGTTGATGTCAGCACTTACGCTGATGAAGCCAACCGGCGTACCTTCATTCTGCAAATTCACAAACACACTTAGCTTTGCGTTAAACCCACAAGTAGATGCTATTAGTGAATCGGTACTAAAGTATTTGCTGGGGATGGCCTGCGGTGTGATACTGGAATCCTAGAGAATGTCCCAAATCAAAGGGTAATAAGCCCAACTGCATCAATGTCAGGACTTTGTAGTGAGTCTACAGCTTCTGATAGTACAACTCATGCAGTTAATGCAGTCATGCATGCATTAAAATGTTTTAATAAACACGAACACCAACCAGGAAACACCAAAAAGTGATGAATCTTGGGACAGGTAAGGTACCTCATGTACACACATAGTAATTAGGGTAGCAAACCTCACAGACTGCAACTTGGTGGTGCTCATCCTGATCTTCTATGAGCTCAGCCAAAAAGTAGGGCCCATAGCAATCAGAGAGTGTCCCACTCCGCTCTGATAATATTGCAGTGAGGTCATCATGATCTTCCACTCTACAACAAGAGGTTATATGATTTCACATCAGTAGCTAATGCTTTCTGCAGTCAGTTTCAGCTTGATTAAAGGTAACCCTAAAGCACGTCATAACTACCATCGCAGGATCAGTCAAAGAAAAAGGTACTGCAACAGCATACACAGTAGTGCATGCCTGGACATATAAACTTAAATGTTTGTTTAGTACCAGTCAAAGGCTTGAGTACAGTTGTTGGATAATTCTTAATATTTTTTATATCATATATTTTTCTGCAAGTAGCTGAAATAAAAAAAAAAAACACAAAAGTATACTAAGACTGAGTGTCTATTTGCACCCGGGTGAAAATAGTCACACACCATCAACTTGGTTATTTACACCGGTCCTTCTCACTCTCTGCCCCTTGGTTGCACAAAAAAACGTTAACACTGTTGCATGCATGGTTGCATGTCACTTCGATGGCTGAAGGCACCAAAGTGGGATACATATATAAAAGGTCAGGTACATTAAACACAAAATCTACCCTTCTTCTAGCAATAGTTAGCTAAAAACTGCGTGGATTCAATAGCATTAACCATGGAATTTTTAGTGAAATTGCATTGTTGGCTATTGGCACCTGGGTGCAAATAGCATCTGTCTGTTGTACACACCAGGGTACCAATAGCCACATTGGCTATCCACCCCGGGGGCAAATAGCATTGTTGGATGCTGACACCGGGGTACAAATATCATTTGCCTGCTATATACCCCTGGGTGCAAATAGCCACATTGGCTATCCACCCCGGGGGCAAATAGCATTATTCGATACTGACACCTGAGTGCAGATAGCATCTGCCAAAAAAAAGAAAAAAACAACAAGACATAGCAAAATGTGTACCACTATGGTGTTCAATAAAACTGAAATTATCTTTAAATCATGAAAATAGCTTTGATAACAGCTTCAAAAAACACAAAGCATTCAGTTAACATGTTTCAGTAGAAAATCACAGAATATGTCTTTCCAGAACTTCTGCAACAATTACCTGAAATGTAGGACTCCTGTGAGTTGCTTTGACTTTTCTGTACTATCTGTCCCACACATGTGCTGTGGGACAGAGGTGTGCAGACTGGGCAGGGCAGCTCATTAGTCCAAACTGTCTTTCACCAGAATGGTCTTGCACAAATTTAGTGTTGTTTTGAGTTCTGTTTTGGATCATTGTCATGTTGAATACTAAAGTACTGTTCAATTAGCCATAGATGCTTTGATAGTTGTGCACTTTATGTGAGAGCAGTTTTCTGGAAAAGCGTATATATTTCAAATTTTGCATATTTATTTTTTTCCTCATTAAAAAATAAAAATAAATGGCATAAATATGCAAGGAATGTTGAGACTTTTCATGCAATTTTAAGAAAAATACTTGAAGATATATGGCATTATTTTAATATAGTGTAATTTAAACTTGCATAAAATGAGAATGCACAATATTTCAAATTTCAATATTTCAAATCAGTCCTACTGAATTCATTGACCTACTTGTGGTCCTATTAATAGATAAGGATATATAGTTTGAAGAATAAATAATTACCGTTTCAAGCAAGTGTGCTCAACCTTTTGACTGGTACCATAGATAAAAATATGTAAAACAGGAAGAGTGACAGTGACCTGGCTCTGCGCACATGCAGTATCGGGACGTGAGGGTGTCTGTGACACACGAATGCTGCACACTGACGGCCAGGATCACGAATGACCTCAATGGGCTCGAAGATCTTAGTCAGTGCTGGCTCTGAAAACAAGCAGCATGGATACACATTTAGTGACACATTGGCCTGTTCCTTACACCAGTGATTTGGGTATTCAAAATTTGATAAAATAATTTACATAAATAAAACATCGATTGATTACAGCTTTCTGGTTGAGGTAAAAATGTTAGAATCTTACCAAGGATATTCATGCTCGGTATAACCAGGAAAATGTAGTGCAGGTAAGTTATGGCATTGAATACTGTCCTGTAAGAAAGTAGGTAAAAAAAAATATTGATATTTCTTGATTATGATGTCTTCATGCCAGGAAATATACCATGCTTGGTAAACGGGACATAACAAGCCTTACTATAGCATCCTATTTATATTGCTATACTACTCCAGGAGCTGTAAAATACCCATCAGAAATGTATAATCCTTTGTTTAGCCGAAAACGAAAAAGTTTAATTGTTCTCCCTGTGTCCTCTTAGGATACAGGCAGTCCCAAGGATACGAATGAGATCCCTTCCGTCATCTTTAAGTTGAATTTGTGGGTAAGTCAGAAAAATAAATGCAGCGCACAATAATAATAATAATAAGAAGAATAATAACATCAATAACAACAACAACAACAACAATAATAATAATAATAATAATAATAACAATAATAATAACAATAATAATACTAATACTGCCTATACTCATAAAATTATTACTATCATTGTCACTACTGTTATTATTATCATTTTTAATATTATTAATATGATTAGACAGTAAATATAAAAGTAAATACAGTACTGTACTGTAGCTAGAGCCAATGAACTGCTGAAGCCATGCAATGTTTTCAGGAGAGTCACAAAGTAATGTGAGCGTTCATTATTCTGAACCTTTGTATTTAACACAAATTTTAAAAAAAACAGACTTTATGGCAGTCCGTTCGTGAGTACAAGTTGTCTGTAAGTCAGATGTTCTTAACTCGGGGACTGCCTGTACTCCAGTTTTCTCACACAGTCCAAAGACATGTGGCTTAAGTGAACTGGTATCTCTGAATTGTTCTTCCTGTGTGTGCCTGTAATGGCCTGGCATCCCATCCAAGGTGTAGCCGCCTCTTGCCCTGTGGTCAAGGCTCACTGCAATCCTGCACTGGACATGCAGTTAAGGGAAATAAATGGTTGGTTGGATGGATGGATGGATGGATGGATGGACACCCTAATATACCCTTAGCTATACTTTACAATGGTGTTTCCAAGTCTGTTCCTTGGGGACCCATACTCAGTCCATATTTTTGCTCTCTCCCAGTTCCCTGCCAGACAGTCCACATTGTTATGGGAGCTGGGAGAGAGAAAAAATATGGACTGTTTGTGGGGCCCCAAGGACCGGATTTGGAAACACTGCTTTGCACTACTGGTGAAAAGGCCTTCAGCGAGTGCTGCCAAGTCACACTGCGCAAACTTGGCCTGTAGCTGTTCATTGGTTGTCTCACCTCATAATCTCTTGAGCACTCCCGATAGAGAAGGCTGGTTGTGCCACAAAAAGGTGCATGAACAGTGAGTTCAGAGGCTGACGGAACACAAAGCATAGAACATTCTGGTAAATGACAAATTGGCCAATCGGGGCAAATATCCAGCAAGACAATGCTTTTTCTGCTCTGCCAATTCTTTATGCATCGCTTAAATGAAATACTACTGTTTACTTACTGTGCATTTGTCAGTCCTGAAATGCTCATGAAACCACGGCTCCCAGCAGCCCTGGTCCACTAGGTCTACACTAGGGTGGTCGAGGAAAGCTGCATGGGCAAGAACTTCATTTCTGGTGTTGCTCAAAGTGACTGCAAAATTAGCCCTCTCTCTATAAGTCAGGAATAAAGATATGCCAATTAGTGGTTACTGCTAGAATATTGTTAGTAAAATTAGTGTTTGAAATAGGAAAAGATTCAAAAAGTACAGGTATGATTATGCATATCAATTACATAAATGACAATTCATGTTCTTGGATTGTGTCGGAAAAGGTCTTACATTTAGATTGAAATACATTTATTTATTAAGCAGATGTCTTTATCCTATGTGACATACAATTGAAACAACAGGGTCAGCCAGTCCCTGGAGCAACTGGGGTTAAGGACACTGCTCAGGGTGCCTAATGGTGACATCATTCTACAAACCACAGGATTGGAACCAGCAACCATCCAATGACAGTCTTAACCCACTGAGCCACACATTGCCTGATACATGTCATACAAGGCCATAAAACATAAACTGAAAGTAGAAGTTAAGCGATCTACTTACAGCAGGTTGAGCACGTTAACTCTTCCAAATATAGCCACTGTAGATGGAGAGATCAGGCCACTAATCTCCAAGGCGTCTGCAGATTCTGTTCTTCTCACTGATATAGTCTCAACTTTTCCACTCAAAGAAGTGACTGTTTTCATTTTTAAAATCTAAATAAATAAACAAGACTACAAATGGGAAAAAAAACTTGTACTCAAAAAGAATTTATAGATTATTATGGGAATTAAATATGAACTTCAAAAAGACCCTGTGTATCTTTGTCTGCTGACCATGATAAAAATGTCATAGGTACATTAGTTTTAAGACATTTCAACATGTAATTTTGTTTGGTAACAAAGAACTATACACACTTACATTGACAGCACATTAGCATTACCCGGCTAATACACTAAAATGTTATTTAATAAATAAAACAATACCAATTACCTTTTAAAATTACTAATTTACCTTAAAACTTCGTCGTTGTAGTCAGTTTTCTTTTCGGCGTAATGTTACCATTAGCCGAAACCATAGTAACAGGATGCCGTGACGTAACACGCACGAAAGGTCAGAGTTCATTACGACGTGTGTGTGTCGTCCAGTATCAGTATTTTGGTTCGCTCGACTTTACGAGTTATATATTAGGAATTGTCTAATTTGTTATATTATATTTAAAGTATAGTAGCTGACAGTCATGGCGTCAACCGCGGCGGGGAAACAGCGAATACCAAAAGTGGCAAAGGTATTTGATAAGTTAAAAATGAACTTGCTAGCTAGCTGGCTAGCGAGCTAGCTAACGGCGTGTTAGTAAGGCCCGTAAAATCGAGATGATTTGATACAGCTAATATTCCTTAGGTATGTGAAAATGAAATGAATAAATACGGAGTGTCTCTTTGAATATTACCAACATAATTGTTGATCATGGCAATGGAATTGCCATCGGTTAAACTTGATCGCTATTCATGTTGCTATTTGCCCGCCAACTTTCTAAGAATGCGATGTCCCCACTGCTTTTCGAAGGTGAAAAATAAAGCTCCGGCGGAGGTTCAGATCACTGCCGAACAGCTTCTCCGAGAAGCCAAAGAAAGGGAACTCGAGCTTTTGCCACCACCGCCCAAGCAAAAGATTACAGATGAAGAAGAGTTAAACGATTACAAGTTAAAGAAACGTAAGGTAATGATCTTTAAGCATTCTGTTATCGCATAACTTGTAAGGAAGCAATTTCTAGATTAATTTTATTATTAATGATTATAATTATTAATAATTATAATTATTACTGTACCCTAGCGCTCTCTTTGCGTGTCTGACACGTATAGCTGATATATTGCCGGGTTGTTATGGAAATATCCTGCTGATGTAGTAACGTTTCATGTAGTAACATTTTTGCGTCTTGACAGGGATTTGAAGACAACATCAGAAAAAACCGAACTGTCATCAGTAACTGGATAAAATATGCGCAATGGGAGGAGAGCCTAAAAGAAGTCCAGAGGTCCGGTGTTGATTGCTAGCCCCGATGACTTGGTTTACCCGTAACTGCTTGGTGTTTATAATTTGCATACACTTTTGCACCAGAGCACGCTCCATCTACGAGAGAGCCCTGGACGTGGACCACCGGAATATCACACTATGGCTGAAGTATGCAGAGATGGAAATGAAGAATCGGCAGGTGAATCATGCTCGCAATATCTGGGACCGAGCTATCACCATCTTGCCCCGGGTCAGCCAGTTCTGGTATGGTATTTTTATTAATTACTTTTTAAAATTTTGTGTACTCTCTACTGATATGTTGATGTTTGTGTAAAAAATATGATGAGTCCATTCTATTTCCAATTCTCCTTTACCTGTTTTACATTGTGTATATATTTTCCCATTACAATGTACTGCTGCCTGTAACATCAGTTCCATTTACCTTGTGACATTTTGCCCTGGACAGGTACAAGTACACATACATGGAGGAGATGTTGGGGAACGTCGCAGGCTGCAGGCAGGTGTTTGAGCGCTGGATGGAGTGGGAGCCAGAAGAGCAAGCTTGGCACTCCTACATCAACTTCGAGCTGCGATACAAAGAAGTGGAGAAGGCCCGCTCCACCTATGAGCGATATATCCTTTGGTGGGGTTGCTGCTTGCTGTCACAGCAGTGCAAGAGGCAATGCAAGGGTGTGTTCTGATTTCGATTTCATTCATATGAGCATGTCTTCTGTTTAACTATAGGAAGTGTGCAACTCTGCCTTCATTGGTTCTAATTCTTAACTCCGGGGCACTTGTCATCGTCCACCCTGAAGTAAAGAACTGGGTCAAGTATGCCCGCTTCGAGGAGAAGCATGGATACGTCGCACACAGCCGGAAGGTGTTTGAGAGGGCTGTGGAGTTTTTTGGGGAGGAACAGATCGATGAAAACCTTTATGTAGCCTTCGCCAAATTTGAAGAGAAGCAGAAAGAGGTAACCACTGGATTCCTGTTTTTCTGTTTTCAGTAGTGCCTTATTTATCATGTCAGTGGAGTGTGTCCCAGGAAAGGATTGCGCATATATGTGGATGCTGATTATTATTATTATTATTGTTAATTTATTTTTTTACTTCACTGTTAATTTATTTCTTCGGCATTAACTGTTTTCCCCATTTCCAAATTGGAATTTTCAGTGTTAAGCTAAATTATCAGGTCTAAAATATTTAGGAAATACATAATTAAGCATGTCTCCTGGCGGGTTTTTAGCCACTGACTAGGTTCTGATTTTGGTTTTCTATCTCATCACTTTATATTGTTGCCTGATCAACCCTCCATACTTGAGCTAGTTTGAGAGGGTTCGGGTCATCTACAAGTACTCTCTGGACCGGATCCCCAAGAATCAAGCCCAGGAGCTCTTCAAGAACTACACTATTTTTGAGAAGAAGTTTGGGGATCGGAGGGGAATAGAGGATGTGATTGTCAGCAAGAGGCGCTTCCAGTATGAGGAGGAGGTCAAGGTGAGCACAGAAATGTGCATGCTGTGTAGGATGTGGTTTTCTATCATCAAACTGGGGGTTGCCTTCTGCACTGACACCTTTCAAACCTGTAACTGTGTTCAGGCGAATCCCCACAATTACGATGCCTGGTTTGATTACCTGCGTCTGGTGGAGAGTGATGCAGACCCAGACACTGTCAGGGAAGTGTACGAGAGAGCTATAGCAAACATCCCTCCAATACAGGAGAAGAGACACTGGCGAAGGTACATCTACCTGTGGATAAACTATGCCCTGTATGAAGAGCTGGAGGTTAAGGTAGGTTTTGTTCATCCCTCATATGTATATCATGGTCAGATTTTGTGGGTAATATTTTTTATTTTTCGTTTTTTTTTTTTAAATAAATTTCACTGCCCTGCAACCATTTGCTGTCATTTCAGTTGTTTTTGCTGGTTTAAAACTAGATTTTTTCATAAACCCTTTATTGTACCCAATGGCAGGATCCTGAGAGGACAAGGCAAGTGTACCAAGCGTGTCTTGAACTAATCCCACATAAAAAGGTATACTGCTGTTGTGTGAATAAGTTCTATGAATAGTTATCGAGGGGGCTGGGGGTTGACAGTATAAGTTGTTGTTGACCCTGCTCACGAATGAATGAATATATAAATAAAAAAATGTGCTCAATGCCTTTAAAGGGGGAGGCACTTTAAATATTTTGGGCAAAGACAACAGGTGTTCAGGCACCCCAGCCTGCCCACACGTGCCTGACTATAAGTCATTGTTTAACAGGGTAAATTGTGATACATTGTATTGCTATTTTTCATTCTTTTTGAATGTTTTTGCAGGATTTGATTTGGTTGCAGCAAAGCAGTTTCTGAATCTCTTAGAAGTACACCACCATCGTGGCTCCTTGGCTGTTAATACATTTTCCCCTCTTTTCAGTTCACCTTTGCAAAAATATGGCTGCTATACGCGCAGTTTGAAATACGACAGAAAAACCTACAGTTTGCCCGGCGAGGCCTGGTAAGTCATTGCAGACGACAAAATGGCTCACAGGAAATGTGGCTGCCGCCCTCTTTCGTGCTGCTTAGCTGCTGCTTCTCAAGGTGCCGTGTCGCGATACCCTTTTGCTCTTCCCCAGGGCTCCAGCATAGGAAAATGCCCGAAGAATAAGCTGTTCAAGGGCTACATCGAACTGGAGCTTCAGTTGCGAGAGTTCGACCGATGCCGCAAGCTCTATGAGAAATACCTGGAGTTCTCCCCGGAGAACTGCACCACGTGGATCAAGTTTGCTGAGTTGGAGACCATTCTGGGGGACACGGACAGGGCCCGTGCCATCTTTGAGCTGGCCATCGGGCAACCACGACTGGACATGCCTGAGGTCAGCCTCCCAGCCATGTCACACCTATGGGTTTGCGTTGACTTAAAATGATATTTTTCCTTCTCACTGTTTGACTTTTGACATTTTAGGTGCTTTGGAAGTCATACATCGACTCTGAAATCGAGCAGGAGGAGTATCAGAATACAAGAGAGCTTTACAAGAGACTGCTACAGCGTACACAGCACGTCAAGGTGAGCAGTTTCTCTGTACAGAAACCGTCCTATAATATGAAAAACACTAGGGATGCATAGGGATTCTGATTACCTTTTTTTTCTTTTTGCTAAGGCCTGACCTGGGGTGCATTTCCCAAAAGTGTAGCTGCTAACTGTTAGCAACTTACATAGTTGTAACCATGCAAATGAATGGGTCCAACTGTGTAAGTTGCTAACAGGAGCTTTTGGGTAACGCATCTCTGGCCGAATAAAATTTTCTTTGTTTAATAATAATTAGCAGACTAAACATTTA
>JAAGVU020000051.1:992308-1006457 GCA_011763525.2 Mormyrus iriodes
TGTGTTTACAACTACGTTTTACGTATTAAATAAAACTCTTCAATGATATACGATACGTATATTTGTGCGTAGTATATTTACAGTGTGTTTACATACATAATTACATACAAAATGAATCTTACCTGATATGTAAGAGAATATAAAGGGTTTATAAGGGCTTAAAATGTACAAAAATAACCATATAAACATATGGTTTTTACTTCGCGTATTTTCACCATTCCCGGGGGGGTCTGGAACACAACCCCCGCGATAGACGAGGGATCACTGTATATTTATTGCATAGAAGTTAGAGGTGTATGAACTGAAAAATAAAAGCAGATGCCAACATGTGTGCACCCACATGTAGCATAAAAAGACTTATGTGTGAGTATGTCACATGTAGCAGCATCATAGTATATTTAGCTTTCTTAGAGGACATTGTGTGTCTGCCAGACGCTCCCAGCACACCCTTTCTATGCGCTTTGGTGTACCAGGTCCCCTGCCATCTGATCCAACTCACCACCAGGTGGTGATCAGTTGACAGCTCAGCTTCTCTCTTCAGCCAAGTGTCCAAAACCTGCGGTTGCAAATCCGATGGTGCGATTGTAAAAATTCATCATTGAACTGCGGCCTAGGGTGCTCTGGATCAAGGTGAACTTATGAACAACCTCATATTCAAACATGGTGTTCATTATGGTCAAACTGTGGTTAGCATAGAAGTCTAAGAACTGATCATCGCTTGGGTCAAATTGGACAGGCCATTCCTCCCAATCACACCCTTCCATGTGGTCGTTACACACATGAGCATTGCTGTCCCCCAGAACAGTGGAGTCTATAGAGGGATCACCTTTCAGCGCCAAGGTCTCCAAGAAGGCCAGAAACTCAGAACTGGTGTTCAGCTGTTAATAAAATACTGAAAAGAATGATTCTGTGTTGCATTTTTTTTTTGGGGGGGGGGGGCGGTCACAGGTATTCAAATAAGTTTGAATGAATTGCATGACATTTGAAATTCGTTCAAACTTGATTTTTGAAAAAAGTGACAGCCCTACTATGTATGTAACCTTGAGTAATATGTTTTCTTGTTTTATTAAAATTACCAATGTGATGTTCCATATTTCTTAAAAGCCTAGTATATGTGAGCACGTGTTAAGTTATAACTGTGTTGTTAGTTCAGTGTGCTCAGTCAGAAACCAGCAGGTTATCTACTAATCTCTTTATCTTGATAATTGGTGTTAAACCCTAGCATTTAACATTGGGTGAGTGTTTACTAACCATGAGGTCACAAAAAAATGTAATCTTTTCAGGCTACCTGCATTATTACAATATAAATTCTTTCTCGCTCTGCACTGCTTTATACCTTTCTGACTTAAGGAGTGCAGTCTGTGGCAATAGACCTGGCACGGGAGCAGGTCCTGGTGGAGTCCACCCTAACATTTCAGGAGGTTCAGGCGCTGATTGAGAGCACAGGACGGCGTGCAGTGCTGAAAGGAATGGGCACCACCGGGCAAGGTGAGGCTCCCCACAGGGACCTTGTACAAGACTCATTCTTATATATGTATGTATGTAAGTATGTATGTCTGTGTGTGTGTTTATAGGCATGTTTATATTTTATGTGTGCATTGCTATGAATGTGGGTGAACTTGTGCTCCAGGCCTGGGTGCAGCAGTGGCAATGCTCAGCGGTGGGGGCTCCATCCAGGGTGTGGTGCGCTTCCTGCAGGTCACCCCTGAGCGCTGCGTGATTGACGGGACCATTGACAGCTTGCAGCCGGGCCTCCATGGCTTACATGTCCATGAGCTTGGGGATCTCACACAGGACTGCTTGAGGTATCCCCCAACAGTCCACACTGCCATTAGCAAATACATACAGTACAGTGCAAAAGTTATAGGCAGCCAAAGAAAATTATGTTTAATTAATCTTTATGTTGGTGTAAAACTATGCTATTATGCCTGTCCACGTGTGTTAGCTTAGCCATTTCAAAACCTCTGGTAAAATCACCACATTATTTCCAGCAACCATACAATGCAGTGCCCTCCATTATTGGCACCCCTTGTAAAAATTAGTAAGAAGGGTTAGAAAAAAATCACTGTTTGCTTCATCTTGCAGTGAAAAAATGAGAAATCTGACTTTTAATTGAAACGAGTTTTTTAAAGTAAAACAAATCCCTCATAAATATTCTTAACAAAAGCACATGTGCTGCAATTGTTGGCACCCTTGGAAATTAATGTGAAACAATGTAACTGAAGCATGTTTCCAAATTAAATTGGAAATTGATTAAATTGTTAAGTTGTTAGGGGCATATAGGAACTTACCAGCTGAAATCAATGACTTCCTGATTAACTGGGATACAAATGTGAGGAGACAGAATGAAATTCCCTTAGCCAACCATCATCATGGCAAAGAAAAGAGAACACTCAATCCAAATGAATGATCCAAATGAAGTGTGCTGCCCTTCATAACTCAGGGAATGGTTATAAGAAAATAGCTACTTGCCATGAAAATGCCAATATCTACAGTTAGGGCAATAATAAAAAAGTGGTCATCAACTGGAACTGTGATAAACTTGCCTGGAAGAGGAACCAAGTGTATTTTACCCCCACGTACAGTCAAAAGGATAGTAAGAGAGGCAAAAATAGCTCCAAGGATCACTGTTGGGGAAATGCAAGAAAAAGTAAAATCCTGGGGTTATCAACTCTCCAGAACCACCATCAGACGGCATCTCCATGCCAACAGATTATTTGGAATGTATGTGAGGGAAAAAAAGCCTTTTCTGTCGGTTATATACAAACGTAAGCGCCTGGAGTTTGTTAAACATTACTACAACTTTGACTGGAACCGTGTTCTGTGGTCTGATGAAACAACTGAACTTTTTGCCAATAATCAGTAGAAGTGGGTTTGGTGTAAAATGGATGGATGGCTATAATGAAAAGAACCTTGTCCCAACTCAAACTTTGCGGAGGTTGTGTGATGATGTGACGCTATTTTTCCACCAAAGGCCCTGGAAACATTGTTAGGGTACATGGCATCATGAATTTCATTTAAATTTTAAATTAAAACCTGGCTGCCTCCGTCAGGAAACTAAAGCTGGGTCATCATTGGATCTTCCAGCAGGATAATGATTCAAAACACATGTCCAAATCAACCCTGCAGTGTTTAACTGACCACAAAATCAAGGTTCTGCCATGGCCAACTGACCTGAACCCTCTTGAAAACCTGTGGAGTGAGCTGCAGAGGAGAGTAAAAATGAGAGGACCCTGGATGATCTGGAGAGATTATGTAAAGAAGAATGGTCTCAGATGCCATGCTCTGTGTTCTCTAGCCTTATAAAATGTTACAAGAGAAGACTTCAATATACAAGTAACTGCCAAAATAGAAGAAACATTTCACTGAGAGAAACATGGTGTACCTGAAGGACAAGCTTCCAGAAAGGTATGGTTTAGCAAAGTTAGACACTTAACCCATCGTATTTCAGGTGATACATAAACATGCTTGAGGAAGAGAAGAGTCATTTTTCTCCCTTTTCTTGACAAAATGTTAGTGTTTGTACTCTCCGAAAGGAGCCTGTGGGGTCTACTTTCTTCACGCCAGATGTCCAGGCATGAAAATTATGTAAACTATATTTTATCACTCTAATGTTCACCTTTCTTAGCACAACTGAACACTCATGGAACATTCTAAACCAGCACTGCCACCTTAACACATAGTTGAGTGATGAGATCCTTCTAGGCACTTTGTAGAATATATGCCATGGTGCACTAAATCTCTGGCAGTGTGTGGTGGACCAACAGCCTTTGAAGTCATTTTCCATTGTCATTTCCTTTATTTTGGCAGTGACCTGTATGATGTTCATATAACATTTTTAAATATTTTTGTAATTATGCATTTTTTGAAGAAATTTGTATTATATGATCAGTTTGGAACACATGGAAAGTTTGAATAACATTTATATAAGTTTTAATTAACGTAAACATGCCTGTTGAGTTTCTTAAATGAGTACCAGTACATTATCTTCTTCACTTTGAAAGTTGTTTAAGTACAGTGGAAGATAAGCCTGGTGAGACTTTTTTTATGTTTTTCCACAGCTGTGGAGAGCATTACAATCCCTTTGGAAGACAACACGGTGCACCCCAGGACACAGAGAGGGTACAAAATACATTTGTTTCTGCATGATATGGCTTTATCATTACATGGTACTATTTGGAGGGCTGCATGTTGTTGGTATTGTTTGGCACTAGCAGTAGTATAGTTGTTGTTGTTCCATGCAATAATATTACAGTTTTTCTTGATTACTTTGGAACATACTTAACATATCAGTGTAAGTATGCTCCTGAGCTCCACAATGAACACATGTGACTCAGTATCAGGGACTGGATAGATCAGGCAGAGTAAGGCAAATGGCAAACCTTTGTCTTGTATTTTGCTCGTCATATTGAGGTTATTTTGGTATTTTGATCATTTGTGTTTGCATAGGAACCTTGTAAAAGCAAAAAAAAAATTATCAATGAATGAAGTCAATGCCATCGAGATGAAAAGTACCTTAAGCATTGTTTTAACCATGAGTCAAAATTCTTAGATATGTCAAAATATCAGCGTAAGTACGCTCCTGAGCTCCAAAATTCTGAATGATAGTCATTTCCCACTTTCTCGTTGTTGCTGACTGATCATTCTTCTTTAGTAAACTGATACTTATTCATGTCAAAGACACCAGTTTCAACAATGTAAGGCTCTGTCACTATACAGCCGTGGCCAAAAGTTTTGAGAATGACACAAATATTGGTTTTCACAGAGTTTGCTGCTTCAGTTTTTATGATGGCAATTTGCATATATTCCAGAATGTTATGAAGAGTGATCTTGGATGTGACTTATGAACTGTAACATTGGGGGTGCAGCCTCCAATCTGCCATCCTACACAGGACAGCGTGGAGAACAAACTCATTGTTGGACTTTGGCATGACCATTGTCACAACTTGCACCTTGCTTTTAGCAAGCAAGCCCACTCTATTCTGTGCAATGATTTTAGCATGCCCAGGGGAGTTGGGCAGTCAGTTGACCTTGGGTAGCTTTGATTCTAAAAGAACCCAAAGTTTTAGCTTGTACTACACTAACGGGAAGACTATTCCATACTCTAACTACACGCTGTGTAAAGAAGTGCTTTCTCAAATCCAGTTTAAAATGTTCTCCCACTAATTTGTACCTATGGCCACAAGTTCTTATATTTGAACTAATATTGAAGTATATTGAACTATTTAGTTGAACAGCATCTAGACCTGTTAGAATCTTATATACCTGGATCATGTCCCCCCTTAGTCTCCTTTCCTCAAGGCTGAACAGATTCAGCTCAGCTAACCTCTCCCCATAAGACATTCCTCTAAGACCAGGAATCATTCTTGTAGCGCTACGTTGAACCCTTTCTAAGGTAGCAATGTCCATTTTAAGGAAAGGTGACCAAACCTGCACACAATATTCAAGATGGGGTCTTGCCAAGGAATTGTATAGTCTTTGCATCACCTCCCTTGACTTAAACTCCACATAGCTAGAGATGTAACCCAGCATTCTATTGGCCTTTTTAATTGCTGCTAATTGCTTGAGAGTGGGTCATGGAAGCATCAACATACACACCAAGGTCTTTCTCATAATCAGCTACCTTTATTTCAATAGAACCCATAAAATATCTGTAGCTTATATTTCTGCTCCCTGTATGGATTACCTGACATTTATCTATATAAAATTTTATCTGCCAGGTATCCGCCCATCAACTAATTAAATCCAGATCCTGCTGCAGCCTCTGTGCCGCTAGTTCGGTATCAGCTACACCACCCACCTTGGTGTTGTCTGCAAATTTAACCAGTTTACTGTATGTATTGGTGTCAATATCGTTAATGCAAATTAGGAATAATAGTGGTCCTGAAATTGAACCCTGCGGTACCCCACTATGAACGCAGGCCCACTGTGACATTGTGCCTCTAATAATTACCCGCTGCTTCCTTTCTGATAACCAGTTTTGAATCCAAGTTGCTACAGTACCTAAAATCCCTGCTGCTTTGAGCTTAAGCAGGAGCCCTTTATGGGGGACAACATCAAAGGCATTGTGAAAATGTAGATCACATCGTAGGCCTTTTTGTGGTTGATTTCTTTTGTAGCTTCCTCAAAGAACTCAAGTAGATTAGTTAAACAGGATCTACCACTCCTGAATCCATGTTGGCTATCCCTCAGAATGTTATTTGAATCCAGATAATCTACCATTTTCGCTTGGATTATAGCTTCCATTAATTTTCCAGTTATGCAGGTTAAACTAACTGGCCTATAGTTTGATGGATTACTTCTATCCCCTTTTTTGAATATGGGTGTTATATTAGCATGCTTCCAATCAGAAGGCACCACACTAGGATTTCTGAAATAGTAAAGTTAAAGGTCAGCAAATAATATCCCTCATCTCTTTTAAAACTATAGGTAAGATGCCATCAGGGCCCTGTGATTTATTTATTTTGAGCTTAGCTAAGCTTTGTAGCACACCAGCTTCAGTTATGCATGTTCGTTATAGAAAAAGCCGAATTAAGAATAAGAGTCGGTACGTTACTCATATCCTCTACAGTGAATACCCGTACAAAATAATCATTAAATTCATTAACTATAGCAATTTCATTTTCAATTATAAGACCCTTACTATCCTGCAGATTACTGATTTCAACTATTAGAGCTCTGCTCAAGTTAAAATATTGGAAGAAACTTTTAACATCATCCTTAGCCTCCAATGCAATCTTCCTTTCCAAATTCCTCTTTGCAAGTCTAATATTATTTTTTAACAACCTGTAGACTTAGATACTCCTGCGTAATTCTGTCATCATTAGTTATTTTCCATTTGTGGAACAAGGCCATTTTCCTCCTGATTTTATTCTTGATTTCAGTAGTGAAGCACGTTGGTTGCAGTTTCCTAAATTTAGTTTTGCTAGAAACAGATATGAAGTCCTCTTGCGCTTGCAATAATGTGCTTTTAAGAAATTCCCATGCTTCTCCAACAGTTTTGTTATTTAACTCCATCCAGTTTACAGTTTCTAGTTTCCGTCTCATACCATTAAAGTTAGCCTTCCTAACACTGTATATTTTTGTTTTAGTCTTTGCTTTTTGGACACTAAAATTAACCTCAAATTTAATCATGCTATGATCACTACTGTCAAGTGGTTCTAAAACCTCAAGTTTTCCAATCCTGTCCTAGTTATTAATGTGTCCATCCCCCTTGTTCCCAAAATCAGAATGCTCAGCCATACAAGTTCTTATGTACATCTCTGCTGTCTCACCAATTGATAGAAGCATGCCCGCTCGTGTATGATGTTGCGTCGAGGTGTCTGACATGGTATCGCCATAAAAGTTACAATTTCCTCAGAACTTAGAAAACTGCATAGCTAGCTATCAAATGTGTTAGATCTTAAATATTATGTTTTTCTTAAAAGGGTTGATTTATTTATCCTTTTAATAATATTATATATATATATATACCTCATTTCAAAATGTGCCATAGTTCATCACTAACTTACCAGATAGCTAGCTGTACTTTCAGGCTCAGTCTGGCAATCTGGCAGATTTGGGTGGTAATGGCCCACTTGATATTGGAACAGCCCATTTGAGGGAACAGGTTCCCAAATAGTATACCAATATTGTAAAGCAGGTGTAGAGAATGTGACCGTCATCCCGCTCCCACCCCAGTGGATCTGTCCTGTTAGAGGTCAGGTGGGAAATAAAGGAAACAGAAAAAAAATATTTTTATTAGTTAGCAATCGAAAATACAAATGGATAAAATCCCAAAAAGATAAAAGGTGGAGCGGAAAAAGTTATAGAGAAAAGGAAAAAAAATCTCAAGGCTGATGTTTCAAAATGTTTTAACAAATTAAGTTGACAATTTCAGTTATTTAGAAGTCAAGCAATATAAAGCCAGTACCAGGCAAAACATTACTGTTGGCTGCAATGATAATATTAACAGTCCACTGGCAGCAAAGGAAGCAGAGGAGGAAAGAGTGTGGACATAGGCAGCATCCAGTGGAGAGCAGGGGCAAGAGGAGGCCGCAGCCAAGGACGGGAGACATGATCACCTCACAGGTGACACTGCATGCAGTGACAGTGTTAATTACCAAGTTAGTGGAGCTAACAGAGCTAGACCTAAGGGGATTCATCATGCGGAGCCTGCCAAGAATTATTTTGCCCGCCCAAAACCAAACAAGTTTAATTTTTTTTCTTTATAGCACCCAAATCTGGACACCAAACATGAGTGCAGAAGAGCTCACTGGTGAGACAGTTTCTCATCACCTAGGATAGGACATGCTCTTTTATTCTATTCACTCTTTAAGGCTGACGTGCCATAATAAATATTTAATAATTAATAATTGCCAAATTAATATCAGTTGCTTAGATATTATTTAGATATTATAATATCTGATGTTGTAAATAACCCGATATCGAAGTGCGTATGTCGGGCTGAATTTTGTTCCCAGTCTGAGCCTGTGTACCGCTCATAGTACCTGACACTAGAAGAACTTAATTTATTAGATAATCTAGAACATACAGGCATGTTTCAATTATCAGTCATATTGCAAGATCGTTTAGGCTATTTTTGTGAGTATTTAGACAATAATTTTCATTGATTAATAAAAATTTAAATGAAGTGTCACTTATTAGATGGTGTCGGAAAAAAGTGGTCATGTCACGTCCTCCTGCCTTCGTATCACTGATGACAGTCAGCCTGTGGCTGTTTAGCACTATCAGGCCGTGTACTGTAATCATGTCAGTTTATCGTGTTGACTTTTACTTTTTGCGACGAAACAGCATGATACTGATCTAAGTCAGTTCTATTAGTATCGGGCCAGATACTGCACCTGTCTGCTGCAAAACAGCCTAATTGCGCCAAACAACGGCAGTGATACATCAAATCATAATCAGGCTGAGTAAAATGCAGTGTAGTAAGGCTGATTACAGTATGTCAGACTCGACCCATTCAAGGGATACACTGCTTCAGCCGACCTGGACCTCAGCCAATGATACCAACATTCAGCCAAAATCAGGCCGACTGTGCTTGCTATCTGGTATCCTAGATAGATGCCCAAACCACCTCCACTGGCAACCTTTCAATGCAGAGGAGCAGCAGCTCTAATTTGAGCTCCACTCAAATGTCTGGGCTCACCCTTTCACAATGGCTGAGCCCAGACAATCTGTGAAGGAAACTCATTTCTGCAGCTTACACCCATGATCTCATTCTTTTGGTCACTGCTTAAAGCTTGTGACCAGAGGTGAAGGCAGGAACACAGATCGACTGGTAAATTCATAACTTTGCCTTCTGGTTCAGCTCTTGCTTTACCATAACAGAATGGTAGAGTGTCTGCATTACTGCTAACACTGTACTGATCCACCTGTCAGTATCCTGCTCCCTGCTTCCCTCACTCATGAACAAGACCCCGAGATGCTTAAACTCCTCCGCTTGAGGCAGTAACTAATCCCCCACCAGGACAGGGCAATCCACCATGACCTCAGACCTGGAGGTGCTGATCCTCATCCTTTCTGCTTCATGCTCAGCTGTAAACCACCCCAGCGCATGCTGCAGGTCACAGCCTGTTGAAGTCAACACATCTGCAAAAATCCTCCCCCACCCCACTGAATGGAATGTAACAATGGACCCCATACCCTATACTCCCAGAGCTCCTCCCACAGGGCCCCCGAGGGACGCAGTCATACACCTTTTCCAAGTCCACAAAACACATGGCGTCTGGTTGGGTAAACTCCCCTGAACCTTTTAGTATCCCCATACCTGTGTTCCCACTTGCTTCTCCCTCCTACTTATGCTGCCATAGCCATATCTGCTGGAGCTTACATATTGCACTCATCTAACTGTTTGCACTGCCTCTAGTCTCCCCTACGTTGGCTAATGCACTTTTTATTTCCCCTAACCCTTCTGGAGTGTGCTGCTGGGAGACCCAAAAATATCAAGATATTCTGCCTACCCTGCTGCCTGCGACTCCCCCACTACCGGTGACGTCATTCCGGCCTGCTCACCCTTCTGCCTGTGACGTCTCTCCTACCTGCCTTGCTGCTGTACCACTGTTTGTCCTGCCATCAGAAGCAGCACCAGCACTTGCCTGCCATCACTTGCTTGCTTCCCTCTATGAGATTCAAATTAGGACTTTGCCATCTTGTTCATTTGACTTCCTTTGCCAACACCTGGAAGATGGGTTTCCGCTTTGTGTCTGGTTTTTCCCAAGGTTTCTTCCTTCCAGGGAGTTTTTCCTTGCCACTGTCACCTCTGGCTTGCTCACTGGGGGGTTTGGACAGGAATAATATAAAGCTCTTTGAGACAATGTAATGTTGTGAAAATGTACTATACAAATAAAATTTAATTGAATTGAACTGAATATCCTCATAAGGGTAAAGAACTGGTCCAGCATTCCACGGCCAAGACAGAATCTGCAGTTCCTCCAAGGTTAGGCCAGCGGACAGACCCTCCTGTTCCAGTACCCTTGCATAGACCTTCCAAAGGAGGCTGAGGAGTGTGAGGTTGGAACATATTCTACAATCCCCTTTCTTAAAGATTGGGACCACCAATCCAAAGGCACTGTCCCCAACATCCTTGCAATATTGAAGAGGCGTGTCAGGCAAGACGGCCCAACAACATCAAGAGCTTTCAAGAACTCAAGGTGAATCTCATCCACTCCCAGAGGCCTACCATCGAAGAGTTTCTTGAGTATTTCACTGACTTCAGCCCTAGTAATAGGTAAGCTCTTCTCTGAGTCTTCCAGCTCTACCTCCTCCAACGATGGTGTATCAGTGGGATTCAGGAGGTCTGTGAAGTACTCCATTCACCGCTTGACTATATCCCTACTTGATGTCAACAGGGCCCCATCCCTGCTGTAAACAACACGGATAAAGCCCTGCATCCCCCCTCCTCAGTCACTGATGGTTTGCCAGAATCTCTTTCAGGCTAACCAAAAGTCCTTCTCCATGGCCTAACCAAACCCCCCCAACACCCAAGTTTTTGCTTCAGCAACTGTCAACATTGTGCTTAGCTTGCAAGTACCTGTCAGCTGTTTCAGGAGTCGCACAAGCTAAGCAAGCTTGGGAGGCCCCTTTCTTCACCCGGACAGCTCCCTTTACCGCTGGTTCACAACATCATGTTCACGGATTGCTGCCATGACAGGCACCAACAACCTTACAACCACAGTTCCGCACAGCCACCTCAACAATGGAGGCCCGGAACATGGCCCATTCCGGCCCAATTCCTCCATCCTCCCTCGGGATGCAACAAAAGTTCTGTCGAAGGTGTGAGTTGAAGATTTCCCTGACAGGGTCCTCTGCCAGATGCTCCCAGAACATTCTCAATGTTTGTTTGGTTCTACCAGGTTTATCTGGCATTCTCTCCCACCATTTGATCCAGTTCACCAGCAGGTGGTGATCAGTTGACAGCTCAGGCTCTCTCTCTTCACCCGAGTATCCAAACCATGCAGGTGCAAGTCCAATGATATAATTTCAAATCAATCATCGAACTGTGGCCTAGGGTGCTCTTGTCCCCGGTGCACTTATGAACGCCCTTATTTTCGAACATGGTGTTCATTATGGACAAACTGTGGTTAGCACAGAAATCCAATAATAGAGCACCACTCAGGTTCACATTGGGCAGGTCATTCCTCCCAATCATACCTTTCCAGGTTTCACTGTTGTTACGCACATGAGTGTTAATATCCCCCAGCAGAACAATGGAGTCCCCAGAGGGGGCACCTTCCAGCACCCCACCCAAGGTCTCCAAGAAGGCCAGATACTCTGAGCTGGTGTTCGGTGCATACTATTAATGTAGTTAAGACCACCTAAACTGAAACCAAGTCATTACTAAGACCAGAGTGTATCGAGACCGAGACAAGACCAAGTACAAGGAAGGGTGAGACTGAGACAAGACCAAAGCAGGGTTAGACCAAGTCATGATCACAAAGATTTGAATCTACATAACACAAAATAAAATGTCAAGCATAGATACCATCTTGGGGCTAGTCTAATGTGAATAATCAATGTTTTATGGATTATTAGGGGTGCTTTTTTGTGGAAAATGTTTAAAATATATGCCTCTGTGCACAGGAATACTCTGAAATATTTTAGCACCCAACCTTGCAACTTGAACGACTGAATCGATTCAGAGTGTTAATACAGAAGCTAACATACTGAATACAAAAATGAAATATAAATCTATAGAACATTAAAAAAACAAATCAAGAAACAAGTTCATTTACAAAGGCTGAACGATAAAAGTGTGTGTTCTAAATGGCTACTGAGTCAGCTGATCTCGTGCTTGGAGGTAAGCTGTTCCAAAGTCTTGGAGCCATCACAGAAAATAATTACCACCCTTGGTTTTTAGTCTGGACTTTGGAACAGCAAGTAAACATTGGTCAAATGATCTTAAAGGTCTAGCTCTTTGATAGGGTTCTAGCAATTCAGATACATACTCCTGAGATCCTTAAAAGTGATGAAAAAAGGATTAATGAAATGCAAGTCATCAATGTGAGGGCAGATTTTGATAAGTCTGTGCAGTTCCTCAGAGTCTTGTTAGTTGAAGGTCCCATGTGATTCATGGTAAAAGTTGGCAATGTTCATGGTAAAAGACAAAAAGAATTTGTTTTGCAGAGACAGAGCTGTATTTCCATAAGGGGTTCTCTTTGTGTAAATGGTGACGGTTTCCTCACCTTTCCATACATTGAAACAGCTGCTTTTAACAAAGTATCGCTCCAGTTTATTGTTATAGTTTTTTTCCTGTATTGCACTGAGGAATTTGTTTCTGGCCCATCTGTAGCTGCCCCATAGGTTTGCTCCTATGCTGAACCATAGTTTGTCTTTGTTACATTTTACAATGATTCGGGTGGGAGAACAGAAACAGCTGAACAGCTAACAGTGCCTTGGTACTCATAAATCCTATCAACTTTGGTAACGTTCCACTTCATTGAATTAACATAGTTTTTGATCTGCCCATGGTCTATTCATAATCTCTTTTCCTGATCTGTTTAGCTATTTTCAGCTTTTGTTGGTGCATGGCTAATAACTGCATGGTTGCAATTTTCCCATACCACTCTAGGTATAGTTTCATGTGCTGTAGAGGTTTTCACTTCTCTAGTTTAGCAATTAACCAGCTGCTTATGTTTTGCGAACTCAATTTCTATGCTGATGTGATTAAAATCGCCCATAATAATGATCAGGGTGGTTAGTTTCCAATTGTGTATTCTGCTATGTGCACACTCACCTGAGATGGAGTGTAATTTTTTTGTGAGAATGAGTACAAGACTAAAATGGTTTACGGCATATGTGCAATGATTAACTGAATGAATTTTTGAGAGAAAAGGATGTTGTTACATGTTTTTGGTTCTAGGGCAGATGGATTTAGCAACATTTTGGTGCTGAAGTAAGAAAGGAGTCAAATGTCAAGCAGTAGTGCATCTATTTTTATAGCAAAGGGGATTGACATAGAAGAGAAACATGGCAGTTAATGGAGCTTGGAGCTACACTTTCCAAGGCACACAGGAGCCCAGCCTTGATTTGCACTCCTGCAACCTGGGTTTGTTTGCTCAGGTTAACACTTTTCCATGTTGGCAGTGAGTCAATATTCTCAGTCAATACTTTTGTGGGTGAGCATTGAAAATTCAGGATAAAAACTGGAGAGTAATTCACTCTAAATTTTCAGTAAATCCCCCCCAGGGAAAATTATCTGAAGCTTCAGCTGATACCAGTATCTATTATTGGTTGATGACACCCAGCCTCAGGAGAAGAAAACCAGAACACTGTTAGCATGCTGGAGTCAAAAGTCATAAGGTGAAGCCTACTTTAACCATGACAGCGTTTATAGAGCTTACATCCAATCAGGCCACTGCAAGTGAAGATGAGAGCCAATGAGCACATTTTTAAATGTACAAAAGATTTAGAGAGAAGAAACCACAGAAAATGGGGGTAAGGTGAGGAGTGAGAAAACCTCCCCTGCTACTTTGCGCTTGCGCCTCTCTCCCTGCCCTTTACTTTAAATTGTTTAAATCAGTGTATTAGCTGTATTGTATCGGTCCTCCCTGTCGCTGCTGTCCTCCTTGTCAGTCGCAGCCTCACTTTTTTTTAACCCCCCCCCCCCCCCCCCCCCCCCCCCCCCTCCCCTCCCCCCCCAGAACAATAT
>JAAGVU020000052.1:13377-51987 GCA_011763525.2 Mormyrus iriodes
TTTAATCTCGGCTTGATTACTGTAACACCCTGTATTCAGGGATCAGCCAGGCTTCCCTCTGCCACCTACAGCTGGTAAAGAACGCTGCAGCACGTTTCTTAACAGGCACGAAGAGGTGTGACCACATCACACCAGTACTTGCATCCCTCCATTGGCTTCCTGTACAGTTTAGGATAAACCCACCCCCACCCTTACTGATCTCAGATGCTCAGTTCATTAGCGCCCGCCGGTCGTGGATAATGATGCCCGCACCATCTCTGGCAACCACAGCATCCAAGGCACCTGCAGGCAACGCAGGCCCTGCTGCACCGTAAATCCCAAACGCATGTCGGCTATTTGCATTACGCTCATAATGAACTGAAATGCATAGTTGCAGTAAAATGCATTTTAAATCATTGTTTGTAAAAACTGTTTAATAAATACTGTCTTGTCCCGGGACAACAATAGGGAATAAAATTCTGTGGGAACCAAACACACACTGCTCTGTCTGGTGTCAGCAAATTCCACAAAAGGGTACCTCTGTGTATATAACTGCATTTGTTTTAGTGAATTTATTAAAATTTTAATGCGACCGTTCTTTGTTTACTGACTGAAGCCTATCAGTGATACACTTGTAATAAAGTTAGAATGCAGAATGGCTTCCTTTTAAAGGCTTAGAAAGATACTAATGTAATGGATAATTCTATTTATTAATATTATTCCTCTTTACGTTCTCTGAACATTCTTATTTTGCACTTCAGGTGCTTGAATAGTCTAATTAGGTTCTTGCTTCGTTGGAAGTTGATGTGTAGCTCCTGCTCCAGTCCTGCTTACACTCATAACCGGGCGTTCATCGGAAGTTCAGCCTAGCTGCAGTTATGCCTAGTTGACTCCTTAACAGAATGTATGTTTGTAATGTGCTGTTTGCCTTGATCGTACATTGCTTTGGACAAAAGCATCCAATAAATATGTAAAAATGTAAATATGATTTTCCATTTGCATTCATGGATGGTACTTTGGAATAAAAATGTTCATTGTTAGGTGCCTCAGGCTGATAAGCCATAGACTTAAGTGGGACCAACCATTTTATAGAAGAGGGTAACAGGGATCTACCATTTAGAATTTCATCCTAGGCAAAACCATTAATTGTTGGTTGTTTTCATTGTCAGTGTCCTGCACACATGGTCAGTACTGAGGAAACAGGTAAACAATACTGCACCAACCTATCCACACCCCCCCCCACCCACCCACCTTATCTGAAGTTCTAGTCACTGATGAACAACATCTTATCTAAACAGAAATAGCCATCCATCTTACAGTCACTTACTTAGTAATGGGATGGTGGTGGCCTGCAGCCAATTCCAGACAGCAAAAGGCACAAGGCAGGGGAACACCCTGAACACAACGAATAGTAATATCCATCCATCCATCCATCCATTTTCTGTAACTACTTATCCTATTCAGAGTCAGGGTCCGGAGCCCATCCCAGAGGCTACAGGCTCAAGGCAGGGAACAACCCAGGATGGGGCGCCAACCCATCGCAGGGCACATTCACACACTATTCACACACACATGCACGAATAGTAACATCATTCTCGTGATATATTTTTTTCAAAACACCACAGCCAGTAAGTACAAAATAAAAAATAAATAAATATGCAATCATAAATATAGCTCTGCGTTTCGCAACTCTCGAGTCATTTCACATTTGCCTTTAGGTACCTCGACAGGACAAGATTAACAAAATTGACAACATGGCAGTCGTCATATAATTATAAATGTTTTCATTTGGTTTATCTCGAGGATGACGTTTCTGTATCAGATTTCCCTCTCTGCGGAGTTTGTCCCGCTTGTCACAAACCTTCATTTCTATGCTCGCTCCCTGTCAGCCCGCTGCTGAGCTAATTGCTCTGTTTACGTGCTGCGCGCTGCTGTGACCCTCTACACCGATAATTAGAAGCCTAGGGGTGACTGTGTTGATTCAACAAGACGATGGGACTCTGGCGGGGGTGGACAGAAATGTCAGCCTCTGCTGTTCTGCAACGAAGATGAAAAATTACTACCATCAGTATGTTTAACCACTTTTAATAACCTTTGCCTTCGCCATCCATATTCATAGAAATGAAAACACCCCCAATTGTCTTTTTAACACCAAATGAATACTAATATAGCACCAGAAACAGACATGTTTGCCTTAATAGACAGTGGAAGAAAGTGTTCATCTATTCTCAATCTATTCAGCATTTCAGAAAGTTTCTTTAAAATCTAATAATATTTCGAAGATGGATAGATGGATAGTATTTGTTGTGTAAACTATGCAAAATCTCTTTATATTTCATAAATACATTATAACTAATATTTCCTTGCAAGTTAATTTACACACATATAATATGGGGAAATATTACATCATAATTTATTCATTCCTATAGACGATTTAGTGGTCTACATTCGTTGCCCCCATGTGCCCATAAATTATGGATCAGCACCCTGCACGTTTTACAATTCTGTTTTCTTTTCAGGATGGACGAATTATCGCATTACTTTCCATCACCTTCCCCGCATACATTTAATTGGTACAGTTTCCATGCATCTTCGTGGACAACATAATTTTGCATTTCTGTTACGCTTCATGTTATGCGAGCCGTTGTTCGTGACTTACCGACAGATTTTATTTGACCAGTATATTCTCTTGGGCGTCCCCCTCTCTGCAGCGCCATCCGAATGCATTTATTCCATGCCCGGCTTTCATGATGTGTGCGATTCACAAAAAAGTGCTAATGTCCGCAAACTGTCGCCTGTCCTCTTTAGGGCTTGGCATTACCGACAAAATCTAAGCATCTTTGAACTGACGAAAAAGGACCTAAAGTCATTAATTTCATAAACAAGTTTGGGTAACTATTTCTGGAATACATCATCGTGATTATTCCTTTTCGGTAGATCAATAATGTAAAAATGCTGTCGAGTTTAGCTGTCCGTGGTGCAAAAGCGCATTTAGTTGAACACGGAATCTATTTGTTTTTTAAATAAGATTGTAGGCCTATGTTCCACAACTGTGTTAATCATCATAATCAATCAAGTCTTTAAGAAATTAGGCGTCTTAAATTCTCAGATTCCAAATACGTAGTGTTCACGTATGTGAACCATTCTTAGTCTTGTAGATTACTTATCTCATTCAATCTGAAGCTCACTTTTAACTTGTTTGCCAAGCCCAGCTCTCATATTTCTAAGAATCACAGGAATATTGATCTTATTGTCGTGGTTGTGGTCCCAGTTCTTTTCCAGCCCTTTGGACCGCCTTAATTTAGGTTATAATACAGGAGTACACGCCCACAAAGAAAACTCTACAGGGAACAGCTGAGATGGATGGTACCAAAAAAAAAAAATTCCTTACATATGGACAGTGTGGGGCAGGGGATGGGGGCTTTGCAATTAGCTCTCCAGAAATGTGGCACAGTCTTTAGGTTATTTATTTAGCTCTAGATAAGAGCGTGCTAACTTTTAGTTATTAAATCCAAAGTCAAAGAAGATGGTCTGAATTGGCTCCATTTATTGGTAACATGAATTGTGTTCATAATTACACAGATCAGTTGGTTCATTCTCTCACAGTGTTGTCCAGGGCTAAACACTGCATAACTAACAAAATAATACTGAACCCCAAACAAATCATACAGCTAAGCAAAAGTAGTATATTTTCCATTTTGCTTCATATTGTGAGTCTGAGTTATTTTGAAGAATGTATGTATCCCCACTGGGCAACATTCGACACACTGATTGCATTTTAGTTACTATGTTGCTGATATTTAGGTTGTGGTGCTGTGATTCTTTTGGTGCATAAAAGTAAAGACTCAAGTACCTCTATTCCGCATGCATCTATTCAGTACGCCATTCATTAATTATTCATCTTTGCAGTTTGGAAATTTGCTTAGAGATTAATTACAGTGTCATGAAAAGGAAAAATCTATTTTAAAGAGCACAATAACAGCAGCAGGCCGACATGAATGGCTTTGAAAGACACAGTCGCAATGGTTACTTGCATTATGATACCTGAGTTTTCACCTTTGAGTGTAACTATTCCTCAATTTTGCTGCAAAAGGTGGAAACTAAAAAAAAATAAAATAAATTGCTTCAGTGACTCCAGAGAGATAATAAAATCATTGAATTCTGTGGTATACTAACTGTTTTTTTCTAACCTGAAATTAGCTTTCTAAATGTTACATCTGTCACAAATATGTGTTTAAATTTATACCCTTATATCACAGACACTTAAAAGCTGAGTTACATAATAATAAGCGAATGCCCTGTTTTAGATGTCATTTCCATTGTAACACACAGCTGACCTTACTGCCACATTATATGTTTCAAACAAAGGAAGACCTTTCAGTAGACATGTTATGACAGTGTAATTGGGTACAGTGGCAGAGCAATTGTCTACATAACCATTAATAAATATTTTAGGGACTGCAGAACCTTTGAGGTACCAGAAGTCTGTACCAAACACTCACTCGTGTGAGGTTTCCCAACTGCAGATGTCCTTTAAGAATACTGATAGAAAGTTTTCACTGCATATGCATGCTTTAAAAAAGTACCCTGTATTAATAGTGCATCAAATCTGCTCGGGGATGTTTTTAAAATTCATGCGAGCTGCACGATGTGTCAAGCCGGACACTCGGCTTAGAAATGGCCGTGCAGGGCATGAGGGTGTAAGGAGCCGCAGCTGCTGCAAGGACCCAAAGAGGCTGCTGAACCGTGGTGAGATATGAAACCCGTGAGGTATGTTGCACCGTAGAGGGAGGTGATGCAATCACAGAAATAGATGTCGTGGGCAGAAGCCTGGGGACTCGGTGTACAAACAGCTGTCCCCTGCCTGTCACCCTGCCGAAGTAAAACTTCCACCAGCATCGTTTAACCCCAGGGCTACTTGTGCTCACGTACCATGAAAATGGAAAAACCTACTGGAATGGGGGTGGGGGCATGACACACCAAACTTATTCTATATTTCTCTCAATTTAATGACTCTTGAAACCTGAGCCATCATTCCACCTTATAAAAATGTACAAGATTCATTCCCATGTTCTAGAATCTAGAACTATTTGTCTTGATAAAAGGCTAATTGTCGTTTTTATGTTGAATTGAGGTTATTTTTTGTACTCTTCTGGGGTGTGTTTGGAGGGGTTGAGATTTGTGTGACTATTGCTTGATTGGTTTAAGGTACTTGGTGTACTACAAAACAAACTAAAGTAGATTTCATGTCAAGGGTTCTTTATATGCAACAGAGAGGGTGTTTCGAGTGGCCACTTTCTTCTGTGTCACAGCATGATAGAAGCTCTGTCACACTCTTTCTCTTCATGCTACCACACCTGCTTCTTGTAATGCAGTCTTTCATAGCTGCAGGTTGACTCAAAAATCCCAGGTATAATACTGAAAATACAAAATGTCTTTATGAGCAGGTTATTCTATCAAACCCACCTTTCAGAATCAAAACCTACTTAGGCGGACAACTGGTCCGAGATGAGGGGTCTGCTTTTTTTGCAAGAAATGAGATGAAAGAAGCTTGCTATGGAATTAGCATCATCCTACGGTGCATCTGTCCGTGAAGGTTCAGGCCTGTTCTTCTAGTGTTGCTGCAGAGCCGTTGGTTTCTCCCCTGTCTCCCTCTTCTAATTTGTCCTCTTCCTGAAATGTGGGGTCCACAGTGGATAGTGGGCTCAGGGTGAAATTTTTGGGCTCCGGGGGGAGAAGAGAGAGCTGCGGGAGCAGCTGTCCTTCACGGAGGGCCGTGGCCAGCTCTTTGGCGCTGCAGGATGGGGTGTTCGTCTCGTAGATTTCGTGGAAGTTGTTGTAGTCTACCTCGTAAAAGCCGTTCTCCAAGGAAAGCACTGGTGTAAAGCGATAACCCCACAGCACCTCTGTGTCCAAGTAGGAGCTCCGGGCCTGGCAGGTCATCCCTTCGAGGGGGAGGGACAGCAGGAAGAGAGTGTTAGGGTGGGGAATGGAGAAGGTGAAATGGGATGCATTGTCACTCTTTGTTGATTCGGGCCAGTTGGTCTACTAAAGGAACAAATAAAGAGCTAAACTCATAAAACACATAGATAATTTGCGTTAAGCTGATTACGCATTTGAAAACACGCATGTTATACAAATTAATATTAATTTATGGAAGTGGGTGGGTGGATGATGCAATAATTAAATGGCTCCTTCCATAAGACTGTGTCATGCTTGGAGAAAGTGAAAGTTAAATCGGTGGGTGTGTTTACTGCGCAGTTCCGTAAGGTGGTGACATTATAATCTTTCGAATCTGCAGCAATTTCACGCTGTCGTTCACTGCAGAATTTTGCACATTACGGAGCACAAAGTCCGTCGATGACAGATGTTTGAACATGCAGGAGCTTCTTGCAAGACCCATCGATTTTATGCTGATAGTCACGCTTTAGGGACCGCGCGCGTGTCGAGGCTTAATGTGTTTGGGTCCACGTGGGGCTGAAAGTTCGGTCTGGTGAGCATCGTTATGGACTGTAGCTAACAGGATAGCGCCTCTGTCGACAAAACACTGGCCTGTGAAGACTCGCGCCATGTGGCCGTGTGTTGTGAGGAATGTGTTGTGACAACAAACATGGCCACCACGGGGAAATGTGAACATACACAATGATTCATGGCTATAAAACGGCACGTTCCAAGAAGGACGATGCCTCAAAGGGCAGAAAATTAACAGAGTCCCTTATGTGAAACAAAGGCCTATAGCACAATATAAAATGTTCTAGAACATAAACCCACACAAATCCTTATAGAGGCATGTCAATTAAAATTTGTTGTGCCTCCTTACGTTTGCCTTTGAAGATAACAAAAACACGTATCACCATCTCTTAGTGCTATTTGTGTCAACAAAATGCACAGTCCCACAGTTTGAGCTGTGTTTTTAAATAATGTGAAAATTTAGTAATGTTCATATATCTATAGATGAATTTGTCTCTAAAAGCTAAAACTTATATGTGAGTCAAACAGATTTTGAACGAGTAACATCCTAATAAAAAACACAACTAACATGATGTGGGTATTATCTGCTGAAAGAAAGTTAATGAGGAGTTAACCTGTGGTGCAGCAATGGTTAAAGGATTGAATTAGTTAATGAAAGGTTGCTAGTTCAAGTGAATGGCTACAGTAAATAAACAATCCATCAATCCACCTGTATGACTGTGGGTGCACTGACAAGCTGTCTATGTCTCTGTAGGTAAGTGTCTCTTGTAAACAGCTAAATACAACCCTAGTGTCTATTGATACCGCGCTGTGAGGCTATTGGCATTCTGAAGTCATCCCTGCTGAGATTTTTCCACAAGAAAGAAAACAGACAATTAATGAAAAGTCGGAGCAGGAAGTTGTTTTGCAATGTAAACCACGGGGAATCATTTCGTGGACAAGGGTATGCAAATGCTTTAAGGACTTAAATTACACAGAGGAGCTGAAGCCAAACTGTGAAGTGAATTTAATTTATCTCATTTAATTTGAGGGGGTTTTTTTCTGCATCTGTTTTCTTTGTTTCATACTTTCGGCAGCTCAGATCTTTTGGTGAAGATTCATTTAATTAATAAATGCAAAATGTGTCTCATGCATTTTAATCGCAATAAAGGAGTGATGAATATTCCGAAGGGGACATATACAGTATACAGTCATATAATTATCTTAATTATTTGTTTATTTACAATTTGCAAGCTAGTTATTAAGCTGAGATATTTTCTTGGACCTGAGAAAGTACCTGGTATTGAACCTGCCGTTTATTGCAAGCTATCAGTTCCAGAGGCAGTAAGCAGTAAGCTCAGCAGCACTCGGTCACTCTCAAAAGGAAATTAGCTATATGCCATTTGGCACGAGAGCAACAGAAATGGCACATTCAGCATCGCCCTCGCCGTAAATAAAATCAAGATAACAGACTATATAGACAAGCTTGTTTGTTCCAGAAGACAAATGGGGGCTTAGAGTCTAATGTTGTCCTGAAAGGGGAACCCAGCTGTGACCTCATGTGATAGTATTAAGTCTTAATCACACTTGGAAAGGAAGCTGTTATTATGGAATAATAGCATGATGGGAGTCTTGAGTCCAATTCATCAGTTGCTGTAGCTTCATCCTCTGCAGTACTGCGGTCACCTGTTATTTCAGCTGTGAGCAAAACGCTAAAACCTGGTTCATATGTTAGTTGCAAAATTTATGCCTTTGGCTGTACTGTGCTGTTTTTTTTAATAGATTTACTGAATTAGAAGCATTTGCTGAAGACATAGAAAAATACATTCTTTATATTCATCAAACATATTTCAGGTTTTGATTTTGTAATTTATTGTAAAAATAATAAATACCCATACAGGTAGTATGTAAATATGTTTTTGCATTTAGCATAGGGTAAGATGGGAAGAGCGTGTGGACTTCCTGTCACATGACAAGCTGAGTCATTCAGTTTACCTGCTCCTTATTAGAAATCCTTATACGGTGGTTAATTTTGTTTACCCCTCCTGCCCAAGGAAGATGGCCAGACCAGATGCCTGACCCCAGCGTGGCCCTTTCCATGTCCAGTTTGTTTAGTGTGTTTTTTCTCCCACTGAAATTACACTGAAATGACACTGAAATGAAATGAATGTCTTTTCTCTCCATTTCTCCCTGGTTGGATTTTGTTAAAAGCATCACTACCCCCATCACCAAGTGAGGCCCCCAGTCCTTTCTCCCACTTCTAAGGAATGAGTTTTGAACATAGGTCCCCTAGCTCAGATGTGTCACTGCGCCCCGGCTGTCCTTGGGGGGTTAATGCAATGCTTGCTCTTTAAGGTTCCTGCATGGGGAACCCAGCAGTGTTTCGACTAAATGGAGGCAATATCCAACTTAACCCCTAAAACATTCAAGCCAAGTTTTCATTATTAACAGTGATGAATGCTTATTACTGCTATAAAATCTTACAATTATTAAAAAGTAAAGAAAAGCTGAAGCCAGAATCTTCAGACGAAAACGTTCGGGTTGTGATTCGCTCAGTTCCTTTGCAGTACCTCCTTAGTAGAAAACCACCCATTTAGTTGAATTGCTGTTGCAGGTATCTGACATTATAATAAAAAAATGCGTATTGGTATATTCTTGGGTAATTTGTCTGATTGTATTGATGTAATATATGCTCCTTGCAGTGTGACTATTTGCACCACAATGTTTTTGTAATTGGCACTGATTACACTGTATATGCAGTCTTGCACCACTGTTAACTTGTATTATTGAGTCATTGTTGTTGTTTTGTGCTGTTGTGTGTTGTTTTTTTATTTAAACCCCCGTCTGTCTAACCCCCCTGTCTTTATTGTTCATCTGTTCTTCGTTCTAGATATCTGATGCTCTGAAGATTCCTCATTTCTTTTTGACATTTCGATTAGAGACAAATCCTTTGATCGGAGGAAAAACAGAACAAAAGTATATTAGTTGTATTTATTTGCCTGGCAAAGCATGCGCACCACTGTGCATGGGGGCTGATACTGCTTTGAAGGGTTAATGTCATAAAATTCTCTTTATTACCTTGGAGGCTCCACAAACGATAAACGGCTCTCTTCAATCAATAATCTGTATAAGGCTGCTCAAGGTTTCTAGCACTGGTTTGGGATTTCATGAAAGTAATGAATTTCTGCATGCCCTATGTACATTCGGAGGATGGGGGGTGTTTCCTCTCCACATTATCACCTGATAGTCCCAGCTGTTTGTCCCCGATCTTATATGTTAAACAAATAATGAGCATATTCTTTTCAGTCATGTTCACACACTTCTCGGTTTGATGTCTAAATATATAAACATATAGGACTACAAATCTCTTAATTCACCTGACAGCATTGGGCACCAAATAAAATGACAATGTCTTGCATACTGAAGGAGAACCTTGTTTTTACAACATTAAGAAGTGTTCAGCTAAAAATATTTCCACTTATGCATAATCACCAAATTATAAACAAAATCCTAGCCAAGTGTGACGCTCTCATTTGTATGATTTTTTGTATAATGTCTGCTATGAAACTCAGTGGTGAACTACTTGACAAATTGTTTTTGTTATTGTGCGAAACTTGCTTATATGGATACTTTTATCTTTGCACTTTTTGGGCACATTTCAATGTAGGACATACAGCCATATGCCTCTAGCAATGTGGCCCTAGGTGTCTCAGATGAGGAGATAAGAGTGAATGGGCCCTGGGTACCATTAGTACTACTGTTTGATTTCTTTCTTGAGAAGTTTGGGTCATGATTGGTGGGAACAACAAAGTCATTCTGCATATGAAGCAGAGTAAAAATAGCTGGTGATTTTAAATAAAACCACCTTGTGTCAGTGGTATGGTCTGGAATGGCTGCTTTACAACAAACTAAAACGTTAAAATAACCATAAGGAATAACATTACCTGTGGCCTCCACCATGCCTTCCAGAATGACAACAATCTCAAACTCCTCTTTTTCCATCTGGGCCTGGGACAGCTCCCAGAAGGGGCTTTTCTCATTGATCTCATGGGAGATGATGAGCGGGGACACCAGGAAGAGCCGGTCATCACCCGTGTCAAAGCCAATGTTGATGTCCGTCTGGTTGAGTGGTATGAACTCGCCCTCCTTGGTCTGCTGCGAGCGGATAAGCTTGGCACGGATAGAGGCCTCCACAATATGCGAGTTGCGTAGGTCCCCGACCCTGAACATGAGGCAGAGCTTGTTGTCTCTGACCGAGATGACGGCCTTGTGCGAGAACATGAGCGTCTCAGCCCGGTTTTTGGGCTGCGAAATCTTGACGAACATGCAGCCCACCATCATGGCATTGACTATGGAGCCAAGGATGGCCTGGACAAGCAGCAGGATGATGCCCTCGGGGCATTTCTCCGTGATCACGCGGTAACCGTAGCCAATGGTGGTCTCCGTCTCGATGGAGAAGAGGAAGGCAGAGACAAAGCTGTTGAGGTTCTGCACGCATGGGGTCCAGCCCTCCTCGTCTCCATGGACCAGGTCGCCTCGGATGAGTGCGATGAGCCACCAGAGCAGGCCGAAGAAAAGCCAGTTGACCACATAGACCAGGGTGAAGATGAAGAAACTGAAGTGCCACTTGAGATCCACCAAGGTGGTGAAGAGGTCACTCAGGTAGCGGTACGTCTCCTGCACGTTTCCGTGGTGAACGTTGCACTTGCCGTCCTTCTGGACGTAGCGCTGCCGTGGCTTCTTCGGTGGCTCAGCGATCAGGTGCGTGCGGTCGGTGGCTATCTGGGGCTCTCTCAGGTACTTAGGGAGTTTCTTTACCTGGAGAGAGAAGAGCAACAACATAAGCGAATTGAAACCTTTTAGAAAAACAATGAATCATCTGGTGCGGCCTCTGCATCTCACCCCTCAACTCAGATGAGACGCAGAGCACTACAGAACTCCACAAAACAAAATAAGACCACCTCTACATCTGCTGAGGTTAGTCTGCAAATGCTGTAGCCCACCAGGGCCAGGATCTTCTAACCTCAGATGATTTTTTGAGTGACCTGCTAACACAGTTTTAATTGACCAACTATTACAGCTTAATTGCCTCTGGCGCTTCAGTAGTTTTGATTAAACTACTGAAATGCAACAGCTGGGAGCTGAGAAAGGAACCGGCAGACTGAGACGAGCTTGACATTGATTTGCAGGCTCAACTGAAGTGCCTCGCTCCTAAGAATGCAGGTGTGCGATGTGCCCGTTTTCCTGGCTGAGGGCCCAATGACGCGGGCTGCCCCCACAGCTGTGCTGCTACCTCCTTAATGCTCCGCGCTGTGTGAAAACCAGCTTGCCTAGCGACCCCCCCCCCCATTCACAGATGTGAGTATTGATTCACTGAAAAGCCCCATGAAAGCTTTCAATTTCTAACGTCCTAAACGACTAATTCTAGACCACCGAAACCACCTTGGCCATGGCATGACATGTAGAGACTGGCACTGAAAGAACACAGGTTTGTTGCCATTAGAAAACAATTGAAGATGCCCAGCCAGTGGAATTATTCATTTACTCATTCAATCATTTTCCAAACCACTTGTCCTATACGGGGTCACTGCGGTCCGGAACCTATCCCGGAAACAATGGGTGCAAGGCAGGGTCAATGGAATTAGATGCATTTAAACCATACACATATATAGACTTTGGTAAATTCAGTTCTTTGAGGAACAGAACTATGAAGCAGTGATTGAAAAATCAACCTTTTTAATGGGGACGGTTGGACTGACCTGATTCAGGCATTAGTGAGAGTCGATAAGTCTGGCAGTGAGAACAGCGAGAAGGGAGAATTAATGAGGTTTAGGGCCTTCACAGCACAGTGCAGGCATCTAGCAGCACTTGAATGTATATTATCGAATGACATGGGGAGGTTAAACGTGTCATTCACAAAGCTGGTCCCTCAGTTGATTAATTACCAGCCCGTTAAAATAAGCATTACTTTGTTTATTTGTTTGTTGCATGTAACGATAATTAATGTACACCTCACACACGCTCCAATCCAATTTCTTCCTTTTTTGAAAATCCATTGTACATTTTTAGTTTTACAAATGATTGTCATTCCGAGACTGCAAAACATACGACTAAATAAACTATTTTAATTGTATTGATTAAAATTTTGTTTTGAACCAGAAGTTTGTAAGTCAAATCAGTCATGGTGGGAGCCATGAGGATTGATCTAGTAGTGCTGAGTGGTTTTCTTCACTTTCTCTGCTAGTTCCCAATCCTGCTGCATTTTATCGACGCCCTAAATCAAGCCCGTTGGTCTGTCTCTGTTGCAGTTAAACAACAAGCCCGCTGGCGGCTGATGGAAGCCCTTCTGTGCGACTCGGTTAATGTACAATGGCCCGGTGTCAGTGAGGAACTCCCCTGACCTCCCTCGGGTTCACGCCTATCTCCATGTCGTGGTCCGTGTGGACTCGAGAGTCTCCTGCCATCTTCAGCTGGAGCCGCAGACCTGGGGAGAAAACACAAGATCAGATGAACTTTACTGATCCCAGGGGGACACTCTTCTGCCTACAGCAGCCAATTAGGTAAAGTGCAGACAAACAGACATTTTGTGGCAAGCTCATGGGTCGTGTTCTGGAATAGGGTGACTTGTGTGCTTTCAACCGGAAGTCCTGCCTTTTATTGGTAAGGCCTGTGCCAATGCACTCTGTCTAACAGTGGCACAGACAATGCGAGTAAACTATTTACAGTACATGGCACGTACACTCGAAGTGAGACACTAATGAAACACACGCTCTTACAGGGGGACAGTAAACAGATACAACAGCTATTATGTTCAACTTAAAATACATGCATGCACACATTATATAGCGCAATTACGCGTACGAGCATACGAGCATACGAGCCATACGAGCATACGAGCCATACGAGCATACGAGCCATACGAGCCATACGAGCATACGAGCCATACGAGCATACGAGCCATACGAGCAGCGCCACGCAGCGCACGGACATTCTGATTTTGCTGAGTTTGATGTGTCCCTGGGTTATCAAGGTGGGGATTGCGTTTAACTCTTTTATCCAATACGCTTCTTCATCGTATGGTATCGCTGCTGTGGTCCATTTTTTTCTATTTCAATTTTCAAACTCGAGGCGTCCAGCTGCCCAGCCAGCAGCAGTGCGTGGCTTAAGGGGGGAAGCCCCTGTGCTTCTGATTGGAAGGTTGCTGGATCACACCCCATTATTATTATTTTTGTTATTATAATCATCATGAAACAAAGATGCACTCTTACATTGCTCCATACAGTATACATAATTAAATGGTACTTTAGAAGTCTGTGCACCTTGCCACTTAACAGAAAACATTGGTTTTAATTAATGTGGTGGTGCTGTCATACAATGAAGACTGTGACTGGTTAAGGGAATCAAACGCGAGCCCCTCCCTTGTTGACCCAGGGATACGTCAAGCTCGGCAAAATCAGGACTTGTCACAAAGCATGCTGGGAACCTGCATAATCAATTCAAACTGACCGGCCCCACAGCGTCACATTATAATGCAAAACAAGATAAAGTGCAACACGGTACACATAGTGTAGGCAAGTTCTAAAAAGGTCATATTGTCTTTCATTTTTTGCCCAAATATTGTGTGCCAGACAGGTGATAATGTAACACACTGGTATACTGAATTATAAAGTAAATTGTATGAAATGTGTTAGAAGATTTTAATTTAAAAATTAATTCAAATTCTAAAGAACTTTGTTCCAGGAAAAGCTGATCATTGCATTAATTCTGTATTATGCGATTTCATTCAGTCTTAAAAAGAATACTTATTTGCCTCATACATTTTTAATAGTATCGATAATAATGAAAAAAGATTATATAGCCATTAAAATGTTTTATAATGATGAAGTCTTGCTGAGGTATTTTAACAGCATACCGCTGTAGGGTTTTACCATGTTTATGTACAAGGAGGAGCTTTGATACCACATTTGGGGCTGAATGATCAATTTTCTCCGCATTATCGATTTTAAGGTGCTAAAAGTTCAGCAGAAATTCACCAAATATTAATTTCATATAAACATGATTAAAAAAAAAAAACACTTTTGGTGCAAAGCTTTTGTGCAGTATAATACTACCCTGGGGGCAGGCAGGCTGATGCCACTGTTGGACCCCAGAGCAAGGACATTAATCCCCTATTGCCCCAGAGGTGCTGCACGGTGGCTGGCCCTGCGCTGTGACCCCCAAGCTTGCTCTCAGCTGTTTATGTGTGTGTGTGTCTTATGGAGAGCAGGATAGGGTACGCAAAAAGACAATTTCCCCATGGGGATCAATAAACTATCACTATTCTATTCTAGTCGTACACTAACAGCCAAAACTTCTGAATAATCCCCGGCCTGCAGTGGTAAATTACAATGCAGTAAGCATATCCCCTCAGTGTTTCCTCCAGACAGAGAGCTCTTTTTCCCATCATAAATGTTTAAAGAGACATTATCTGCGCGGATTTTCCACCAGCGCTAATAAATTAGTGGAACCTCAATGTCGGCCGATATATCGGTTGAACCCGGCTCTACAGATATTCCAGCTGTTAACAAGTGCACACTTTAAATACATCAGTCACATTCTTATTGTCATTGCTATTGTTATTGTCCTTCAGAGACCAGCATGACGCATTCTGGGGTCAGCACATAAAGAATGCACCTTAAGTCTATCTTAGGCTCTCACCTGCAGGCCTGAGACTATCTCTATTCTGATTGTTCCCCCCAACACTTGGCCATGAAGCTCCCGCTTGTTCATTTTTGCCCATAAAACAATTAGCTTCAGCTGCTTGCAGCATCTGGGTTCGTATTTGCACGTGTTGCCAAAGAGATGCCCTGCGAGGGCTGTTCCTGATCTAGCTCTGACGCAAGCGGGAGCGCCCAGTCGGATCCCTCGACGGAGCCGATTCGGCAGAGTAACAGAACGAGTTTCAGATATTAGCGGAAGTCCCGGGGCATGAATGTGACCTGAAGGGGAGTCAAAGATGTATCTTCAGTCCGCTTTCAGTCACATTGCAAGTAACGGAACGTTGTCTACAGATGGGGGTGATGCTGCCACACCACTGCCTCCCTTCCCCAGCGAGAAAAACATTCCCATTTGTGATTCCCACAATGTCACTCTCTGCCGTCTGGCTCGGTCTCATTTCATTTTCACCTCTCTCACTCGATGGCGAGAGAGACAGGAAATAATACTATAACTGCCATTCCCAACGGGTCCGACGCTGTACTCTGTGTGGCCGGGTGACGGAGAAAATGAAATGGAGAGATGCAAAGACAATAGGAAATTTCCTGTGACTTTCAGTTCTTATTCCACTGACAATTTCAGGACTATTATGAATATTCAAAGGGACAGAAAGAGCTGCCGTTTATTTTGAATGTCATCAGGGTGTCAGGACTGAGGGTTGGTTCAATTTTATTTACCAGGGCAAAAATAACAGTAGATTGAACAAGTGAATACACATTATACAAACTGTGATGAGACCCCTAAAACAGCCTCTTTGCCATTTACTAACAATCCATAAAATCAACCTAGAGAATATGAATATATACTGAGACAACTACTGTATGTAAATTACCCAAGGGCACAGGTTTCTTTTCAACACTGGTAGGAACCAAATCAGCGCAGATCCCCCTGTCCCCTTAAACACGCATGGTATGCCTAAAATATTGGTAGGGACATGTCCCTACTGTCCATACCCAAATCTACGCCCTTGAAATTAATCATCCATACATCCATCTGTCAAAAATCTATACCGCATATCTAATACAAGGTCAGGGAGAGTCTGGATGTTTTGTCAGAAACGACAGGACAACAGGAAGATGAACACCCTAAATTGGGCGCCAGTCATCAAAAAAATATGTATTTAAAATTATAACATGTAACTGGATATAAGGAATTTTAAAAGAATACTATTATTATGCATTTTGTATTTTCCTAACAATGTGTATGTATACATGTCTGTATCCCATGATACCTCACTGTGTTTAAGATGGCTGTTCCGGGGGCTAAATAAATCACTGTGCTCATTCCAAGGTCCTCAGAACAAGCCACGAAGCCTAACAAGTCTGCATTTCCAGGGACTTGGGTGTCGTGTGTTAGCCAGAGACCTGTTTCTCGCTGGACAAAGACCACGGGGAATCGGAGGAACAGCAGAGGAGGAACAGAGCGCTACAGTGATACAGCAGAAGCTCCTTGCACGCTTATGGGGCCAGAGTCCTTATCGAGGCCTTTTAAGAAAGCGAGAAACGTTTATCAGGCCGCCCTCAGAGCAACAGGATGTTTTAGCTGCTGTGCTCAGGAGGCTGGATAAAAGTTCCCAGTGGCCTGGCACTCTGTTCGCTCTCTCACGCCTGGCACTGGGGCAACGGCGTGGAGACGCCAAGAATAAACTCCACTCCCCAACAAAACGATCACCACAATCTCCTCTGATAAACAAGACTGTGCAGAGCTGCGTCCCAGCCGCCCTGGCAAGCCGCAGACGCCAAACTCCAGGCACCTTGGCACCCGCGCGGTGAGGCCCCGATAAAACGTCAGCAGATCCCTGTATCTCAGTCCCCGTTTTGTGGAGTGTCACTTTTGTCTCAAACGACGTCTGATAGCTTTAAAACCAGCCTCGGCATTTATGTGTTTTTCCGCGGAGATTAGAGCCTGGAGTGCTACCACGTTCGTGCCATTGGTGTAGTACAAGAGGGGGCCCCTGCGTGCCACTTTCACACACCGCCCTGGGACCAGCCGGATCGGCAAGGTTGATAAAAGCACAGTAAGAAGTCAGGGTTACACAAGGCATGACTAAAATATCAAAATATAATTTTTCCTGCTGTAAATAATTCCTTCATATAAGGAAGTAATATAGCGTATCTTAAGGTAATGGATTATAACCTTAAGGTTGTTGGTTCAAGTCCCAGAATCAGTCTATACTAACGAAAGACACACAAAGGTTCTAGAAAATACTTATCTTTTTAAAAGAGTATTTGCTGTAAGCTGTTTTGGATAAATGTGGCTCATGCACAGGCCTCGTGTTATTTTACCCTCCTGTTCTATTCACACTGAGGATAATCGTGAGAGAAGCTTGGGGGATCTGTTTTCCTGTGTAAATTGAATCGCATGCTTTTCCACGTCGCATTTGTACAGCAGCGACTGACTTTCGGAGGCAAGGCCATTTTTTTTCCAGTCTTGCGGATATCGCATTTGCATATGCATTCCGACTGTGGCCAAAGCGGTCTTCTGGCTTTTGGGGTTCTGTCCACGCATCATTTGTCAGATTAATACGAAGGTCTGGGGGGGGGCTGAGGGAGAGGAGAGAGGCAATGCATCCTTCTTGCTCAGGTCCGTGCCGGGCAGGTGAACTGGGAAGCATGCGGGTGCTCCAAGCTCTGGTTTTAGGGATTGGGGTGGGGGCGGGGGCTTGCAGCCCTTCCTAGCTTGAACCTCAGAGTCCCTGCCCACTTCACAGCTTTTGCGACAGCACTCAGGGCTTATCGGGTCCCGGTTCGGACGCCTTAAGGGCATCTGGAGGTAAGTGGCTCCACGTTTTCCCAGTACAGACACTGCTGAGCTTAACCCCTGCCCCGGTTTTGGACCAGATTTGCACCACCCTTCCCCCACCCCCCCACCACATACAGGCAACCTTGTGAAGGTTACGGTGTCCCATGCGGCTGTAATAAGGCACACGCACCGTGCAGCAGTGGGTTAAGCTCGTCGGACAGATCCAGTGAGGATGATGATGAGGTTCTGAACCCTCTCATCTCACATTCCAGCGACCAGGGGGTGCATGCGTGAAAGAAAACGCAAAGAAAATGGTCCTGGCGCAGCAGTGACATCAGGCAGGGGGTGGGGGGGATGTGGGGGGGCTTGTTTCCGCCCATCTGGACTGTCACGGGGTGGGAAGGGAAAGGAGGGGCACTCTATCATCTCGAACCCTTGTATCGGCTGCCTCGTCAGCTGTTTACTGTGATTTATGGCCAGAGGCAGACACTGTGGATCTCTCGAGGGAGGGGGGGAATGCGTGTGGGACAAGCCAAAGGTCAAACCGTCCCAATTAGAATTCCTGACGCGTTCCGTGCAAGGCTCATCCCCAAGGTGCCAAAGCGCTCCAAAGTGCCGTCAGCATTGCCACCAGATAGCGGGGCACAAAAGCCACTGTCACTTAATTAGCCCAGCCCTGTACTGTCACACCCACACCTGCCTCTGTCTCTCTCTAATGGCCGATCACGGGAATCCGGGTCTCCGTGGGTGATCGGAATCCACCCGGGATGTGAAAGTGTTCATTAAGAGCAGCCTGATGGTGAGGCAGTTGGAGCTGTAATACGTTAAGCTTGGTTACTCGTTAAAGCTCGTTAAAATGCCGACATAATGCGGTCTCAATTTGTGTGGTGAGCTTGGCCTTGCACGATGGCTGCACAGGTAGTCTGACAATAATGGCATTTGGCTAGATGTGACACTGTAGCACCCACACACTGTGGGACAATCACACGGCTGACCCCCACAGTGCAGCACCCCCATACTGCAGGACCCCCACACTTCAGTACACTCACGCTGCAGCGCCCCCACACTGCAGCACCTCTATACTCCAGGACCCTCAGCCTGTAGGATTCCAACACTGCAGGGCCCCCACACTGCAGGACCCCCACATTACAGGACTCCCACACTGTAGAACTCCAACACTGTGGGATGATCACACTGCAGTTCGTCCACACTGCAGGACTCCCACACTGCGGGATGATCACACTGCAGTACCCCCACACTGCAAGACCTTCACACCACTGCCTCTTCTGACAGTCTCTGAGTCATTATGTACTAAAGACAGATGCGTGGACCCCCCTCCCTGTAGCTGATCTTGCATAGACCATTTAAACCACCCCATTTTCCACTTCACTTTTTTTTTCATTTTAATGCTTAATAAGTAGTGGCTGAGCCATGTGAAGCACTCTTAAGGATTTAAAGATTTAAAAAAATTCAGCTCCCTGCGTCGAGTACCACCCTCGGGCATGCTAATGGCAGGTTGCACCTTCCTGGGTCCAAAGCCCAGTCCGTGGCCACTAAACCCCCCGCTGCTCTGCTTTAAGTACCTTGGGGGGGGGGACTCGTGGCACACATGCCAGGTGACACAACAGTTCCACAGGGTGTGTTCTTGTGACTCTGGGGGGTCTAGCATTTTTGGATGCATTGCGGTTTCAATTACCGTCCTGTTAATCAACACACAGTCTGATCTATGGGTTTTAAGTAAGAATGATACAGTATAGTGCAAACAGTTATAGTTATAGAACATTTTTGTATGTAATTGTATCCTTAATACAAGTTGGCTTCCCCTTAGAGAAATAGTATTATGTAAACCAAACTCTTTGTTGTACAAAATAATTGTGAAATTCTCTCACTTGGAAATTTTATTGAAGGGTAGATTACCAGCTGTCTGTAATCGGTGCCTTTTGTCTTTGAGAACAAAGAAACCGTCAAAACCGCACCACTGACGAAAGAAAGAATTAAATCCATTTAAGTAAGAGTGTAATATAGCCACACAATAGGCGTGATCCTCATCAATTTTAAAACAGGTAAAGCTGCCTGTGATGTCATTCGCAGATATGGTTCGGAAAAAAGAATTCTGCAGTTTTCAAATCGAGCTTTAAGGACGAAGGGGAGTCCAGCCCCAGCTTCTCTGAATCACTTTTACTGTAATGTAGTTTACAAGGTCAAACGCAGCATCTGTGCAGAGCGGTTCCAGGGGGCAGATGCATCAGTGTTGCCCTTTAACAGGGTTGGCGGGGGCTTCTCTCAGCCCCATGTGGGCTCATGCTTGATTAAACGCGTCACACGCGTCTCCAGAAGCTACCGAAATGCCGCCTCACTGCTGGACACTCACAGAAGTGACTCCACAGTTTACCCCCTCTGACTTTTTTTTTCCAGAAAAGTCCACACGGAGGTGTTCTCAGTGAAAAAGTGAGAGGAAAAGTTTGATAGTGATAACTGCTAGCTATTCCTATTCTGACCAGATACAGATCCAGATAGAAAACGAGCTGTCTTTTAGACCTCCCTTGGGGATAGCTAACATGTAGCTTTGGTGTGGCAGATGCACTACCCACAACGGACACCAGGGCGGCACTCTGTGAATCCATACAGGTCACTAACACCCCTCACCCTGACATATTTATGATTGGGGGGGCACTCTGTAATTTACCCCCTCCTTCACCCGGGGAGCGGAACTGAAAAGCCTATGATGGTAGCGTGATGCTAAAACGGTCTCGGAGCATGATCGGATCGACTCGGAGAAGTCCTGCATTATATTGCCAACGCCAGAGTAGCAGCTCGCATTTAAAATTCCAGCAGCCGATGGATAATGGGGACAGAACGAGCGGAATGATGACGGAGCGAGTGGCACTCGCAGGACAGGGAGAACAGAGGAGTTACACTCGCACACTGCTGCTTCCTGCACTACACCATCCGGCACACACATCGATGAATCACCGCGACCGTTACTGGAAAGTGGATAATGGGAGCACGCGTTAACGCTACCGTACGGCACAACTCCTTCCTGGTTCCTCTGCTATCACCACGACGCTGCCTCACCTTCAGTCCCAGAAGGATGCAGCTTCCAGGCGTCCACATCTCACAGGCATCGGGCCGGCTTCTCTGTGTCCTTCCCCAGCTTGGAACCTCCTGCCGTCCCCCCCCCCGAGCTTCTCTTCTGAGCCTCTCTGCTCGTCAGCGTGTGAAGCGCGCGTGTGTCTGAGCCTGTGTGCAATTCCTACAAACCCCCCCGTCCCTCCCTGGCACCCCCACCCCCTCACTCATTCTTTCCACACTTCCACACAAAAGCTCTCGTCTCTCAGGATTTGTCCTTTGTGGCTGAGTGTGTGCGTGTGTGTGTGCGTGCCTGTAAGTTTATGTGTGTGTGTGTGTCCCGTGCGCGTGTATATGTGTGTGCGTGCCTGTAAGTTCTGGTCTGTATGAAGGGGTTGGGGGTTTCAAAAAGGGAGGGAAAGGAAAGAGAGAGAGATAGCAAGGAAGAGGTAGAGAGCGAGAGAGAGAAATTAGTTTATTACTTTGCAATAAATCACTGTAGCACCACAGCTGAACACAAAGCCTCAAGGTTAGGAAGATGGCGGTCAGAATACAGTGAGTGGAGGTGGAGAACGAGATGAAAGCAAAAAGATGGGGGCTGTACTTATGACGTTCCTGCCAGCTTCATGCAGTAGTAGATGTGAAGTACTGTGATGGAGGAGGCAGGGACCCATACCAGGTGATCATGGGCCTTGCAAGTGTCAGTTATGACACGGACCTGCCTTCTTTAGAGGCAAGCTCTGCGCCGGGTCATGAGGCAAAAGGTTGGCGTCAAGGAGCCCGTATTATTCATCAGGGATCAATGATTTCCTAACTGACCCGGTGTAATCATACGCACAAGGGCGGTTTGGATCAAAAGCTTATTAGAGCAAATTTCAAAACTTAAGGATGCAGGGAGCTTCATCTAAAGCTGAACAAATGTTTTTCAAGGGATTCTTAACGCATTTAGCAAGTGGTAACAGCTGAATGAATAGACTTCTTACAGACATTTTCGCTCGTTAGGGCTTATACTTTAATGGAAGGTTCTGGTCCAAAATGTGGACAGAGGATTTTAAATGTAAGCTTTCTAAACAGCAACATGTTATTCTATTTGAATGGGTTCTTGAAAAATTTTGCATAGCTCCATAATCGATAATGGAGGAAATCGTTACTATAGACGCATTCATACGCTTAGCTGCTCTGACATTTTGTGTTCTTCTTTCTGGTAAGATAAACACTGATAGGGGATAGTGTTTCTTGAGGTCATGGACTTCCAGGGAAGAAATCTCAACATTTTAGCCTTTGATGTTAATTGTTAATAAATATCTACAGTATTGAACAAATTTGGTGATAAAGTCTACAGCCCTGTCCTGGATAAGCAGATATGGAAGACAGACGGTAGAAGGAAAACAAAGAATATGAATGACGATGAAGTCTCTCTCCGGGTTTTCCAGAGGCCAGAATCAAGAAATTATGGCGAGGGAGAATCCATTTGGAAGGCAAATCTGAAGTGGATCTGATCTGAATAATTTATCAGATGACGTGCAATAATAGCTAAAGTAAAGGCAATGGTGCCTTACGACCTCAGAAGAAGATGTAGGATGGAGTATATATAGCTCACGAGAGACTCTTTTGATCATCATCCCTGCAACACCATGGAAAACCAGCTGAAGAAACTCTGGATGAGTGAACCACCTTGTTCTCTTTCCACTCCCCACCAGCCCAAACCCCCCTATGCAGGGGCAGATTAACCTATCTGGGGGCCCTAGGTGAGGCCTGGCTGGTAATCTGGCATACTGGGCATTTTCCCTTTGGGTTGTTGGGTTTGTGGGCCAGCAAAATTCTGTCCAGTCTGGCCCTAGGCTGACATCAACATGGAGAGTCCGGTGTTGGTGGTTTAACTAACCGTTCCATGTTTCCCAAGGGGGGGCGGGGCACTGATATGTGCCGGGGCTCGGAGTTATAGCCCAGGAAAGCTCAGGCATTAATCGGCCAACGCCGATATCTGCTCACTGTCCCCAACCCTCTTCCATTCCAGTTTGCCAGTCTGATGCCAGTCCGTCACAGAACACACACACCCTCACACACGATGGACACCATTTCATTTAACTGAGTTTCTATGGACTGTCGTGAGAAACATTAACAGATAACAACAACAACAACAATAATAATAATAACAACAACATCAACAACAATAACAACAACAACAACAACAGCAATAATAATAATAATAATAATAATAATAATAATAATAATAATAATAGCGACAATAACAGCAACAACAACAACAACAGTAGTAATAATAATAATAATAATAATAGCAGTAGCAACAACAATAATAGCTTTCTATTTATGTTTAGGGAGATACGAGATTCACTTAAAAGGCATTTATGGTTAGTGACACTGTGTGGTGAAAATGGGTATAACAGCAGATAAATGTATGCAAATCTTTTCCCGCCTTTGAGTTAAGACCCCACATACACACAGAACGTGGTCAGGGGACATAATGAAAAGTATCACTCCTCTGTCAGTATATCATTAATTATGTCTTTACAAGCTTTCACTATGTTGTCCACATCCTCAGCTATCCTCGTTGGGTGTAATTAAACAGTTCTGCAAAGGCTGTGAGGTACGGCAGCCCTCTGCTGGGCGCTAACGAGGCCAAGCTAATTCCTCAACAGCCGTTTCTAATGTTTTTGAGCAGTTTGGTTGCCACTTCCCTGCATGCACCTGTTCTTCTTTTGCCAAACAACTCTCAGATGGGGTAGTTGTGTGTAGAACCTCCCCGATATTACAAGTACACAGCCTGTTCAGCTTCTGCCTGCTGTTCTCTTTATCTGGCCTCACCAGCACCTCCAGAAGTTCCTAGCAGCACCCGGTGTCATTCTGTGAATGACTCAGCAGGAGATTTGCGATGCAATCGTGGGTCTTTTACCCTTCAATAGTTCATACTGAGTAATTAAACTGGAGGGAAATATAATGCAGTTCCGAAGGGGAGGCTTAAGGTCCTGTGTCACAGACTCTGTTAAAAATCTCATTCCCTTCCAGTCTCACAGTGTCAAATTACTTCCTAAATCTTAGATTGCAACGTTCTTATTGCCTAACACACAATTAAACTCTCACAAAAAGAATGAAGTCACACTAAGCATTACTGCAGAGGTGGCCAATCTTATCCAGAAAGGGCCGCTGTGTGTGTGGTGTGCGGTAATTCTCTAGATTGCTATTTAGAGGACTGATTGGCTGAAGAGTCCCCAAACCTGCGTTTGAACAGCTGCTCTAAAGGTTATCCCCAAAACCTGCATACACACATAAGATTGGCCACCCCTGCGTTACTGGGGGCCAAAAAAGTTATCGATATATAATTTTCAGAGAGGATTTTTGGCTAAACATCTGCTAATTCCAATGCTCTGTAACTGTGTAAGAGCAGGGCACGGCAAATCACTGACTTGAACTTTGCGATACGAGGTCAGTGGTTTGCATTCTCTTCAGGGACCGTTGCACTCCAGCCGAGACCTTCTTGTTTATGTATCAAATGATACAGCGTCACACTAGCAGGTGGGAACTTAAATACAAAGGTGCTTTGAATAGCATTCCAAGACTCGTGTAAAGCCTTGATGGTATTCAGGGGCTATTATAGGATTTTTAAGTTGGGCAGTATAAGAGGGATCATAATTCATACAAAGGAGTCAACCTTATCATTAGCTTGTATTGATACATTTTGAATCAGTGAGTGACAGGGGAGGTGGCACTCTTTCAGTGCCCCTGTGGCCCCGACCCCTGTCACTTATCCGGGAACAGGTCACAGAGGGCTTATCCCAGGCAGCAGCAGGCACAAGGTTAGCGTGCATCCTAGACAGGATGTCAGTCCATCACAGTGCAAATATATACTCTTGGCAATCTGGAGATGCCATTTAGCGTATGTTCATGCCTTTGGACTTCAGGAGGAAGCCAAGGTACCTAGAGGAAGAAATCAACTCAACACTGGGAGTACAAGCAAACTTCACACACACACAGATGTGGTGGGATTTGATCCCACACCCGTGGAGCTTGGAGCCATCTCATCAGCTTGACTACCTTCTCTAATAAATTCACAGTCAATCCTGCAGTATAAAATCTAATATTTTATAAACAAAATTAGTCTCTTCCATGTGCTACTAATACATGTCAGGGCATTGATTCACACACAGGTTCAACCACAGTCGCTGGTTTGCTTGGGCTGCATTGTACGCTGTAGGAGTTAGAGTATAGTTAAGCGTCATCTGTAATTATCCATAAACACTCAGGCTGCAAAAACTTTGGTGGAGAAGCCTAGGTATCCGATTCTGCTCCCTCCTCACATTTGCCCAGCTGACCCTATAACAACACATCTGCTCTTTGGCCAGATTGCTGTATGTATGCAAACACAGGTGTGTTTCAGGTAATAAAAGCATATAGGTAGCAAGCTTGATTCAATTCACCCCAGTCAGGAATCATGTTAAAGGCACCTTAATTTAAACAAACAGCAAAACATAACTCAACTCTGACTAGTATCTTTCAGGATATTAAATCCATCCATCTTTAACCTGCTTCTTTAGTACAGAGACACTGAGAGCCTATTCTTGGTGGCATAGGGGGCATCCTGGAAGGGATGCCAGTCCACTGCAGGGCACAAATATGGTCAGCTCAGAGATGCCAATCACTTGGCCCACTTGGGAGCGTCCACAGAAAACCCACACAGACATGTGACATGGACATGTGTCCAGACATGGACATGTGATTCTGGTCCCCAGCCCCACTGTGACATCTACCATGAATCAATTCTATACTATATAGTACAGTCAGACTGGTGTAGTAAATTGTTTCGTCATCAGACAGACTGATCTGCTCTTTGGCAGTTTTTGAAACTGCATACTATTCTACTAGTACATACTGATTTATCCGCAAAAGCAGTATGTCATGCAGTATCTGAAAAATATGAAATTTGCAGTACACCAAAGATCCCCAGACCGTGTACGGATTTGGAAAATGTCATGAGTATGCACAAAACCAGTCTACCTCAATTACTGCATCCTGCAATGCAACACAGTAGAATGTTCAAGCTTTGTGAAGACTCACTTTAACGTTAAAAAAAATGGCGGGCCTGATAGCCACCAGGAAGAGCTCAGCCTCAGAATAAAAAAAGCTTGTAGAAACTTGTATTGTTTGCTTTTTTATTATTATTATTTTCATTTTTAGAAGGGAGGGCAAAGTACATCAAAGCAACATCAGACTAACTGGACCAAACAAGTTGGCAGTTATACACAGATCAGCAAGGTGGCTAATCTCAGCTGTTAACATTTCCCTATTACATTTCCCATTGGCAAGGCGCAGGTTGTTTAGTTTTCAGGTATACAAGCAGGACATGGGTGCTGGGATTTAACCCCAAAATACCATCCTCTAATCACAGCCTGCAAAAGGATGAACTAAATATTACTTTCATTTTGAATAATTTGTCTAGGTCTAATTATGTGTTAATGTATAGCCTACTTACGATTTGTAATTTATTTATTGAAGTATTCCATTCTTTTGTAATTTGTGTATATGTCGTTGTTTGCCCTGATTGCCTTTGTAATTCTATTCAGGCATGTAAATGACCACACATCCCAATGTAAGTTAACCATTTAGTTATTTTTAATTATTCTATTTGCAATAAGCTTTTTTATAACAATTTGATCATTTTCCATGGCACATCTGATGAGTTATTCGCTACACCGGTTGAAAAACGCTACCTTAAACGATGCCTTGTCTGTGGGAAATGATTGTTATGGATTTAAAAGGCTTGCGGGGTGGTACGACCTAGCAGGCTAGAAAACTTATGAGAAAGATGGCATGCTGGATACTACACTAACAGTATGCAATATACAGTGTTAACAGTTTATGGAATGTGGCCCCCACAATTCACAATTTTTCATTAGTTAATGACATATTTTGAATAGTGAGTGACAGGTGAGTGAGCACTCTGAGGGCCAATCAACTTTCAGCCGGGGTCAGAGCCCCCACCCCTGAATACATCCATGGTCCTAGGAGTAATTGGGTGTCATAGGCCTTGCTGAAGTGCCCAACAATAAAATCACTTTGCCAGCACTGGGATTCAAATCGATGACCTTCCAATCATAGGCACAACACCCTAACCCACTAAGCCGCACACCACCCACGCCGACCACACACAGGAAGGTGACTACAGCCTAGCTTTTGTGCTCTGGGATAAAGTGTAATGTCACAAGACCTTTTGTCAGGTTTCTAACTCCATCGCAGCTTAAGGCACACAGGTCTCGTCACACATCAACGCCTTCGGTTAGTCAGGGCAGGATATACAAACGAAAACTTATCAAAATGCAGAAATCCAGAGGATTCGCATTTAAGAAGGGAACTTGAGACTTTCAGGCGCAGATATTTACATTGTAGAGACGTCAGAGAGATTCTTGAATCTTAATTCCGGACTGTAAAAAGGGTTCAATATTTATTTTGCACCAAACACTGAATAATACATTATTTACCCCAGCCGTGCAGGACATCAAATATGAGGAAGCTGGGTATTTTGTAAAAGAAATGGAGACCCAGAATAATGGTCAAAGCAATTTAAGGAACAAAGGATCTGATAGGCTTATCCCTGTGAAACAAACCATAGCTAAGCAGCTAACCTGGAAGCCATCAGAAAGAAATGAAATAGGGGAAAAACAAGAGGTGACAAGCCAATGGCGGTTCATTTACCGTGTTCAACAGACAGCTCAGCTCTGTTGAGGTCAGAGGTTTCAAACAGGTCCTCCTTCGGGTCCTTTTTGAAACATTTTGTCATGACGAATTAGCTCCTTGAGTAAGACTAAACTACCTCAAAACTTCAGAGAAAATCCCTTGATGAACCAAAACACTGAAGTAGCTTGCCTGACACTGACACTTTATTCAAAGTATGTACATGCTTAGCAGGCACTTTTGTCCAAGGCAGGATGAGGATCAGAGAGTAGGTTCCTGAAGCAATTGGGGTTAAGGGTCTTGCTCAAGGGCCCAGTGGTTATATGATTGCTCTACCAGCCATTGGAATTTGATTCCACACCATTCTGGACATGGACACAACTCACTGAGTATTTTGATATATTTAAAAATGTTACAGACCCGTTATAATGATATACCCATTTCGTTATTGATTCATGATGTGGTAATAAGTTAGACTTCCTTATACATTTTGTATAATTTATGGATTTATTATTTAGATTTAAAAACACTCTTTCATTAAAACAGCTTGCTGGTAAAAAAAAAGTCACTCCAAATTCAATTTATGCATCTTTATATAAGGCAAGTAATTTTACACTGGAGGATGTAGTCACTGTCAGGTATTGTTGAGAATGGTCTTTATATTTATGTATGAGAATGAGTTTATAATTAGCTTTGTGTTCCACGTAACTGGGTGGCACATAGGGTAGTACTGTTACTTTATGCCTTTAGGGTCAGGGGATTGAATCCCAGCTATGTATGTGGAGTTTGCATGCTCTCCCTGTGTTGTGAGGGGGGTTCTTCAGAATTCCCTGGCATGTGCCTGCCCCCATTACCCAGTACTGGAGTAATTGAAAGATGGATGATCACACATGTCAAATGTTGCTAGTGAGCAGTTACATAACAGGAGTTGGTGCCATCATTTGCCTTTGTGCTGCCTAAAGCCAGAGGGATGTAAGCATTTCTGTCCCCCGCTGACAGGGGACTGCATATCTATTTATGACAATAGATCTCGTTGTCTTGATCTGGGTTCCTGCTATCAGACACTGAGATGGGCTTCATAAAAAGCCTTCCACGTGTGGTGTGAGCACTGTCACGCATTAATCATCGCAGGAAGTGCATCACGGTACGCTGTTCTAGGAATTGCTGTAACGCTTGAATAACCTATAATAACAAAACAATGAGTTGCACACAGTAAAATTACACAAAAAGTTTTGTACACCACGTTTCCATGCTGTTTGCTGATAAGATTTCCTAAACCTATTATATACAACAAAAAATAATAATATAGTACAATTCAGCAACATGAAAAATGCAAATTTACTCCCATAAAATAGTAGAAATATAAACCCATTCAGCTATTTTTATATGGGGGGGGCAGTGTATGGCTGAGTGGGTTAGAACACTGTGATTTGAAGGTCACTAGTTCAAATCCCATGGTCGGCAGAGTGATTTTATTGTTGGGCCCAAGAGCAAGACCCGTAACCCCAAATTGTTCTGGGGACTGGCAGACCCCACCTTCTCAAAAAAGTATGCTGGATAAAAGTGCCTGCTAATTAAATAAAACATAAATGTGCATTTGATGGATGCCTTCCACAAGGTTATGCATGCTCCTCATCATCAGCAAGGAGTAACTCACTGTGTCTTGAAACAATGAAGTGAAAATTCACCTGCAAACGAGGACATTGATCTGCTCACCTCGCAAAACGCGCCACCATCCATCCTTTCACCTGCCATGCTATTTTTCCCAGGGGCCCATCCCTTCAGTCTATAAAATGTCCGTGCTTGTGCACAAACACATAGTCACAACAAAACATCAATGTGATCAGAAAAAGCATTGTATTTAGGTGACAAATTACACAGGAAATGAGGAGATTAACTATTAATGTCAATCTGAACATTCATGGCCATTGTTTTTGTGCATGAGTTTGGAAAAAAATGAGTGGGAGTATATTACCCTAAGATCCCATACAGGATTATATTCTAATCACATCAGGAGTCTTTAAATTCAGATACTCATATTGTTTTTGTCTTCCAGTTTACTTAAATGGCACAATAGTAGAAGCGAAAAGTAGGTCTCAAGCATGGCTGTGTAGATGTTGCCACCTGACGGGCCCTGATTTCCAGGCTTGTCATGGCACTTTGGTGCAGTGATCCATTGCTCAGGATCTCCCTCTCTGGGACTCCCCTTCCCAACTGCATGTACATCTCACACGAACACACACACACACACTCCTGCAACATGCATCAGACAGAGGTCTTCATTATTTAATCTTTCAACAGAACGCATCAGTGGATGTGTTGATGCCAAACAAGGCCATTTGATTCAGTTCTCCCCTAAGCAGGTGGGGACGGTAGGGTGTGGTCAGTGTGCTGCTGGTTGGGTTGAAGGGTTTGTAGGGTAAACACACCTGTCCAAAGCCAAGCCGTGGGGTGTGTGTGTGTGTGTGCGTGTGTGTGTGTGTGTGTGTGTGTGTGTGTGTGTGTGGGTGGGTGGGGGGGGGGGCGGTCTCGAGATAAGTTACCGTGACCTGGAAAGTTTGTGGGAGTGTGAGTGAGTATATATGTGTGTGTATGTAAACATTACCATTACCAGCCATATGGTATAGTATAAAAACGCGCGACGTGAGGTGACAGAATGCTTGTGACAGTGCCAGGGACATACCTCCAGTAGGTGACACTGCTGAGGGAGACATCAAACACTCCCTACTCACCGGCAGACTGAGGACTTCTCCAGCATACCCTCCTGTGAGGTAGGCTGTTGGTTCTTCTCCCTTGGTCACTCCATCTCTAGCAGTTACCACATTTTTTCTTTATTAAAGAGCTTCTTCTCACAAACTGTAAGACTCTTCCCTCCAATCAGAAGATTCCAACGGTCACCAAGCGTCCTGTTGGAAATAAAGAAATATCTAAATGCTTCTTTAAAGGCAGTCACCGGGAAAAGACAGGGGCAGAACTAGGCTAGCAGCCAGATGTCATCCATAACATCACCTACTGTCTCAGCAAAGCCCGTTTTTTGATTGAATGGGAATTTGTTCTTAGTTTTTGCTGTCATACAAAATGTGTCAGTGCCATACATCGAACATCAGTGTTTGCAGTCATGCATGCTTAATATCATATGTGCAAAACACACATAAAATGTGGTCTGTGTTTTACTACAAATCACAAACATAACAAGATCTAAACATCTGAGAAATTGTCCTTCCCATATATTTTTTCCTAGACCATGAAAGATTACCGGAACATATTTTAAATCAAATTTTATACTACTTCTGATATAACAAAATGAGTATATGCTTCAAATACGCCACATATTTCAGAAACTAAAAAATTGTACCTACATTATCAGTAACTAATGTAAAACACTGTCCTTAAATGTTAAGTGGGGACAGAAATCGAATAAAGTGCTTTTTTTTAAATTTTGCATTTTCAATATTTTTCTTCCAATAAAAATGAGACCCAGCTGGTGTTAAATGGAAGCAGACGCTGGTGGTTTGAACCCAGACACATACGGGTAAAGTTCCAGGTGTCAATAATGTTTAAATCTCATGCAATAATTCTGCATGACATATACATGATTCAGTTCCTTTGCAGATTGTCTGCTTCATTTGTATAACTGTGCGTCAATGTGTGCAATTTATACACGTTTAAGGAGCACTATTTCAAATTTGCTATCGGTGTAGAGCAGTGTTTCCCAACCCAGTCCTCAGGGACCCCCAGCCAGTCCACATTTTTGCTCTCTCCCAGCTCCCAGCCAATCAAGGACGTTAAATGCCTAGTACAGGTGTGTTAGGAGCTGGGGGGAACAAAAATGTGGACTGACTAGGGATCCCTGAGGACTGGGTTGGGAAACATTGGTGTAGAGGATGTCCTGCGAATTTATCGAGAAAGTCACAGTTACTTGGTGGGTCCTGTTATTTCATCTTCTACAGTACAATCAGCATGTCTAACACTGCCATCCCTAGGAAAGATGGACTAAATTTCATGTTGCTGTAGTTCTTCATCAGTTCTAAATCTCTCAAATCCCTTCAAAAGGAACAGTGAGGAGGGTTATGATCGCTAAACCCACAGGAATTAAATTTTTGAAGGCCATTTAGCAAAGGCCCAAGGAAAAAAATTTGCCGGTTATAGAAAAGGTACAAATTTTCTCAGTCAGGTGCCTTTCCTTCTTCTCCGAATGTGAGAATTTTCTTATAATGGTGAAAAACATGAACTGTTTTTGTTGCAGGGTTTGGAGGGCGGAGGAACGGTCTAAATAGATTGAAAAGCTGACAAAACATTAAATGGGATTAGAGAAATTTGCATGAGAAGCATGAGAAGCAGAATGTTTTCTGTGGGAGGGCAAAAAACAGCAGGGTATTAAAACTTTAAATAAATGCAGAGAAATACAGTTTAGTGAGGAGGAACTGTAGCATCTAAATGAATTTCCTGACCAAAAGTCTTGAGTAGCAGGTAAGTGGATTATACATACTGTCTGTTATGGCCAACTAGGTCAATTAACTGCCAAATAAAAAATGTCCTAGGAAAACATGGATCTTCATTTTTCTAGGTATTTGATAATATACATTTATTTATGTGCAAAAGCATGGCATAATGTGTTACTTGCTCACAGGTTTTATTCACGTTTGCAATGGTTCTTCGGAAAAACACTGGGAATAATCTAAAATTGCTAGGATACCATCTACTTTAATAAATAACTGTAATTAGAGACTAAGTCATGGTAGAAGTACTTTAACGCAAAAAAAAATTATACTGATTAAAATCTACAGTGAATATTGTTAACAAACATTACGTAGATTTCGGCTGGAATCTTAAAAGAATTTAAGTGCAGTCATTAACTGGTGAGGTATACGAGTTGCAAAGATTTCTCAAAACATTACAGTAACTCAAAACCATCTTCCATTTTTGTGTCAACCAGATTTGTGAAGTTAGAAAATGATCCAGTTCTTCCAGAAATACCTACATGAGTACCAGATTCACCGGAACCGTCTGGTAACTAAAGATGGCCACTGCAACATTGAGTTTGGCCATGTAAGTTACCAAAAGCGCTTTGCCTTCCTTTTAGACTTCTGGACCACCTTTGTGGAGATCAGGTGGCGTTACCTACTGCTGTTTTCAACCATCTTCTTCGTAGGCAGCTGGTTCATCTTTGGGCTGCTATGGTACTGGATTGCCCAAAGCAACATGGACCTATGGTGGCAGACCCCACCTCCTGATCACATGCCATGTGTGAACAATGTGGACGGACTCACCACGGCTTTCCTTTACTCACTTGAGACCCAGACGACCATAGGGTACGGGGTCCGACTTATCACGCCTCACTGTGCTGGAGCTATCGTACTCCTCATTATCCAGATCCTAATAGGCACCATCATCAACAGCGTTTTGTGTGGTGTCATCTTGGCAAAACTGTCCCTACCCAAGAAGAGGTCTAAAACTATCACCTTCAGTGAGACAGCTGTCATCTGCACAACAAATGGCAGCCTCTGCCTGGTGATCCGGGTGGCCAATCTGCGCAAGACTCTGCTGACTGGAAGCCAGATTTATGGCAAGCTGCTGAGGACCACCATCACACCCGAAGGGAATCCCATCATCATGGATCAAGTTAACATTGACTTTCTAGTGGATGCAGGCAAAGATAACCTCTTCTTCATCTGTCCTCTGACACTTTATCATGTCATTGACAGGACCAGCCCGTTCTTCGAGATGGCTGTAGATACTCTACATCAGCAGGATTTCGAACTGGTGGTCTTCCTCGAAGGCACAGCTGAATCCACCAGCACTTCTTTCCAAGTACGGACCTCTTTCATGCCCCGAGAGATTCAGTGGGGCTATACCTTCCTACCTATCATTTCTCGAACCAAGGAGGGCAAGTACTGTGTAGACTTCTGCAACTTCTCCAAAACGTTGCAGGTGGCAACCCCACACTGTGCCTACTGCTTTCACAACAAGGCGGCACACTATCACCATGATAAGACAGGCATTGACAACCAAGGCTTTGAGATTGTTGAAATGCCTTCGGAGATCGCCTATATCACCAAAATGTGAGCCCATGTGGGCTTTTAGCAAAAAGATGGTTTGTTGCTAGTTTCAGAGGACCAAATATTTTATTATGGAAATGGCTCCATTTCTGTGGAATGAAGTCTCTGTGTTTCATACATATATCTCCAGTGTTGGGGATTAGCTAACTAAAATTAGCAATGCTACTAACTTAACTGCTTTTTTCAGTAGCTTGTCAGTAGCACAGCTACTTTTAAAACGCTGTAGATTTTCCAGTAACTATTTCAGAACTACTTTTTATTTTACAAATAGCGATGTAGCGTGGAAAAAAAACACCACGCGTCGTCGTCGACTTACGACCTATGCAATTTACGACTAATGGGCTTTACAACCGCAAACATGTGACCGCGACTGCGCGCGTCCGGCAGCGCGACTGTCGCCCCGCGTGAGATTATGACAGTTTCCGCCCCAACGGCCGGCAGCGCGAGCGTCCCCGCGAGAAGCTCAATCATTCATCTCATGCTCAGGTTACTCGGTTTAAATGGTGATACAAAGGTTATAATAATAAAGAACGACGAAAACGGAGATAAAAAGATTACAATATATATATATATTAAGACGATATTATTTTATTTACAGTATACTATGTATATACATGATGATTTTTGCAAAATAAAGGGCCGACTTACGACCGGTTAGTGGGAATCGATCGCGGTCGTAGGTCAACGAAGAGCTGTGTTATTTTTCCTCTCTTTACAAAGACGGGTATTTAACTACCCGGTGTTTCGAATTGGTGTTTTTAGCTTGAATACTCTGGGATGTTAAAGGGTTGAAAAATACTTAATGGAAAACAATATTTTAGACATTTTAATTAAAACACATAGGAGCACTAGGTTCTCGGAGAGATTATCAAAATCCCTTTTTTTGTTGAAATCCTTTTAGTTTTCACGCAGCAGTTGTGAAGTACTCTTGGTTTACACCAAATGCAGAAACTTTGTTGAAACCTTATTGTGATTTGACATTACATTGTTAAAAAATCAACTTTTAACATCATGTTTCACCTTTTTTAATTAATTTGCTTTAAGAGTATCCTATAACACAAATACCAAGTATTACCGGAGGAAATTAGGAGCTAAAGACTAAATGCAGTTAGCTACTTTTTCTCTGTAGCTTGTAGTGTAGCTAACTACTCTACTAAAACAGTAGCTAGGCTGTAGCTTAGCTACTTCTAATAATAAGTAGCTTGTAGCTTGACAAGCTGCCGTTTAAAAGTACTGTAGCTTCCCCAACACTGCATATCTCAGAGAAGCTGCATTGGGTATAAACTGCAAGATGGTTCTGATTTGCGTTTCAGCGCATGAAGGTGATGGGAGGGAAGGGGGTCCTGATCTTGTATTTGATTTCTTTTTGGAGAATTGTTAGACAGAAGAGTGTTCCTTGTAAAGGTCAAATGATGAAAGCTGGTGTAGTAATAAAATATATATATATTTATATAAATGGTAGAGAAATGCAGTCTTCTTGATTACCTCATTATTCAAAGGATCAATGTAAAATGGTTTTAAGCAGAATGAAGAATGAGACTGTAAAAGCATGAGGTGTGACCATGGCAGGGTTATGGTTCAATGCATTTCTTATGTAATAACAGCCAAACAAGTGATTATTATGAGGAAATTTGTAAATGACTGATATTCTAATTGTTTTCTAATTTGTTTGTGCTCGTAGTGACAAAACACTCCCCAGCCACACTTCAGTCACACAGACACACACACACACACACACACACGCACAAAGAGCCTCAAGGCTGGCAGCAGACACATTCACCTCCCAACAATGTCGTCTATGGAAAATGAGTTTAAAAACACTGTGAAATAGAACAAAGGTCAGGTACCCATAACTGTGAAAACGCTTCATCTGTGATTTGTCCCAAGAAAAGCATGTATGATCTATAATGAACAATATGGGAGCTTTGTAGTTGTCCTTTTTTATTACTGATGCCTAGTATGGTAAAGGATTCATTGAATGTTGAACTATAATAGTTTGTAGAGTATTTCAGGTGAAAAGAATGCAATTTTTGTGATTATTACAAAATAATAATCAAATAAATACAGCAATCTTGTGCTTTTTTTTTTCTTTCAAAGCAGAAACTAATTCAGCAAGTCTCTTCAATAACATTTCAGCCATTGTAAACATACCTTGTCCTAATAAATTAATCGTCCATTCATCCTTGCTCGGAATATTCTGGACATGAGGTGGGGCTACCTAATCAGTTGTTTTAAAAACGATATTTCAACTGTGTGTCTGTGTTTCCTTTTTATTGTACTCTTTTGTCCAGGGTTTTCTTAAAAATGACATTAATGGTGGCATACTCCCTAACACCCGTGAACAATCTCAGATATGCGGGAATGTGCTGATGTTTATTTTAATTTACCTTCTGAACATGAGTGATCAAAGGAACAATGGAAACATAGCTGGCAGGAAGGCCGGTGGGGGCGGGGGGGGTCTGTCAGCTTCCGCTTGAGACACAGCGTCCGGTCGTAGAGTTTCCCATTGTTTTACCTCCATCCTGCCACTACGCAACACAATCTCTGACTTCAAAGGCCAGAGAGAAATGGGAATGTGGAGACCCTCCCGTGGAACCAGGACCACAGTTTGTTCAATCGGCAGGTGCTCTGTTGCGGAATTATCTGAACGGTATTGAAATACAATTACATTTATTTTATTCATCAGACACTTGTCCAAAGTGATATTCAAGTGACGAAAAGAGCACATTATAAACATATGTGCTATCAATCAGTCAGCTACGCATACATGCAGCCAGGGGCATAGCTAGAAATTCTGGGGCTCCTGACAAAATGTCACAGAGTCTCTCCAGTTATATGTATTTAAAATTTTACATATTCATAGGCCCCTGAATCTGCAGGGTATCCATGTCCTGAGGCCCCTGACTAATTGGAGTTGCCAAATTGCCCATAGGTATGAGTGTGCACTGCGATGGGCTGGAGCCCCATCCTGGGGTTTTTCCCTACTTTGAGCTCATAAGTTCTGGACCCCCCCCACAAACCTGAATAGGACAAGCGGTTTCAGAAAATGGATGGATCGGTTATGTAGTTTGTCAAATGACAATAATTGTTTCTATATATGTGTTTTTCACTTTTTAATGTTAAGTTTTTTACATTTTTATATATAAAGAAAGCGCATATTCTTGGGAGGTCTATATAGAGTCTATATTGAGTCCATATGATATTTCCATTTTTAAGTCACACAGAACCCTGGAGTCTTCACACAGGGGGAGTTGTTGAAAATGAGCCTGAGCCAGAAAAATCATTTTTAACTTGCCTCTTATTCATGATAAATGGTTTTTCTTTGGACCTAGTCATATTAAAAAAGAAATATCAAAGTTAATGTGTCCTGTCTCCGGTCAGAGCGAGGCTTATCTTACAGCGATCGTGGCGTATGTCGAATGTGTTTTGTCCGTCATTATGAAAAACCTCATCCAGTCCAATCAGGTGGGGTTTTCATCAGGCTGCCTCGCGGGCAAAACCACGGATTCACTTACACCACATGCTCCCTGTGTGAAAAAAGGAGCCAGAGGCGTCCAGCTGGAAATGCGTTTCCATTCAGGCATCAAGCCCCCAACTCCCCAGGCATGTCTGGTGGTGAATACAATACTGCCTTTCTGGGGCAGTAAGGCCTGTTATAATGCGTACCCTGGCAGAGAGGTAGATTGCATGAAGTCAGGGGTGAAGAGATGGGCATGAAAACACGAAAGGGAATACATCTTTCTGGGGAAGATCATTTACCAAGCCTATAACTGGCAAGAACGAAATAACCCCAGACTCCAGCTCTTCCCATCTGTGTTGTAGGAGATGGATTAACCTGGACAGCAATGCTTCATGCCTCCTTTAAGCAAGCTGAAGTTCCTTGTTCCTCTCACCTGGACCCATGAGATGATGGTGCTGGTGCAGATTACTTTTAATGCTAGCTATTTTTTTGGTAGTATTTTATTTTTGGTTTGATGTTGGATACAGGGTTGGACTGGGGAAAAAAAAAACAACCCTAGACTTTCGGGTACCCCACAATAAATTCTGCCGGCCCACAAACCCATGGGCCCACTAGGAATGACCCGGTATACAAGACGGCCAATCCTGCCCTGGAGGGAAACAATGTTCAGCCGACATTCTGTGAGTGTTTTCACATGGAATCCGACAGAAAATTTAGATGAAGTTTGTTCTCAACAAAGCTGTGGGGTCGCAGCGACTGTGGTTCATATTGCAGAAGCCTGAGGTGCATGGAACACATGCTGGACAGGATAATGATCCGTCATACATTTCAGGGAATTCTGAAGAACTTTGGGCTGTGGCTGTTTTGTGGAGAAACCAGAAAACCTGTGTGGAAAACACTAGTTCATTATAATTCGACAATCAAGAAGTGTCCGTACAGCAATTATAATTACAGAGCCTGACCTAGAGCAATGGCGACCAAACAGTTGATCGACAAGACATTTGTAGTTGATTGTAACCCCCCCCGCACACACACACACACACACACACACACAATACCCACCATAATACTGTCTTTGTGAAAATAGCTCTCACTGTAAATAAAAAAGAAATGTTGGGAGAACTCTGAGCTAAAGAATAAAAATATGAGTAATATATAAGTAAAATATAAGTAGTTTTGAAGAAAAAAAAACATTTATTTTTTCACATTTTCTTTATACAACAGCCCTTTTACTATAGGTAATAGTATACACTGCAGGATCATTAAAAATACAAAAAGAATACTTGCAAATTTTACATATATATTTATATATATTTAATATCCTAAGTAAATTGCATAATATGGAGTAGCAAAGCTCCCCTTTCGCCGGGTAGGATGTAGAAAGTGGAAGTTTGGTAAATGTCAAAAATT
>JAAGVU020000052.1:59785-92191 GCA_011763525.2 Mormyrus iriodes
GGGCTTCCTCTGCCTCGAACCCTCACTACTGTCCGAGAGGTTGTGAGGCTTCATCGAGAGCCTCGGCGGGGCTTCCTCTGCCTCGAACCCTCACTACTGTCCGAGAGGTTGTGAGGCTTCGTCGAGAGCCTCGGCGGGGCTTCCTCTGCCTCGAACCCTCACTACTGTCCGAGAGGTTGTGAGGCTTCACCGAGAGTCTCGATGGGGCTTCCTCTGCCTCGAACCCTCACTACTGTCCGAGGGGGCGTGAGGCTTCCCCGGGGGGGGGGCGCGATCCATGGGTTCTCTTGGGATGGTGAGGTCCCCCCGTAGGTGAGGCCACACATGGCAGAATCCTTTTCGTCGCTACGGCCCGTGTTAATGACATAGTACAAACCCAGCATAAATCTCACCCCGTTAATCAGCTATTCGAGAAGCAGAGGCCCAGTGTGGCATTGGTGGGGGTAGCTTGACTTGTTAATTTCCTGCCATTTCATTCTGGCGACTTCTAGAGACTAGGGCTTGTCATTTTATCAAGCTGAGAAGCCCTCCGTCCAAATAAACACACCCGAATTCCATCTTCAGCTATTTTCAGCATGCATTTAAAGTCCTACTTCTCCATAGGTTCCTTTAAGTAAAAATGTGGAAAACCTTTATTTTTTTTTTCTATTTATCCAGCTGGATATTTGCGTTTTCAGGCCAACTATGAGGGCAGCCTGGCGAGCCTCGCGTCAGTAATCAGCCACGGCGCGTCTCGCCAGCAGCGTCTGTGAAACACACATGAATGGTGGTTTTTGGTGCCAGCTCTGCAGGCCTCACGCCCCGTGCGTCAGGAAGAGAGTGACATAACCCAGCTGGACTAAAATAAAAAGAAAAGGGCTGTCCGGTCGCGATTTCTGGCCGCTGGGAGGGTGCCGGGTCACCCTGTGTTGTTGAATATGTCCTCTGGGTGGGGACAAACCCCCGCCCACCCCCCCCACAGTCTCCAAGATCAAACGCCTGGTGTTGAACTCGAGTCAGATGGCAAACTGGCTCCTCCACAATCTTATCCAGTTGCCCATTAGGCTAATTAAACTGATCAGCGTGCAAAAAGCAGGGGGCGTGGCTTGTGAATGAGATTTTGCGGTGGGGCGATAGGGGGTCGACCTGGGCCCTTATCATAGGGTGGTGGTGGGGGGGGCAGCCCTGTGAGCCAGCCCCACCCCGATAGCGCTGTTCCCAGGGCCTGAGCCAGTCTTCACGGCCCCTCCCGCTCACGGCCCCCCAGTCAGCAGAGCTGGAGTCGGCCTCCCAGAGCCCTGGGTAGTATCGGGTCGTGGTTTGGGCCACACCATGCAGAGAGAAACGCTGAAGATTCCACTGTCCTCCACTGGGAGATGGCAGGATGGGCGTGGAAGGGGGGTGCGCTACGTCTGGGATTGAAGCCGGAAAAATACGTCCCCTAGGGTGACACCTAATCCACAAAGCTTGTGTAGTCACACATGTGTATTGCTGCCACTATGAGTATTTGTATATATTTCATAGCGCGTGGCTGTAGACGTTCATGCACTGAGTTTGGGTCTTATTGTAACATGGAGATTGTTCATTTTACAGTGGGACACTCCATGTAATGCACAATCCCTCCAATCTGCATGCTAAATTAACACCGTTAATATTAATTATGGGCCGGACCGCCCCCATGTCCAACAGCAAAGACCATCTGCGAAAGAAGACCCTCAACTTTTTCAAAATCTGGGGCTTTACCTCTGCTCCTGGGTTCTTAGTTACAGATATGCATTGCCCTATATTCTTAGGATTTAAAGAGATAGCTACCTGGAACAGTGAGAAATTTGAGGACTGGGGGAGGAGGCGGTAAGGTTTGTAGGCCCATGCTCAACAGGCCATGTAGAGTTCTGTGTGTTTGATGGGTAAAGCAGCCGGTGGGGGCGGGGAGGTGGAGTCAAAGAAAATGAACTGAAATAGATGGCAGCCTCCACAAAATGTGTCACATAGTGGGGTGGGGCACCGTTGTACTCTTCTTGCCGTATCCCCCCCCCCAGAATGTCATTTGTAAAAAAATAAGATAAATAAAAGCCAGCTCCCCTCCATACGCCTTTTGTCTGGCATGCCACCTGTTTCCCAGACCCCCCCTCTTCACACCCACCCACCCCCACAGCCCCTCTTATAGCCCACCTGCCTTTTTGTCTCTCTGAGCACCCGGGCATTGTGCCCCCCCCAGCTCTCCCCACCTCCCCCCCAGCCTCAACCACAGGCGCAGGTAGGCCCTCAATGGGGCGTCTGGAGTGGGCCTGCCATTATCAGCCCCACAAAGACGCACCTGTCATTTACCGTGCTGGCCATCGCTGCAGCACTCGCCATCGCCACGGCACCCGCCCGCCGGGAAAGAAAGGCGCGAGCTGCCTCACTGGTGCTGCACTGGAGTGCTCGCAATCAGAGCACGCGGCTGAATGCAACCAGTGCTGTCCTTCATTCTTATTTAGCAGCAAGTTTAAACAGTAGCTGTCTGCTAAAGGACCTTCCACTCTACAGAAGCTGGTATTCATATAGTCCCCACTGCCCATATAGTGGTAAAAGGCCCTAAAAGTCCTAGCCAATGTATTAATATCCTTCCACATACTGCTGCCTTTACTCTTATTTCTTGACTATATAATAAATTACATACATCCATTCATCCATTCATCCATTCACTTTTCCAGTACAGGGTCGCAGGAGATAGTCAAATTTTATTTAGTACAGTATGTTTTGACTGTACTGGAAAAGTGATACAGAAGATGGATGAATGTTTTTACACCCCCATATTGCAGTATTTGCTATTCCCCCCCTCCCCCACAAAGCACTTTTACGAGATTTTTCCAGATTGAATACAAAAACAAAAACACAGAAAATACCAAAAAAAAAACAACTCCAGAGTAGGATCAGAATTACTCCCCAATGTGTCACATGATAGAGCTCTAAGTGGGCCATGGGTCTGAGATTAGCAGGCCTCATACCTTCTTTGGTGGCCAGGCGGGGCGACTGCTCCGTGTGGGATGGGGCATTGTATGACAGCGATGAGCTGCCTGTAAAGCACAACAGAACGTGACCATCACCACAAGCTTAATTGTTTTTGGCTATATTTAATACACATTCTAGTATAAATGATTCTATATACATATGTTGCGTGAATGAATGGAATGCGATGTCAGTGCACCTTTACTTAAGGCTTAATTGTACAAAACAAATAACACACAAAAAGGTACCATCTCTACAAATACATAAATGAAACAATTTCTGAAGATGACACATGTAGCTTAATTTAAAAATTTGCCTCCTTCAGAAGAATTATAAGTTTGATTTGTCACATACATGCCCCACTTTAAGTCATTTTCAGTTATCATCCAGTAGGGGGCTACGTACATGGAACACACTGCATTCCAGAAACCGTTCCATGTCCATGGTGCTCAGGTCATTCTTTATTGTTGAAAGTTGTTCCAAAATTATGTTTATCTGATTTGAGAACTATGATTACTTTAGGATAAGTTTGGTTTTAAACCATAAACCACAATACTCATGTCAAATGAACGCTAAAATGAAGCCTCCCTCATTAAAAAAAAACACTTCTGAGCTGCTGTTCTGATTTAGTCGGCCAGGGTGGTAAAAATACCTGTCAATTTCAACGAACACAAAAAACACAAATCAGCTTAAGTGTGCTAAGGAATCGGTGTAGGCAGAACAATGCGGCAAAACAGACACAAGAAAGATCTGCAATGAGAAAGATCATGCACTGATTTTACTTCGGGAACATAGAACATGTTCCGCTCTCTTTCAGATCCCGCAACACTGCTAAATCCCCACTTTCGAGGGCCAGGGAGTGTTTTGCTGTGGTCAATATTTTAAAAAGCATTGCCCCCCCCCCCTCCCCAGATCCCCCCCACCCACCAAAGCTCTCTCCTGGACCTGCGGCGGCTGAACAGGGCTTCCATTGTGCGAGCAGTGCGGTCCCGACGCAGCAATGAAATGCAGGTCCTCGTGTAAAAAAATAATTCCACACCTAAAGAGCGGGCAGGCAGGCGGGCGGCCCTCCGGCCTCACTGTCGGGCAGGAGGCTGCTTTAGTGCTGTTAACCCTTTTCTGGCTGCTATCCATTGTCCCCAAGTGCCTGGCAACTGTGAGTGAGCCAGCGCCAAAATGGTGATCACCTCCCTTGATAGACCGAGTGTCTCCATGCAATCCATGTTCGGGGTCTGAACAAATAAAACACGCAGACCGTGGCTCAGTTCCCTGTTATTTCTTCACACAATGGTTTTGTTAAATGGCAGACTGAGCACTTTGCTTTCTAAGAAAATAAAAATTTCAAATGCAGCGTTTCTCGGGTGACTTCACTGATTGTTCTCCGTTCTATCAGTTTTCGCAGGAAGATCAAGAACTGGAGGCAAGAACTGGATCAACAAAGGCATTCCTGGGCCTAGGCTTCCTGTCTGCCTCTCCTAATTCTGGACCTTGTTTCCTGACACATCATCTGTACCACCCTGCCCCGCAAACTGATCCCAGATCAGGAATACCCTCCTCCCCCCCACCCAAGCAGTGGTGGAGGTCATCCTCTCCAGCGTTAATCTGCCAATAGGAATGGCAAAAACACAGAAGTGCTCCACACAACTTTCACCTCACCGAGTAAATTTTTACGGTCCCCCCACCAAGCCACCAGGGGGTAGAAAATACCCCCCACCCCATTCCAGGTGAGCGAAGCCAGGGCAGAAAGTTCTCCCCCTCACAATTCACCTTGTAAATCCACCCGTCGCATTCAACCGGGGACATCTGGAATGAAAACTGAAATCCATCCCAGCGGCCCTCAATCACTGCCGTTTCAGCCCATTTTTCGAAGACTGGAAAAAAAAAAATCCTCTTTTCACAAGCGCGTTGTTACAAGATATGTTCGCTCATGGCTTGAGTTTCCTCATGTGGCACTCGGGCGCATATGTGGTACGAGAACCAGCATGCATGGGTGCGATAAAACAAACAGTCCACAGGCTCTCCCTGACAGACTAATTTGAACAAATTCTCAAATTGCACCCAAATTGAAAGCACATTGGAAAAGAGGTGGTCGCTACAAAAATCTGGATAAGTCACCAACGATGGAGAGAAGAATAACGCAGGGACAATCGACTTATTGCTCCTGCCAGCTGCAGAAAAAAAGGAAATCCCACAAATACCTGGCATGTGCCCGTTCGATGGCCCTCACGGGCGAGCTTAGAGCGCTACATCCGGCACGCCATTAGCCTTTGGGCCAGGAATTTTTCATGGTCAGTGCTAGCTTAAGAGCAGCAGGCTTCACTAATCAGGGCTCAAATAAACAAAAAAACCCTGCGTTTGCTCATGATGCATGCAGATGTGGGTGATATTATTGCGGGGCACGTACGGCAGCCCAAGTGGGGAAGCCAGTGATGGACACCCAATGGTCGCTAATCACTAAACACTTCCAGCTCCAGCTGCCCTGTAACTGGTGGAGCGCAGGAGTTTGTCTTACCCAGACCCCACATATTTTCGCCCTGAAGGATTTGGTCCTACTTCTCCTAACTCACTGTCTGAGATTGTGTTTGTTTTTGTTGATGGGGGTTGGTGGGGAGACGGGTCAAGTCCTTCTTTTAGCGACTTCCAGAAGTCGAGGATCCCACAGCCGCCGTCTGCCCCCAGTTCTTGCTGACGCAGGACTCATTTGGGGCAGAAGCCGATGTTAATCTACACGCCTTGAACATCAACCTCATTGCACTTGGCCTGTGAGGCGAAGGAGTTTTTTTTTGAGGCACGGGACCGGATCCAAAGCAATTTAGAGTGCAGAGCTGAGGATTCTGAAACAACTCTTCTTCTTCCAAAATATACAGCTAAATCGCAAGCATTGCGGATGGGGAGCTCCCTGCCTCTTCGTCCCGTAATCCAGTAAGTCCTTTTGCAACTGTTCCCAGTGAACGTTCGACTCCAGGAGACTCTATGTGGCTGTCCTGGATGCTGACCTTAGCGTGCGATGCACAAAGGAGCCTGTTGTACTTATAACAGTAGTACTCTGACCCAAGCCCACACTGGAAGGCGGACTTCTAACCCTAACCCTAACCCTCCCCAACAAAGCTACCATTGCATCACAGCAGGTCCTGTCTTGGTTTTCAGGGAACACCATCAAACAGGCAGGCTCTGCCGGTGCCCCACCCTGTTACTGTCTGTGACATAATATCTGAGAGTTACAGCTGTAGTTCATTTGCGCTGATGCCTCACAGATTCTCCCCTGCGTAACAGGGAGTTTGCTTGATCATTCTGCACTACAGAAAAACTAGTCGTGGAAAGTCTGGGTCCAGAGTCTGGGAAACTAGCCTCCAATCCACCAGCCAGTTGACAATAAAGGGACTAAAATTCCAAACACTAGCTAACAACCCAAATGCTAGTCATCAAGGAAAATGTTAGCTGCAAATCCAAGCTCTAGCTAACAATCAAAGTACTGGATGGACCACCTTAGCGCTAGTCTATAAGGTAAATGTTAGCCTCCAATCTAAACGCTATCCATGCAGCTGAAAATCTGAGCAATACCTGAAAGTGCTAGCCAACAGTCCAAGTACTAGTTGACCATCCAACCACTAGCTGACTACCCAAACGCTAGTTGCCGATAATAATTCTATCTAACAATCCATGAACTTTTGCAAGCTTCACTTGCAGATGATGTGAATCGCCTTATAGTCTTTGATAGCCACCACTATGCGCAAGAGGCATCTCTAGCCGTGTCTTAATGCCAAAAACACACTTAGCCACATGTCTGAGAGCCGTTCGCTGTAAATCATGCACTTCGGTGTAAGCTAAGGATACATTTCCTGTGCATAGCTTCACAAACATACCATATTGGCTTTGTTCTATGTCAGAAAATACACTAAGCTGGCGCATTTCGGGGTTACGGTCATTATAAAGATTCTTTGTGGTCGCACTGGCTTAACTATAGCCACAAGTTAGGCCACTGTAGGGAAAAAAGTGCATAGAGCAAGGTTTCTCGTGTTATATCATGACCATTACATGATTTTTTTTCTCCGGGTATAAACATAAGAGGACAAATGGGTCAAATTTTTGCTTTTCAAATCCTAGCTAAAGCCCCATCAATCACGAATGTGAAATTGCTGTTATATGAGCTCAGGGAGAGTGATTACTTACTTTCCCTGAGGTAATTGAGATGTGAGAGCAGGACCTCAGCATTGTACATGCTGGTCAGTCTCAGAAAGTCCTCCTTGGTCATCTTGCACAGCTCCTTGCCGTCTGTGTTCTGGAACATGGAGGTGTCAACCTCCAGTAGCCCGTACTCTTTAATCGCCCACTCCAGCCACTGCCGCACGTGGTCCTGTGACCACAACGAGGGGTCTGAGGGAGGTACACAAAGTGGATGGTCACACAAGTGGCAGCAGGCCCAGAATACCTGGCCAGAATCTATCCTTCTCAATGTGGTAGCTGCACAGACCTCTAAATGTCCATTAATGTATTTAGTCATTCATATGAATAGAAGAACACTCTACTTTTAACCGTACCATAACCTTCTGGCTAACTCCCATTGGCAGCTCTGAGACAGATCAAGATTTACTTTGCAGTAGATATAAATGTTAAATATAGCTTTTTATTACCGAAGCATTTTAATGAGAACTAACAAGGGAATAATCTCTTCTCGGGGCTCTCACCTGCAGGTACAATGACCCTCCTCTCATTGGTGGTCATGTTTGGGGGCGGCCCATTCTTCTCGTCCATGTAGCTCCCATATGCCATTTGGGAGGGGTCTGTCCCACTTACCATCTTACCACATTTCCCCACACTGCAGTCCACCGGGGACTCCCTGTGACGCACAAGGAGCACAGAATAAGCCAGAAGATAGTGAGCAGGGCTGCAGTTGATGGGTCGTGGCTATTAGTGGATAGAAAGTGGGACGGGATTGATGCCCGGGCCAGGTTATGCAGAGGCAGGAGACTTAGAGGAAATTTAAGAGATGCAAAAGTAAAGGTGATGAGAGCACCCTCTCTTGTACCTAGATCCATTTATGTGGTCGTATTCTCGCTTAACATTCACTCGTACAGGCTGGTTGATCCATTCTTGCTGGGGAGGTAAGGGGTTGATCTTGTGGGGCTGAACATAGTCCTGTGTGCTGGATGCAGTCATCTCCGGCTTAGGCAAAGGTGCAGCAGCAGCGTACGGTGGCTCAAACAAGGACTGGTCTTCGCTCACCACTGACAGCGCCTCCTAGGAGACAAGAGGGGGACTACATCAGCACTGAAAGGTTAAAAAAAACACGGAATGAGATGATCTTTCTAGCAGGTCCTAGCAAACATTCAGCTTATACAGATACTCCATAAAGGCTGTGATCAGAATACTGCATGAGATATCCACATGATATTTATAAGTTTAACGTTAAGCACTGAAGCAGTTTGACAATTTAGACTCCAGCATAACTGAGACTCTCTTGCATTTTGCCGTTTACAATTTTTTGTATTATTTTAATATTTGGAAAAACAACTGCAACCAAACTTCTTCTAACACTACCTTTTATTATTATTTTGACTGAAGCTAGCTTCAATGGGACGGGGAAATACAATTCGCCTTATTGGTGCCTAGTCACACACAATGAAATAACCAAATGCTACAATAACTGACATTAAAAAATATTTCCCAACATTTTATTATGTGTTGAACATGCAGAATATCTGTATTAGCGTCTGGCTAACGGTTGAGTTTTCTGCGATATCCATTTGACATTCCGATAGTGTCTGGGTCTTATGCCACAGGGACGTCTGTAAAACTGTGTTGTTATAACAGGACTGAACTGTGCAGAGTCTTCTGTTATACTGAGAAGGAAAACAATCACAGACAGAAGAGTGCAGCCAAGAATGAAGGCAATAAACGATTTAACCACCGATAAGTGCAATATGTCATCCACATTGTCCACAGGCTGTTAAGTAGGACCTCTCTGCGTGCTACATTTAATAACCCTGATGGTTAGGGTGTTCTTATTTCACTTCTTGATCACCATTATCTCTAAAATACATGTATTCACACTATTAAAAGTTTTTATAAGCATCCCACTAACCCAGAGTTTCCCAACCTGGTCCTTGGGGACTCACAGACGTGCCACATTTTTGCTCCCTCCCAGCTCTCTGGGAGGGAGCAAAAAATGTGGATTCTCTGCGGGTCCCCAAGAACCAGACTGGAAAACACTGTGCTAACCCAAGTTAGTATACATACCACTGCTCCACCAGAAAATTCATAGGTTTCATTCCAATAAAAAAGCTGTGAAAATACACAGCCTTGCAATGCTATTTGGACCCTTGACAAAATCACATTTCCTGGATAACACAATGAAGATTTAATATTTCTTTCCATGGGGTATTTTAATACAAAATAATCATACTTTTACATCACAAGAAAAACAAGAATTTCCATTTAGTATTTAGACCTCTTCACTGGGGTGAACGTCAAATAAGTTAGAAACATAATTCCCTTAACAAGCCAACTAATCAACTGAGAGGTCTGTGTTAGTGTGCAGTAATAATGGCTTGATAAATGATTACAGACTTGAAAATAAAATAAAAAAAAACAATATATGTGAGGTCTGTCTGAAAACAAGGACATAATGGATACCAAGAAGCTTTCAAATTAAGTTCATGATTAATTTAAGGGTACAAAAAATATCAAAGCCCCCCTACATCCCTCTAAGGACAATCTGTTCCATTATTAAACTATGGAAAAAGTAGCCAGTTAGCTAGTTAGTTTTCCTAACTTGTACGTCACTTCGGATAAAAGCAATATCATAAATCAAAAATCAGACACTGGTTAGATCAAGCCGTCCCTCCAAATTGAGCACCCAGGCATGAATGAAACGGGTAAGGGATGCAACAATGGAGCCAATCACATTTTTGAAAGAGTTGTAGATTCCAGTGACTGCAATGGGACAGAATGTGCATCAGTCATTTCCATAACGCTACATACAGGGTAATGCGGATTTCATGCTAAGTATTTATGTTGGGTGCAGACCCAATACAGTGCATCACCCAGGGACCACCACCTGTACGTTAAAGCATGGCGGTGGTAGTTTGATGCTATGGGGCTCTTTTTCATTCACTGGAACCGGAAAGCATGTGACGACTGAAGGAAGAATGAACATTGCAAAATGCGGACAAATACAAAAGTTCAAACAACTTCAGTCTGCTAAAGACTTAAAATGGGGGTAAAATTTCATATTTTAGCAGGATCTCAAACACAAGGCCAAATCTCCCTTGGAACAACTTCAGAAGAAGAAAATGTGTCTTACTGTGGCCCAGTCAAAGTCCTGATCTATATCCAGTTGAGAATCTGTGGATAGATTGTTGTCCGCAAGCGATCTACAAGAAACATAATAAACCTTGGACATATTTACCAACCAGAGCAGGTGAAGACTGCACCTAGCCAGTGTAAAAACAGGTCAACACTAGCGCCAAAAGTGAAACTGTTTGCCTGCACCAAATATTTAGATCATGGGTTTGAATACTTATGTAAATGGAATCTTTCATTTTTTTTATTAAAAATATTTCTTACACAGGTGTGTGAGTGTGCCCGGCGATGGGCTGGCGCCCCATCCTGGGTTGTTCCCTGCCTTGCGCCCGCAGCCTCCGGGATGGGCTCCGGACCCCCCACGACCCATATGGAATAAGCGGTTATAGAAAATGGATGGATGCATTTCTTACACAAAACTTGAGTTGAGTTGAAATATTTGAAAAATTTGGTTTATTATTATATTGAATCAAAATACGACATGGAAAGAAATGGCAAAGCATCATTTTGCAATCTCTTAAAATGTGGGATTTTGTCAAGGGTCTGAAAGATTTGTCAAGGTGGTGCATGCGTGTGCACATATAAGTGCACGTATCATATGGGACTGTACCACCTCCCCAGCTTGTGAAGTATGTGCTGGGCACATACCAAAAGAAAATCACGAAGGGGTGCCCTTGGGTTCTTGGCAGTGACACTCTCTGGAAACTTCTATAATGACAGAAAACCAACTTATTTTGCTCTGGAGGGAACCTCTGTCTGTCTTCAGGGAGTACACTTAGCAGAGCATTAAACACAATCTTGTTGTGTATAGCACTTGTGGTTTTCTTTGTGATCATCTTCTCCTAGCCTAACAGTATGTAAACAGCCTTAATATTGATATCTATACCTTTCACATACTTCACAGTACTTTATTGCTATGCAATACAGACATATAATGTAAAAAGCAAGGGGCCCCAAGTCATGTGATCATAAAATGACCTTTATTATTCGAAGGATTAAAGAGTCACGTTTGTTGTGTTAGAACATCGACTAGAGCGAAACCTTGTATACATGTGGACGTCAGTAGAGTTCGAGATCCCTGCTGAAAAAGCAAACAGGTCTGAGTCCCCCGCCGAATGTGTGATTCCACAATACTTCCTTTCAACAGACAGCCTGCGCGAATATCAGCGGGAGACGAGGCTCATTTCTGCGTGGATTCCTGCCGTGAAGTTTAGCCCAAGCAGTGTTAGCTTTATTAAAGCAAACAAACGGAGAGGCGCAGGAAGACCTGGCCTGCAGTCCCCCCTCCCCACTATGTAGCATGCAATGCGTCTGATCCTGCGACAGATGCCTGTGCGAGATAAGAATCCCAGGATTGTTCCTCAAAAATAAGACAGGATATTACTGTGTGTCCATCCCTATCGGTGCTGCCTTTTTTCCACCGGCCTGCTAAAATGGAAACAGCCTCTCTACCCCCTCTGACATCACTCTTCCATCTCAGACTTTGCTGACAAAGCTAGGCGCGGGTTGCCGACCCCTGCATCGAGTGCCGAGAGGCTTGCCGATCCAAAACCCCCGCCAATCCCTTCCAGGTTTCCTGAGGCGAGTTCACACCCTTCTCGGCAAATCAGTTGCAGAGGCTCCCAAGACTTGTCATTTAGGCTTATGGGGTGCTAACAGCAGTTATGACACTTTGGCAGGGCTTAAGGGGGCCAGGACTGTCCACATCCCTGATGCAGCTAAATGGTTCGGTGTGGCCCAGGAAAAACTACGCTTCTAGATTATGGACATTACAACTTTTGAGTTATGATGAGCTGTGTTGGAAAAAAAAAAAGGAGGAAAAAATATCTGCTCTTTAAGACTTCAGCTTTGTTCACGGTATTGCCAATATTGTCTGTGGGGTAGCTGTCAGCTGTAAAACAAATTCTTCAACTCCGAAGTCACAAACTCCCAGATGCCAGAATTTTCTAGACAGATGCCATAAATCGTCTGAACTCCATACAAATAAGTAGCACATTTTAAGATGGCTTTACAAATGTTTTCTTCATATTCACAACTCTAAAAAATACTGAAGAATTGCCTGCAAGAAAAACAACAGATTTTGCGCAAGTTTCCCAAAACCATTTTACCACAGTGGTGCAGTTATTAATTCCAAGAGTTCAGGGCTTCTGAGAAAGTTACCCCAATCTAGTCTTATTAAATCTTATCTGGCCATTCTGATTCAACTTTCTGATGACAAGCCAAAACTAGTAGGCGTTTTAGAATAAATGAGCGGGCATTCAGTCAATAAGAATGACATTCTGCAAGAAGAGCTCAGAAGGTGACGAGCTTGGGGAAAAACTGATCCTCGGGTCTTCGTCAGCACCGTTATGCTGCATCGAAGGACATAAATTGCATTTATCAGATTTGCAAGAGTGGCCTTGTCAGGGCACCAGCGCTCATTGGGACTATCTCTGAACCCCACACACTCTAGCTGGCCACTGATAAGGGCTCAACAGTAAAGGAACGTCACCACACTGTCAGAAAAGGGTATCTGCAGTATTACCGCAGTTACGCATCACGCTCAGGCAGACATATCGGCTCCCGCGTAATTTATGACTGTCAGGTTGAAGATTCTATGAAGACCACTGAGGTTGATCAAAACAATAATTATTTTTAAAACAAGTACCACAAATGTACAACTAGGTTCTGAGATAATGGTAGTTAATTTTTGGCATACGACACATAATATGTCAATGGTAAGGGTAGAATATAGGCGTGCCCTGTGTTTTTACCGTCTTTAAAAGGCTGTTTTTCAGTTTCTAAGGCTACAGTTGGAATGCAGTCAAATCCCTCTTAATCATTAATAAAATGTCTAGAAAAGCCATCTGTAGTTATTAAAAAACCAAAAACGATAATGGCTTTTAATAAAATTACTGTAATTTACCGTACAAGCATACGTGATCACTATCAGTATATCCTAGAATAGGTAACTAAGTAATAAGTTTATTGCCTCTCTTAGATCGTAACAACCAAATTACTTGTATTACTGGTAAACTAATGACAAAAATATAAATACCAAGGTCATGATAGCTTGTTATAACGTGCCAGAGGGAGTACCACAGCCAGACGGACAGAGTGTGCGTCAGAGTTTAAAAGTTGGACCGCGTTCACAGCACCACACTGCCAGACAGGACCGCTCACATCTGCTACGGCACAAACAGCGTTCACACGCCCTAGCCGTTGTAGTGCGAGTGGGTATTTCTTTTGTTTTATTATTTTTTTCTAAGAGGAAAGGGAAACCTGTGGGGAAACCAGATTGTGTAGAACAGGAAGGCTAAGATGACTCGATAACTCCAAACTTTTGAAGAGCTGGTCAGGATACGGTTACAGCTCAATCAAAAATCGAGCTCCTCTGCATCTTGCATTCATTTCACAATCTGCTCTAGGCTGAATGTAGCCTAATATTAAATATTAAGTTCGACTTTTTTATGAATGAAAAGAAAAACATCTGTTTGATTAATAGTACTAGGCTATGACAATTACAATGTGAACGTAATATCATTTAGGCGAGCCAAGCAGGATAAGATGGACGGACAAAATATAGGTTAGCTAAACAAGATTAGAATTATTTTCAAAATAAACGAAAATTACCATCGTTACCGAGGGTGCGTTTTTGTAAATAATGCTTGCTGCATATCTGTAGTGGGTTTTTTTTGTTCCTAAAGTGTGTGTCTGGACATCGCTTTATCGGACGATTTCATCAAAGGCGCGGTCGCTTGTTAACGGCGTGCAATTAAGTATGAGCTTCTGCGCCAGTTAAAAATACAGGAACGGTTCAGGATGCACAAGCATAAAACGGTACCGAGCATGCAAAAGCTAAGAAAGACAATTTCATTCGTTTCCACCCTCTTACGGCCCACTTGCACCAGATGCACTTGCTGCGCACTCAGCCGAAAATGATTTAATCCTCAACAAGCAATTATGTACTATTACATGATTTTGTGGACCTCATTACCGCACCACACCCAGCGCTGCAATGACACTACTCCAACCGCAAGAAACCCACTTCTGTTGCCGTCAGGGAAACAGCAGGATTTGTTGTTGACTTTCCTAAAAAGTTTTAAGACATCCCACACTGTACGTAACTGCAGCGTATGAAAAGCGCGTCGTCTAGCCTTATCGATAATACACCACTGCACTGTGTTCATTATGTAGCCTAAATTATTTAATAATTTTGATCTTTGAATTAATGCTATGTATTATGTATCATGCAATCGGTTTATATTGCATATATGTATATATTTATAAAACTACTCTCTACTACAGGCCTCTAGCAGTAAGAAAGGTCTCCTTTTTAACCTAAATTAGCATTAGTTCAAACGTATAAAAGTCGTCGATTATGGTTCCTGTTTTGAATAATTGATAACTGCAAAGGGTTTTGTGGTTTTTAGACCGCTAGATCTGCTTCGGCTCGCTGTTTCACTGGCAACGGTGGCTTTTTCGCTGATGCATAGAATCGGGTAAGAAACATCACACGCACGTATAAACGGATGCTGACCTGTGTACAAACCTCTGAACAAACAAACCCAATAACACTCAAGGTACACTAAATGCCATAATTCAGAAAACCTCCCTTTTTCCCGGGTTATTTGAAAACTTCACTATGTATTGCGATAACTTTTTTAAGTAAATTGGGCGCAGTGCCACCACTATTGCGCAGCCACGGTTTGACACTTACAAATAAGTAACAAAATACTGACCAAATCTACGTCGTACATAAAATAACACCATTGATTTTTTAATTAACACATTTGCAATGCATCCGAGTAAAACCATTACCATTGCATAATAAGGCATAAGTGTGTCTCAAACTAAAAATAACCAAATCCTTGAACACCAAGCCTTGCGTCTGTTTCCAAAATCGAAACTTTTTCAAGTTCAAATGTTCGCTAGGCGGACAAAGTGTTCTACCCTTTTAGCAGGGTTTCGATTGCAAAGGAAAAAGGAAACCTCAAAGGAATAGAGGAAAAAAGAAGGAAATCTGGTTACCGCTTTGGGAGCGAACGAGAAAGGCAGTCCGGGAGCATCGTATCGTCGGTGCGCAGAAAGACTCGCGCTAAAAGGAGGCGCGACTGATAAACAGCAAAGAGACCCGCACTCACTGCTCCCCACCCTTACCTTAATAGTTCCGTCCATTTTGGGCAATTTTCAGCGAACCCCAACAATATCCCAAACATGACACGCTCCTGAATTAATTCCAGCCCCCGGTTATGTGGCGGAGAGCGAGAGACAGTTAGCCGGATGGTTTCCTTTTTCTAATTTTGGGAAGTGAAGTCACTGCTTTTGAGAAGGAAGCGTTGTGTGTCACATCAAGCCCTCCCTTTCGTTACAACACCAAAAGCAGGATACTTGTCCCGAGGAGATAAGGAGCGAAAACAATGGAATTTTTTTTCTTCTTAAAATGTTTTTGCTTCGAAATGTCCAGGGCATTGTTCTAATCTGTTTAAGTGCGATTAAGTCGTTTGCTTTTACATCGGAATGTAGCGTCTGCTGCCGGGTAGGTTTGTATGATTACTAACAAATTAGGAGACTTAATTTTAAGGAATAACAACGGCAATGTTGTTATAACTTTAAAAACACCTATGGCTTTTTCTCTCTTTCATCCAAATAGATAGATCAGACATTAAAACGCCTTCATTACTCAGATTATACCTATTTCAGAGTTTAAATAATCTGTTTTCTTTGATCCTTTTCTCGTGGGTCCGATAAAAAATGCGTAAGTCTGACACTGTATGAAATAAATAAAGTTGAAACTTCCACAGCAAACAGCTGCGCTTCATTAAAATACCAATATCCTGACTGTAAATCAAATAGGAGAAAATCCAGTCGTGGGATTATACCTGTTACGGAGAATTCAACAACCTAGCATTTACGCCGCTTGTCCAGAACTCGGCAGTTCCACTAAAACAACCATTAATAAAATCCGAGCAGGGTGAGCCCTTGCCGCTCTTTTTGCAAAGGCTGCGCTGCACGTGTGCACGGTTTGTCCAAGTTCACAGTAGCCGCTCAGCTCTGCCTCCCCAAAATTGAAACAATATCTGTTGGACCCAATACCGGAGCGCTAGTTACGAACAGCTCCCACTGCGCACAGCTTGAGATGTCAACCAGTCTTGGTGCCAAAACAAAAATTATGCTTTAATGAAAATTCAATCCGAGCGATCTTCCGATTGTCAGTCATCCAGATGTTGACATTATTGCTATCATTGATATTAATACGTATTCTTCATTCTCTTGTTATAATAATGTAGAATGTTACTTTGCATTGATGGTGAATGCAGTTAGAAAGTGACCGCTTACTAACTTTTATCTGACCTAGTGATTGTAGCGGCCGGAGTTCCCCTCCTACAACCATTTTTCTTGTTCAAATTACCCTCATCAATTCAGCCCGCAATTCCAGTGACATGGAGCCAGCAGTGAACGTGACCAGACCAACAGGACTCCGCCTCGGGGAGCGGCTGCAGCTAAGCGAAACGGAGCCCGGGCCGCCGTAACCGACAGCAGGGGTCGGCCTGTCTGCTCTCGACTTGGGGGTCTGCCCAGGGGGAGGCCCCCTTGAGACCTCCACATCTGGATCCTGCTAGGGGTCAAGGCTGCTCCTGCCTGAGGCCAATTCAGTGTATTCTAATTAAGGGAGACACCTTGTTTAACTTTTTGGTGGCAGTCTCCTTTTGCTCATATTAAATTTAAGTAAAAGAAATAGTTTAACTCAAAAGTAACATTTGTCGAAATGCTAGCTTTCGAAAACAGTTTTGAAATAGCATCTGCTTTGGACAATGCGTATCATAAGGCTCCTGTGTTTAGCAATCGTTATTTATTTTGGACCACTAACCGATATTAACAAAGAATATCCGTCCCAAAATACTTATGTACCGCAGACAAGTGATTTGCGAATGTACCAGGGTTTAAAGGAGGGCATAGTAATGGCAGGTTAATTTACCTTTTTTGCGTTTGTAAAATCATAGATGAAGTTGATAATTATATCAGCATCAGTCACCGATAATGGTATTTGCAAGAAAAAAAAAATACTTAAAACAAAAAAATAACTTCGCCGCGTTACATGATGATCGCACCGAATAAGCTTAAAAAGACTTATTTACAATTTCGTCGGAAGCGAAAGAACATCAAAGATACAAAAAATGCAACTGATACTGTGTTTGCCGCAAAGTGGTAGCAACAAGAAAAAGCTCCCATTCATTTAAATGTTAGTCATCTTTGCCTTCTTGCAATTATTATTATATTAGCTACAATAAGACAATATATATATATATATATATGTGTGTGTGTGTGTGTGTGTGTGCAGACATATATATAATTGTTTTGGAGGGGGGCGGGGGGGTGAGAGAGGGGAGAAAGCCGTTCCACAGGCATGACTTGCCAGGGCCTAATGAATACCAAACATTTTCGAAAGGCCAGTAAACAAATGAAAGTTGGTTTATACAGTGCACCACAGAACATCTGGATCTACACTGCAACTTGACTGCCAGACATTTCTTCCTACCACGAGCTACAGGAGGCCAGGAACTACTCGCCATTGGGAATGAGCACCAAGTGGGAGGGAACAATAGGAGGCTGGGGGCGGGGGGGCTTTCACACCATTTCTCTATTTTTTTAAGATATATTTTTAGGTATTTTTTGGAAACGGGTACACCTACATTTATGGGTACACCTATCAAATTTACCAAAATATTTACCAAACATTTATTATAAAACATTAATATGCAGAATTTGCAAGTGATTCATTGTCTTGGCATAGGTTAGTGTACACACTATAAGAGCAATCTGGAAATATATGAGTCATTTGCAAGACCTGTGTCCAGAAACAGGAGACGTATTGCATATTTATATAAATACACCTTCAATAGGATCGTATATTTCCTCTGAATGTCACTGTTGAAACTGTGGTAAACTTATGTTTAACCAGGAAGAATCTACAAATTTGTTCTGGTTACAGACTTTTTACATATTTTAGTCTGAACTTGGTGAAGACTAAGGCTCCAGGGCTGTACGTTAGACTTGAGAGCTCTGGTAAGCCCCTTTCCTTCTCTTGGGTAAAGGCAAAGCCAATGTGAAAATAGTAAATGCAGAAAGTGGAGACTGCTGCACACAAGCTCAAACTGTCTGGCCTCTTGCTTGAGGCCATAATTAATTTGAGATTTATTTTTATTGGAGAGGTCCAGTCTCGCCTGGCCTTACCCAAACAAAACTACAGCTAGACTGCAGACTTGCCTGAATGGAACTGAATATTTCTTTAAAACTTCTCCTGAGGTGTGTCTGGTTTGCATTCTGAGCAGAATAATGCACATTTTTCAAAACGTGACCGAAATTCTGAATGACAGATGCCACATTATGTGAAAAATAGCCCCTTCTTCAAATCTTTTTTTTTTCAGATTCTAGGTTCATGCAAATGTGAGAATGTTCAAAAATGACGTAGAATATTTTTGTGGAAATTGACCCCAATAGATAGAACACATCATTATGATACATTTTAAGGTACAAATTATGTGTGTGTATATATACACATAAACACACGCTCAAAAAATGTAATAATACATTTTTATGGTAATAAATAAATTTTTATGAATATGGATGAAGTGTTCTTATAGGGGGAAATGAACTGTAATATTAAAGTTGAGTTCTTCTAATGTCCTTGTCCTCCAGATTTGCTTGAAAAGAGTTTTTTTATTATTATTATTTCAAAGTGTATTTTCTCCACAAACATTCCTCAGTGGTAAGAGCCCCTGGAAACAAACCGAGAATTGTTCATAGTGTCCAAGGCTAAACCACTCTGAAAACTGCTCTTTGTGCAAAGCAACACAAATGATATTACTGCGCTGCAAATCTCAAAATCAAGGGTGATAGGTCTTCAAAACAGAGCACCGTCCATTGGAAAAAATAGCTGAGTATGGAGAAACCATGAATTGCCTGGCCAGGACTTTTGATGTGCCCTAGCGTCCTACAATACAGGCACACATATCTATTCACTAACTATTCCCTAAACACTTCACACAATAGTAATTATTTTGGGGTCTTTAAAATTTCCTAGTGAGACAGGCTATATTTATACATATTTTGGCAACACTTTACTTGAGGTGCCCAAAAAATGTAGTACTACACTCTTAATTAATGTATTAATTAACCATAAACTAAGTGTTAATTACGTACTGATTCCATGTTTGTTCATCATTAATCAATCATAACGGTTCATGTATTTCATGCACTTACTGTATTTGTTCATGATTTGTACTGGAGTAGTAACTGAGTTACTAAGTTATTTGTGATCCCTCAAGTAAAGTGTTACATATTTTTCGTCTTACATATACTCCAGTAGGCCTACATCTACATTTGTCATGATACATTGAAGTAAAAGGCATTGTTTAATTAGGATCATTATTGTAAACCATCTTAAACGTGAAGGTCTCACCCTACTGAAGCTGAAACTATTCTTATCTTAATATCAAGCATCCTTATCCAAGAAAGCACAAATGTTTTGTTTCTGAAATGAGTGTATTTAAAACTCCTGTCATACATTAATGGGAATAAAAATAAAACAATAGATTTCACAATCATAATTCAAAGCTCTCAAGGCCTTTCTGTCCGTACTGTTCCTTATGATTTGATGTAAAGAGTTTTAAAACGTGTATACCAGATGTCGGCTATTTGGTTTGTTTACATTCTTTAGAGACTGGCGGACAGACAGAGGAGAGAGCGAAAAAAACTGTATGATGTCAAATATGATAATATGTAAAAGTAATCAGGGCGCCACAATGCAGAAGCCAAAAGTCTGAAATATATTTTGACATTCAAGAAAAAAATCAGATCACATCGTTGAACGTGGACACTAACAACGAGCCTCTGTTTTAAGCGAAAGACATTAGAGGGCGTAACTATGACGACAAATTTCAAGTCCACTAACTACTTCCCGACACCATGATGTCAAAGGTACAGTTGAGTGTTATTTATGTTTCACAGGATCCCAATAAAATGGTTATTCTTTATAATACAATTTGAGTTTTATCCTAGTTACATTCAAGTCACAAATCACAGTCATAAAGCTAAAGCAAAGGTTAAAGTAAAATTTAATGAGAAACCCAAAACCCTTTCCCGAGTATTACCTGATCGAAGAGAAGATGTTGTCTTACCTTGACGTAAGACGCGGTGTCTGGGACAGTCTGAAACATTGTCAAAGGGGCCCGAAAATGGGTACGGATGTTCACTTTACAGGCCCTGAAAAAGCCGACAGAATTATAAATTATATGAGAAAAAAGTATCACCACCACTGCTACTAGTACAACTACTGTTACTATGACGACTACTACTAACACCACTACTACTACTACTACTACTACTACTACTACTAATAGTAATAATAATAATAGTAATAATAATAATAATAATTATTATTATTATTATTATTATTATTATTATTATCACACCGTGTCAAAATGAGGATGATACAAAATTGACCTCATTTCCAGCAAAGAAAAAACGCCATGAACAACATCAGTAATCTCCAACCCGAAAAATAATATTTTCTGAACGTAGGTATTAACAACGACGGCCCAGAATTGTACTAACGGATGCGGAAAGTCGCGGTTCCTCATAAAATGATCACCCTCCATTCGTTCAGTCACATTCATTACAATAAGACCGGCGAGTTGCCTTCTTCATTATTTGCGCTGGAGCAGAGTTAACATAGGGCCTACTTAAAGGAGGGAAAGTATGCGTATTCGCTTTGTGTAGCCTTTTTGCGTCCATTTAATAAGCTATTGAATAGGTCTCTGTCCAGTACTGAAACTGTGACGCCCCAGGGTCACCTCCAAAGTTTCTCATACGTTTATAATATTATTATCTGTTTAGTTTTATTATTCTAGAATTTTACACATTTTTGACCCTTTGCTAACAAATACTGCTCTTTCCCGACTATATGCGACACCTCGGCTTACTTATTTCTGGCACCGATCTAATTCCAGGATCCGATTTATTCTATGTGTCTTCACAATCTATTGGCTTGGTTTTAAAAATCTGTAGCGATTTATTATATCGGGCGCGGATTTAAAAGCGGTCATATTTCCCATAACTAACTTTACGCAACTAAGAGTTTTCTTTATTTACTTAATTTGGTGTCTTGTGACACCATACACAATTAAATAGCAGCTTGCTTTCTATGCAGTTGCAAAGTTTCACATGACGAGTGAGATCGGTTGTGGGCCTGCTACACAAAATCAAGCAAACGTCACCGCAGCAGACGTATTCCTGCTTTTACCGGCATCTCAATTTTCAGCACCAAATTTACCGGCAATCTGACTTTCTAGCGTGTACGTAACGGACACTATTTTCATATCCATTATTATTTGTTTAAGTATAGACATTTATACGAGTTCTTCTTCTTCTTCTTCTTCTTCTTCTTATTATTATTATTATTATCTGAGTCGTGGTACAACAGCATTACGTTGCGAAAGAATTAGATTAGGCCATCTGCTCCCACCACCGGGTTGTTGCAAAAGCCTGCCGCATATTGAAGCACTTTTCTGTTTAATAAGTGCGGCTTACAAAGTCTAGGGTGAAAGGGCACTTTGGGGACTGCGCCTTTACCCTTTAGTTCAGCCTGCAGTTACTGAGCCGGCTGGCATAAGACATTTAGCATTCTTTGCCAATCTCAAAAAAGCTGTTTAGACATTTCAGCTTAACTTCCGAACTATGAATTTTGCATTGCTTGACACCCAGCTATTATTCATTAATAATTATTTTTAAACTTTGGCAATCGTAGATTAATAGTATTTATCTTGTTCAGTGTGTTTGTTTATTTTGCAGATTATATTTTATACATGTTTAAACGTAACGTAAATGATTCCCCGTACGGCAATTAAATTAAAACCGCACATTAAAAGCTGGTCTAAGCAGTAGTCAAGGCGTTTATCTCTCCTTCTGACTGGCAAATTCGTTTAAATACATTGTCATCCCTTAGACGTACTGGCCAACATTAATCGACATGCAAAGTGTATTATTACGTAAACAGTTATTGCTTAAAACCTCTGGTCTTTGTAAAAGTCCACTAAAATAATGTTCAGATTTTTTAATGTTACAAATGGTAAATAAAGTAAGGACAAATATGCCCAAACTGCCACAAAAACAACAACAACGACAATAATATAAATTATTACTTTAATTAGGCTATGTGGAGTAACCAACCACAAGAAAATGTTTGTTCAAAAATCAATAGGCGAATGCACTTAGGCTAACGAAAACAAGCGGTCACCAAGGGAACAAGATAGCTTTTAAGAAAAACAACTTTCATGATCGATAAATAGTTCTGTACTATATTGAGTTTGATTATTGATACAAAAACTTTATGCATTTTGCCGTGCTATAAGCTGATGTTGAAAGTGAACAGTATTTGTAATGGCGGATAAATGTTTTATAATGTAAACTTTCATTTAGCTCTTTCAGGCGGCTGATGGGGTTCGCCTCATAAAGTTTCCCAAATGCATCCAATTCCTAAACGTAAAGGGGCATACATTTCCGCATCTGCACTCAATTAGCCGGTTGGAGGCTCAGGAGGACGCTTGAGTAACTGCCATTGCTTTCTTGTAGCCTGTAGGCTGTGGCTCGGTTATGTTACATTTTAAGCATTTAACCTTGCGCTAGAAATTATTAGTTGCGCATGATAAAGTGCATACCAAACCTATTTTAAATTATTCCACATCCGTGTCTTTCTTACACTTGTCTCGGCAGGCAAATAAAGCTGCTGAAAGTAAATCAAGATTCAAGACATAAAAACATGAACACGCGGATCGTTCGCAATTAACTATAACGAAAACGGACTCAGATTTCAATACACATATCGCCTGTGGATAACGCAATGAATGAATGACATTACGCGCAGGTCATCAAAAACGTAGGAGTGTCAGTAGACAGATATGTAAAAACTAGAAACTACTGAAACCGAAGCATCGCAAGAGGACTGGATTCCCAGCTGTGGCTGCAATTTAGTAAAGTTACGGAGAAAAAAGCAGAATAACACATTTCCTCCACTCACCTTTCGATATTTTGATGACAGCTGGTAAATATTTCTCTGAAATTATTATCCAATTTAAATAATGAGATCCTTCTAAGAAAAAAACAGTTACCATGGACGGCAGTGCGTTATTTTGAAAGGCACTGGGAGCGCAGGATGTATGAATGGGAATGCCACTGTGATGCGAGAACGTCCAAGCAGTAGCCAATGAGGAAGGAGTGACGAGTCTCCCGTTGCATCCTTGTGTAGGAGGGAGTCCGGACTGCAAGGCCACTGAACCGTGAAATAAGGGAAATTTAGCATAAATGGGAACAGCACCGTAAAAAAGCGTGTGGTCCATTTTTATATATGAAAACAAGCGACCTCCTGCCCATAACCGGTTTCACCTTCCCATTAGCGTCTGGGAACACGTAATAGTGCGTTCAAATGACTGTTGTGAAATTACTCTCATAACAAAAGTATTTAAAATTGAATCACTTGATTTCAGCGCAAAGTTACAAAGTACAAAGGAGAAAAAGTTCCAAACACTGGAATAATGAACACCACTTAAATACAATAGGCCTATTCGTAACGTTGTATATTAAATCTCTGGATTCAACTGAAGAAAAATACCAAGTAATGCCAAATGCTAAAGAAAAACAAAATATATTCCCGAAATGCACAGTCAAAAAATATTGTGTTTCATGTCAAGCATTTCGAAACATGCAACGTAGCTAAATGTGCAGGTGTTTTCAGTTTGCAAATAAAATCATTTTTTTTTAAGTATTGTGTTTTAAAGCAGCAATGATTAGGAACCAGCTGAAGTAGCAGTGGAATAACGAATGGCAATAAACGCTGGAATAGCCATATTTATTGTTTTTAAACTAGACTGCATGGGGTCTGGAGCGGTGTGACCCGTTTGGTTGATCGGTGCCTGGGGAGACCCACCAGCGGAATCCGAGCGGCTCTGGCTTCGTGACGGAGACACGCGTTTCCAGCGGACTTGTCTTTCCTGTTCTGTTGACCCCACTCAGCTCACTAACTCCATTTCCTATGCGGTGCCTTCAGCACCCACGGAAAGCGTCTCTGAGGAAGTCAGTCGTGTCATTCAGAGATGAGATCACCGAGCATCCGCAGCTCTCTCGGGTGCAGCCCTGAAAACACTCTCCTATTCTGAATCAAAACGTTACAAGCTTTGATATATTATCCACTAAAACCCATGTATTACCTGAGAATAACTGCCTTTGTTTGCAAAAATCCAGCTGAGGTGCACCGTAACTTTTGAAACAAGTTTTAGAATTATTCTTAGAAAACCGCACGACTAATAGCCTATATTTGCATCAAAATACATCCAGAGACAACAAATAAATAATCAACAAATAGGCAAACAAATAAGCAGACAAATGAATAAACAAACAAATAAATAGCAGCAAATCGATTCGATATTCACATTTTGCGGACAGACCTAATAATGCGAATATTTTGTTCGTAATACAAATATTTTGAGAAACCGCATATACTAATACAAACGAAAATTTAAGAAACACAAGATTAAATAAGAATTGTTAGATAAAATAAGAATTGTTAAATGCTAAATCAGATTTACTTTCAGCATTCGAATGAGCGCTTTACGTTTTACAGTGATTAAAAAGGGTACTAGAATCACCTGGGATAAACATTCCATGCTTTATGAAGCGCGGGCATTAAAGTGCCTCCTAGCGGGAAATCAGGAAAAGAAAACAAAGCCTTTAGTCGGAGACACGGTTTGATGACTAGGAACTTCAAATGGATAGGAATCTGTGCATCTGTGTTATTGATGACTTTTGGACTAAAAAAAAACGCCGAATGAGAGAAAGGAACTCGTCAAAACGGTTAAGGCGTAGCCTAGTAATGTAGAATAATCCGTTAAATATACTAAAAGAAACGTATTCAAAATATAAGTTATAATATAACTTATTTGTTCTATTATTTTATCTAGTCTATCGTTCTGGGCTATATTATGACATACAACTTAATTGTTGTAACAGATAAAAATATGGCAGGAAAAACCATGAAGAATTGCTTTGGATAAAACTTTTAAGCAGCGACAATTTTTTAAAATGACCAGGCCAGGCCTAATACATAAGCATATATATAATAAGTATAATAAAATATATATGTAATATTGCATATAAACAAAAATATGGTTCACACCCTTTGTGGAATGCCGCAAAAATGTAAAAGATTTGTATATTTAAGAGTTTATAGCAATATACAGACAGCTCTGATCACATCAAATGAGGTAATGGAGGCTCTAAGTGAGGTATAATTTTTTATTTGTTTAGCCTACAGAGTTACCAAAGAGATGATCTTGCGATGAGGAAAGTTCATTTTCCAACTGTGTCCTTGGGGACGGAAAATGGGCAGGCGGCACCAGGGACGCGAGGGTGGAATACGGCGTCTTTTCACGCTACCGTGGCAGTCATAGCACACAGCAGAGCAAACTTAAATATCAAAAGCAAAACCGTGAACTTCTGGAGACCGTTCAATTTTTTAGTGAGCCAGAGGGTGGCTGGTATGTAATATACCGCCAATCTCTTGTCTTTCTTTTGTCAGACAAGACATATTGTCTAGAATAAAAGGTTTGCAGATTCGTGGTTTACAATATATATTCACGGACAGTAGAAATCCTCGATATTATATGACCCACCAAACAACATAATTTACGGTGATAATAATTTCCTGCGGGAAATAAAGTAAATGCCTACAGTTGTTTTAGGAAGGTTATAGCATGACAATATATTAAAAGAGATTAATCACGCCCACTTTATGCGCCTCAGCTAGTCAAAGTCGAATAATCGTAATAGCATATATCCGGTTTTAAGGGTGCATAGGCCTGTTTTAAACAGGACAGTGAGAAATTGTAGGCTACAGATGAGAAGAAAATGGAAAATCTGGTGTCCATTGACATCAAGTGGTCCAGAGAATAAATACAAAAGGTTTTCCTATTAGGTTCCTTATTTGTATACGTGAGAATGGCGGTTGCATTTTGCTTTGACAAATTTGTAACGGAGGTCATCCCTGGATTTGACATGTTCTTTGTAATTCAGTTGAATGGGACTTTCTATAAAATAAGTCACATGCCTTTGTTTACTACTACACTCTCGTTTTTCCTTCGTCCTTCACAGGGGCGTAGGACAGTTTGATATTGGGGGGACACAACGTATTATTTTAAATGCAAAGGTATTTTGGGGTTGACGAATGAAGCCCAATCAAATATTGCGGGGTACACGCCCATGCCCCCTCCGATTTGTTTCTACTTCCCTGCTCCTTTAGTTTGTTTACAGTGTTAAGTTGCGTTAGCAGCAGATATTAGAGCACCATATATTACAGTAGGTGGGTATTTAAAAAAAAATCAACGCAAGGTGTCTTCTACTTGTGACTTAAGTGACTTCCAGAACAAATTACGGAACATGACGCGAGCAGCAGCGGCAGGAACAGCAGAAGCAGCCGCAACAACAACAATAATAATTAGAAGAAGAAGAAGACCAACAAGAAAAATAATGAACAGTAGTGACAACAGTTCATTGAAACACTGAAAAGTATAAAACAAAGTCAATGAAACCGAATAGGTGTATTTTCAGTATTTGGTTTTCTTCACAGTATCAAAGCTTGCTGGGTGTCGCAAATTTACTGTTTTGCCTCACATTCTTATGTATTTACCTTGAGGCCCCTGTCCTCCAGATATGTCTGACAGCCTAAACCCAGTGTGGGATACTCACTAGATTACAGATTCATTTATCTGCGCTTTTAGACAACCGAATCTGGATCTAATAAAGAAATGCACTATCGACGCTGTAGGATAATAAGTGTCTGTTTAATGTTGGTCCACTAGAGGGCTCTCTGCTCTTACGATAGCATGGGCGTCAAGTGCTTTTTGGGAAGTTAAACGGGCAACTTTCAGCTTGAGAACCTGCATTTTGGCTTCTGTGACAGACAGATTGTGCCTTCTTAAAGCCCTTGAAACTATGCGTCTCAGGGGGCCTCAGTAACTGCCTCCTTAAAAAACAACTATAAAGAATTCCATCACTTTGGAAACGCGAATGTTTTCAGAATATGAAACGAGTAAAAACAAAAAAGATGAGTATGTTGATAGTTGTGTAAATGAAGGCATCTGAAAAAAGTCTTTGTCAATAGAACACAAGAAACCTCATAAAGATGTGAGAAGTAGGCTGTGGTCGCTGTTATATTTAATAGCAGCAATTTCATGTAGCTGCGAATCCACATTCACTGCACATAGTTTGTGATGTTTATGCGGCAGGCAGCGAGAAGGACACCGGGTTTGGTTGGTTTCCCCCGGGTCTCATTGGGCAAACCCGAATGTGTGAAACTGATTTGGGGATACGGGAAGCAGTCTGGTCTTCCACAGCCAGACACGAGGGCCAGACGCCGTTTTTCAAAACACTGGAAATGGGAACTAAAATAGGCCAGCACAAGGAGACACGGCCCTTCACAGACAAAGCCCACAGACTTCAAAGTGTGCCGTCGGCGCGGGCTAGGCCCGAGGCTCTTGTTCGCTCACCACGCCACAAACCCTACCCCGTGCACCCAGGAAAAATTGTTACATTCCTCCATTTCTTAAAGAGCCAGCTTCTCCTTGTCTATAAGGAGAAGTTAGCCAGCTAGCTGTGCTAGCCTCTGTGGAGCACTTTTATCTTTTCGGCTTGTGTGCTTGAAGCAGAAAGCAAGACCAGGATGCATTATTGTTACAACTTGGGTACTAGGACTCAACTGTAGGCAAAGTCTATACTTAGAATGGAAAAAAGTATCCTTCTGTACTACTTATCTTCTCATACACTTGGCCCAGACACCTTTGGCATCAGCTAGGCGATACATTATTCAACAAACCTTTCAGTCAGAAGTATTATACTAGGGGCAATGACAGACTAATGGATACTAGAAGAAAGAAATTAAGTCAGTAGCTCTTGAAAAAAAACTCCACTTGGTTATTTTCCCAAATGTGATTAGGTGTTGATAAATGTGTTGTGTTGCTGAGACCTGGTATTGCTATGGAGAGCTTAGGAGGTAAGTGTTCTGTAGCACTTGACTGATAGAGGGCGCAGTCGAGCTGAGAAACCACCTGCAAACCAGCATACAGACTTTTTGCTGAGTTGTAATATGAGCAGTTGGGCCAGCTAGCATATTTTAAAAAGTGAGATATAAAATCGACAACCTCTTTTCAGACGGTTTAAGGTAATCTTCCGAGAAAAAATACGGAAAAACGTATTAAGCAGATCAACAAAAAAATTTAAGCAAGCAGCCAGTAAAAGACACAGAATGCTTCAACATCTAGCTGGTCTTCTCTAGATCTTCATGGAAAGTCATGAACTTTAAAATGTTTGACCTCTAAAGCTAAACTATTTATAGATGATAACACGGAGAATGTTCTGAGGAACACTGTATACTTCTCTGCTGGAAATATTCTGTGGGTCATATTTCCATCCTATTCTGAAAACTAAACTTTTTCGCCTGGTAAGATTGTAGTGTTATGTCAATATTAATTTCCTTTTATGAAGCTTGCCTTGTTACACTTTTCCCCCATTTACACAGCTGGATATATTACTGCTCCAGCTGTGCATCCTCCTGCAACATAAATGTGCTTCATTGAGAGTTCCCCTTCAGTGCCAGTTTCACAGGATTACTATGGAAAGAGCTTCACCCAATGGAAAACATAAGCTCCTCACTGCAGCCAATGAAAAGTCAGCAATGCCTTCATGTGATCCATGCCAACCATTATCTGTTCTGGGGGGTTCACTGTGGAATGAACCATTAACTGTTCTGGGGGTTCACTATGGAATGTACCATGAACTGTTCTGGGGGATCAATGTGGAGTTTTATAGCTCCATATTCCAATGCCCTGTGTCTAAAGGTGGGGGATTGAATCAGGAAGAGGCAAATTATGGTGGAGGGGCATAGCGGAGGTGGCAAGATGGGCTGCAGAGGGGTTTCATGGTTGGGTGGGGGTTGGCCCCAGTGGCTCCAGGCTGCTGCAGCAGATTGATGGAAGTCAAGATTAAACACGGGCAGGGAACAAAACGTGCTGACACAATGGCGATAAGGGTCCTGAAAAGATATATATATATTTTTAATCAGCAACAGAGAGAGGATAGATGGTGAGAGACAGAGAAGAGAGTGGGGCTGGTTGTTTCCTCGAAGAAATCGCAGCGCAAAGCAAGGTCAACATCCGTAAAATGTCGACACTGGGCTAAAAATATTCAAGGAGTTTCACGCCAGTGATCTGCACCGGGAGCACAGGGGCATTAGCAGGTTTTTTTGGGGGGCGGGGGGGAGGACGATGGGACTGCAGAGGATAGTAATCCGGTGATGTGAATCACGGTGCAGTGGGAGCAGGGCTAGAGGGTCAGGCGTTATTTACACAGTCATGATCCCGACCTCTGGCTGTGCCCAGTGCTGCATAAGCGGGGCCCAGTGCAGCATTCCAGCTATTAATTACAGAAGTGGCTCTCTAAACATGTCTTCCAGCCAGGCTTAAAGAGGATGAGGGTTGTCTTGAGGTTTATGGGATTCTGCTGTTCTCAGGGTCTGTCACAGCCAGGTTTCTGTCGTGGGGGGGGTGGGAGGCAGGTCTTGGGAAATGATGGCACAACGCTTCTTCAGCACCTCCAGTGAAACCCGGAGTGCACAGCTCTGGGAATGGGAGTGGGGGGTGGGGGGGGGGGCGTGACGCACTTCATAACTGTGGGATTCAGCACTGCTGCCCTCACTCCCATTTGGGCAGTGACCAAGCAGTCCTGAAGGGGGTACGTGAAACTTGACACTTTGACCAAAACCTCCATCATCCATGTGTCACAGTGTCCTCGAGGTTTAAAGTGTCCCGCTTGGCAGGTCACCGGTAATACTAGGCGGGGGGCCCGTCCTGTCGTCTCTGAGTTGACCACACCCCCCCGCCCTACTTCCACTGCCCCCCCCCCCACATCATTAACGAGCCTGCCGCAAAAGCACCCGGCGCACTCCCTTCCTCATTACGAGACAAGCATCTTGCTCTCAGTGGCTAATTAAGAGGCATAGCGAGTGGCGGGCTGAGTGGGGCAAAGGGGCGGGCTGGTTTTCTTTGGCTGCGGCCCAGCAGTTTATCAGGACCAAGCTGGCCCGCGTCTTCCTCGACTATAGACACAAAACCTTTCATCTGTTTTCCCCTCTGTTTCTCCGTTCCTTCCACCTCTGTCTGAGTCCCGGCTTACCTTCCTTAATTACACTGCACCGCGTTCTGGTTCTTCATCAACTAGGCTCCCTTTTGTTAACCTCTTTGCCCACAAACTACGTTTATGCCAGTCCGTAAATATTCTGTTGTATCTGTATATATTCACCATTTTTCTCTCAGATTATCTTTTATTATAACAATATCCATTATTAATACCATGGTACTCCAAGGAGGAATACAGGCACTGTATTTTTTTAAAAAAACTTTGAAAAAAAACAAAGGATGTCAAGGGCCTTGCTCATGGGGTACAATGGTGAAATAACTCTGCTGATCTTGAGATTTCAACCAGCAATATTTCGACTACAAACACAGCAACCAACCCTCTGAGCCACACATAGTCCTGTAATTGACTTAACTTGCTCAGAAATCAGAACCTCCGAATCTCCTGCTCTGGACCGTGGAGGGAACCTTGAGTCACCTCAGGGAGACTGGTGTGAACACAGGGAGAACATCTGTGTACAGCTGGCAATGCGGGAGGCATGAGGTGACGTGTTGTCTTAGCAATAACACAGATCCTTTCCCCGCCGTCTGTCGTATGGTCACATGACACGCCGATGTCCCGCTGGAATGGGTGGCTGTGTTCTGAAGTACGCCGGGGGCCCTGCCGTGTCGTGCGCTCAAAATGAAACATCTGGGCTCGGTGCACGCTTGGAAACCATCAAACGTTGGAGATGTTTGTCCAATTTAACAGGGCCCACGCAGAGGTGTTTGGACAACTTGCAGAGGGATTCAGCACCGTATTTAAAGATAACACGGACTGTTAATGTCCCCTGGAAGAACTCTAAATCAAGCATTGTGTCGTTGAGGGGATATCCGACTTTGGGACGGGTCTGCTAAGGTTGTGCGGATCTATGTGAAACTGTAGCTAAAAGGATCCACTGTTGTAATAACTCTGATGGGGATCTTTCCCTGTCGCATTATCCATTATATTATATTACTGTTGACTGGTATTTTAATCTGAAATCATTTTAAGACTCTGTTTAAGGTTAAATCAAAAGAACCTGAGCGTCCTGAATAAATAAATAATTGAAAATATGGTGCAGGTCACATTTACTGTGAAGCAAAATAACATAATATTTAGATTTAGATTCATGCTTTAAATTACTAATGGGAAAATAATAATAAGTTCCTCTTATTCTGGGTCCACACCAAAACGCAGAAGTTGATACTGTCATGGAATGTTATATCTTTATTCATCGCTTTAACGTGGCTTTAATCTAAAAATAGCCAGGCAAGAAATAAAACGAGACTCGGGCACAAAGCTCAGACTTCTACCTACGAGAACATCGTGGCTCGGAAACCCGGGCCCCAAAATAGACCTCCTCATAAAGGCTTCCTTCTTTGTAGTCGGTGAAGGAACATCTGTGGGGCAGTTTCTTCTGGGGAAACGCCGGGCAATGTATCAAAGAAGAAAGAGAGCAGCCAGAAATGGGGTGGGGGGGTGGGGGGATCTCATGCTGAGAAGCACAAGCAAACCTATAGCAAAGTGGAGCAAACCTTGATTGAAAAAAAAAAAAAATCTATTAATGCATCCCAGAGGAGAGAATTTCCAAAAATAAATAAATTTAGGAGGTGAGTGGGACAGAGTCCTAATCCTCCCATTTTATGCAGGGTGGGTATCACCCCAAGCTGGTAAATAAGCCTCCGCTAAAAACCCATAAAGGATCTGTAATTTGTGGGGTGGTGTGTGGCTCATGAGGTTTAGGCCTCAGTGTCTGGCACTCGTAGGTTGCTGGTTTGAATCCCATCCTCTGCAGAATAGTCACATGTTCTTTAGACCCTTAAACAAAGACCTTAACTCCTGAAATGCACCAGATAAATGACCCTGCACTCTGAACCCAAGCTTCACTCTCACTTG
>JAAGVU020000052.1:103782-123863 GCA_011763525.2 Mormyrus iriodes
GGGTTGTGAACAAAGGAAGTCGGGAGGCCATGGGAGGGCGGGCGGGGGAGTCACCACTGACAAGGGGCACGTCCTCATGGACATGGTCCCATTTTTTATTTATGAAAGTAAACAGGCAGTCCGCGGGGGTCTGGAGGTTATGGGAAAGGAGGAAGCGGTGATGCTAATCAGCCGGTCGCACACTTCCCCCTTACAACAAAACAGGAGGAGAGAGGAAAAAAATGGGGGGTGGGGTCTCACTGCCTTCTGCGAGCGCCAGTGAGGGGAAGGGAGCTGTATGTACACGTGGCCCCCATGTACACATCTGCCTGTGGGTTAGCCTCTGTCTGTCAAAGACTCACTGCTGCTCAGTTAGCTAAGGTTACTGTGGAGGGGGCGTGGCATATGGCTGGCTTAGACATGTGACCAGAGCTATACATGCTGATTGGTTCTCCCTGTAACTGGTTCCCCATATTACTTGCAAGTTACTGTGTCCTGTTCTGTTTCTTCCTTCCCAAAAGATTCTCTTTTTTTTTCTCTTGTACATGTTTATCCCATCCCCACTCAGACCAATAAACCCATCGTCCCTGGCCGCGTCCCCAAGTCATGTTTTCTAGCGCAGCAGGAGTACTCCTCAAGGTCACACGCTTCAGATGTCATAAAGGATTTATAAAGACGGTGCAGTCGTGAGAACGTGCACCATTGTTCTTTGTTCACTGGCGGCAGGTATTTGGGAAGGAAGCAAACAGGTTAGGGGGTTCTATACACCTGTCAATATGCAAGGCTGAGGCTGAATGCTAACGTTTCAGACCTGTCACTACGTATGAGGTCACTGGGGTCACAAGCCTGGTTAACTTCTTCTGAGCATTATAATCCAAATTTACCCATCTTGCTTATTTGATGACTCTGTATTTTCTTCCTAAAAGTTTACTGCCCCCCACCCCACCCCCTCACTTCTAAGATTACCCTTATAATGTGCTCAATATCTTCTGGGACTGGTTAGTCATGCCTAGTTTGTCATGTGACCTGTGTTCGTAAGCCAAAATATTGTGGTCTAGTTATAAGACTATTACCAATGTATTTCTTAGACAAGTAGTTTGCCCAAGATCTGTCTTTAAAAAGACTCTTATCTGAGAGATATTTACATACAGTGCTCACAAGAAGTCTTGGGACACTTGCTTAATTCTGTAAAAATGTTGCAAATTTAATGTGTTTTATGTCCATGGACAAACAAGGCTTAACATATATGCACATATCTTGCACACAGAAATTGTCATCTCAACTAGTTTAGTTCTGTTCCCTCCATTTTGCTATAAATTGCAGCCATAGTAACTGCCTCCCAAAGGAATGCTGCGTTTGGTGTTTTGTTGGTGTTTTATGTTATTGCAAAGGTGTTACTAATTAAAAAGCTCCAAATGAGACTATTTGTCGATGAACCTCCTAACAGCTCTTTTAGAACTGTAATTTGTAATTTAGAACTGTAATTTGGGTTTCAGTTTATTACTATTTGAAGTAAATGCTTTATTTAAAATTACTGGTTGATTCTAATGTGATACATATTTTTTGTAAATGGATCAAATAATGATTTTTGTTATAAAACCAATATATTTGCAATATTTTTAGTGAATTTAGCAAGCATCCCAAGATTTTCTGTGCGCACTATAGCATTCTTTTTTTAGATCTTGCCAAGTGACATGCAAGTCCTGTCAGGTACTATGTGGGTTATGCAAGGGAGGGGAAAGGTAGTATGATTGCAAGGGCCCCTGAGTGACGGGGGACCTAAAAAATTTGAAACACTATTGAATTGGTCTGGGTTGGGGGCTAAGTATGATATGCTTTCGTGGGGCCCAAAATCTATTGCAACACTCCTGTCAGCGTCTACATGAAGTCAACGTAAGTAAACGGAACAGCCTTAAAGTCCAGTCTGGAGGTCTTTCGGGAAGTGGATCGGGAACAGATTGAGGCGTTATAGAGAAAGCCGACCGCCTATGGAGTGACTTTTGTCTGGCCTGGGATCTGGACGCAGATTGAGAGGGAAAACGTGAATGTGGAGGGGTAGGAATGGGCGGCAGGGGCATGAGCGAGATCGAAGGGGCAGGGATAATTGAATTAATGGCACAATGGAGCAACGGGTGGCACGTGGTGGTGCTAATGGAGTGGAGTGATGTCCTTTTAGTGCGTCTAATTGTTTGGAAAGAGCCGGCTCTTTGTTTGACACCCTCTTCCCTCCGCCCGCCCTCTCCGTCTTTGTCCGCTGGGGTCTCTACTGGTGTCCTGTGATCTTTGGGGTGGTGGTGGAGGGGGGGCAGGGACCTCCACAGACAGCAGGGATGTGACGGCAGCCGCAGGCAGCAGGATTAGCCGAGGGTCCACAAGAGGTACATTGTCAGACCCAGGCAGGGGGTCCATTGGGGGGAGTGGGCGAAGGAGGGGCAACTGATCAGTAACCCCAACAAGCATCAGTACTAAGACAGAGCTTGCCAAAGAATGCCCCCCTCTGCCCCTGAGGCGGTAACTACAAGCAAATCTGGGGATTGACCCCACGGCAATTTGATTTTTTGCCAAAGCAGCTAATTCCAGATGTGCTGGGCAGAGAAGTTATTTGGGTTACTGCAGGAATTAAGGTCTTAGGAGATCTGAATGGGACCCCGATGCTATCGACGCAAAGTGCAGGCGCTAACAGGAGAATAAATGCCTTCTGTGACTAATGCGATCTACTTGGCGGATGACCCATCCCTGCTAGCTATTTCATGGTCGACTGCAGGCCATCACACTCGAGTGTGGAAGCCAGGGAAGAAAGTGCAAACATATTCTCACATCCTAAAAGGAAAATATTAAGCTGAGGCAAAATTAGATAAACTATATGACCATCATGGCCTGTTTGGTGAGGTCATTATTGACAACAATAAAGTCAAATGACTATTCTAAACTTAAACCATGTCAATAGGATATAAAAGAATTCTAAAAAGATAACTTGTCAAATTTGAACTAGGTACGTAGCAGCTATCAAAAGAACCCATCAGAACTTCATAGAAGCTCTACAAATATCAGGGTACTGACTCCAACTGCTGTAGCACATGTGCTGTGTTATCAACAAGGCTAAATGACAGTCAGCTCTGCTAGCGTAGCAGACAGTAGCATCAATTTTAGCTGGATTTTAATTTTTCTTTTTTGCATAACCTGGCAGCACTTAGGATTTTAACAGGAAGCCCTTTTATCAGGTCGCTAACATCCTTCAGCTTTGTGGGGGGCTAGAAGGCTTCAATCCTGGGACTGGTGGCCCACAGGTGATAAAGGGGGGCCTTAACCAGGGAGCACACATCTGTGCTGGCGCTGTGCACTTCATCCCGGTCCGACCCTGAGTCGAGTCAGCTGCGATAATGCTGCTTCATTCACCAACATGTTTTTTACATCAGTCCCATTCCCACACTATAGGGGAACATTTTCACAGAGCGCTCAGAAGTAAAAAAAAAAAAAAAAAACGCCCCTGATCATCTTTGCCAAAAGAGAAGTTTATATTTTGTCAGAGTATGACAAGCCAGAGTTATGTATGCTTTGTATGGATAACTGGGTAAAATATTCGTTCCAAGAAATTTAGTTAAGGCCTCTCTCGAGGCCAAATTTATGAATGAATTTTAGAACTGGGAAAATAAGCCAGTGTTCCTGGACCTGGATGCTAAGAGGTGGGATTTGGAAGACTTGACTTTACATACTTTTCACACGATCCACAGTAAATTCACACAACTGTAGATTACTATTATGAATCATGTACTTTCACAAACTACTAAGATATTTTGCATGTATGGTTTTTAAATGATTCCTGATTGCTTAGGTAACATGAACATTTGTAACCACACGCACCTAGTTTGGTCAGCCTGGTAATCTTATGTGCTGTTTTTAATGAGGTTATAAACATGGACTGCTTTGAAAGGTGACTTTCGAGATTCCAACGGCCGCCCCTATTCTCTCGGCTCGCTTATTGGCCAGCGCTGCTTTTGTGGGCGGGGCGGCGCCGGCCTGTGTTGTGGCACCGGAGCGTTTCCTGTAAAGCCCCTTACTGAGCACGCTCTGAACGGCGGTGGCGGCAGCGCGGACTGAAGTTTAATCGCTTAACAGAAGCTGTGGTCATGCCGGGCGAACCGGCGCTGGAAACCACAGACGTTATGAGCAGCCGTCTCCTGGACAGCGCCGACCACTTAGGGAGCCTCATATCAGCCAGGAACGCTATTAGCGTTAATGGCTGCCCCCTAGGCACAGAAGGGCTCAAGCTCTCCTTTTAAGAGTAGATACAAGGAGCTCATTAAGAGTAAAACAAAGAGGAGCAGTGAGAGAGAGTCAGAGGGAGGGAGTGAAGTGTGAGCCCCCCCCCCCCCATACTCCCAGTCTCCCCTGCCCCCTTCTCTTGATGGCCCAATGCAAAGACCTGACTGCTAAGCTACACCAGAGCTCACAAAGCGCTCACGGCCAGTGACATCTATCTCGTGTAACGCTACCTGGGTTAGCTAATGGACATCTCAGGGATATTTCAGTGGGAAAAGAAAAATCCATACGTGATCAATGCAACTGGATTCGCATGTCCAGTGAGGCGTGCTGTATTATTCAGCGCTGTATTGACGGCCCTGCCCAGGTTATATTGCACAGGGATGATCCTGCTCGCCGGCCTGTTTACTGTAAGTTCGAAAACAACGGTCGAATAGTCACAATCAAGCCAAAACAAGTGTTTTTTTTCTTTTTGGGTGGCAGTGAAGATGCCGGGGTGTGCGGCTATATTTCTGGCAGGCGAACTAGCTGGCATGTGATCAGAACAATCTGTTGCTATGACAGTTAATTTGCTTAGGGCCTGCATTGTCTGTAGGTGGCCAGTGAGAGTGCCTGTCTCCCCCACTCCTATGCAACCCCTGCCCAACACTCTGGCAATGGTTGCCAGCTCACAACGGCAAAACGTGCTCCTTGCGTGGGGCTAATTGGGCCGATTCGATTACCAAAGCGGCACGCTGCATACGCCTAATTCAGTTCACCTTCTAAAAATGAATAAATGAATAAAACAGAACTGAGATTTTTTTAAAAAAAAACAATCTTTTTTTACTGAGATTGATGACTTCACCTCGATTCAATTTGCCGATGATAAATGGATGATCAGCATAACTGTTTGCCCCCCCTCATTGTGGCATCGCCCTGTTACAGCCTGGGTCTCTCAAACCTCTCTCTGTAACCTTCTGAATCCACCCCCACCCCAACCCCAAGCAGCACCTTCCCACCTCAGTACAACATGAACAGGAAATGCACAGAGGTGTTTATGAGAATGGGGTACAGGTTATGAGGAACCAGGCGCCTGAGGTAAATTGCTAGGGGCTCAAATGAATCTTCTGTCTCATTTCTGTCTCACCTCCCTCCTAAGTGACCCCCCCCAGTCTGGATGATGTGTATTATCTCCTCCTCAGACAGGGAGGAAAGGGATAATACAGGATAAAACAGTAAACCATTACTAAAATAAGTTAATAAAATAAATCCATGTATGGTATCTGCAGGTAAAACCTTTTTTTTCTGGCCTGCATATGACGTCAAATAAGCCATTTATTTCATCAGCATACTCTGGAGACAACTTAAGTTCTAAAATGATTGCTCAAGTCATGTTTTACGCAAAAAAACCTCAATACCAGCTGAACTTTTAACAACAAATACAAACAGTACGAGAAGTTCCCAGAAACAATTACCCCATTCCTCAGCCAGTCTTCCTCGTTTTATTTGACGTAGTGAACCTAGAACAAGGCAAATGAATGTAGAAGTCCCCCTAACGCCGCCCATTTACGACGACATAGATGTACAGAGACGGGACCAGCCTCTTTACTGAGACAGACAGAAACGCCCTGGCAGAGGCAGAGGAAGGAAGGGAATGAGTGAGTGTGTGAGTGAAAAAGAGAGAGGGAAAGAGAGAGAGAGAGAGAGAGAGCGAAAGAGGGAGACCGAAAGAGTAGGCTGCACCAAGAAATTAAGGCTATCCAGGGGGGCTAAAAAGACACTGAGGTGGGAGGAAACGGGACAAGAGTGCAACAACAAGAACATAAAAAAATAAACTATTTCTGAGCAAGAGAAGAGAAGACGAAACGTTTTATTTTAAGAAAAAAACATATCTGGACTCTTGCAAAGGAAAGAGAACATTTTAAGCATACAGTCATGACGGCAGCTGTCGATATGAAACCGACGTTAACTATTATAAAGTCTGAAAAAGTTGATGGTAAGTACTGCGCATCGCATGAGTAATTACGAGATTGAAACGCGTTAACATTACGCTCTTTTCTCATTTCTCGGTGGCGATCCGGCGCTTACATGCGATCCTAAACGGGATATGCGGCTTTTTCGGATTTGCAAAGACATCGCAGTGTTTTTCTCGGCTATGGCGTTTTTGGCGTTTGGGCTGGGGAATGCATGGCGTTTGTAGTGTGTTTCGCTCGGACCCGGTACCGATCCGCTGCTGTCCCGAGTACCGCGTCCCGTGAAACTTGCCTGGAGCGACCGATGGGAATAAGCAGCCCGGGCGGCACTGTGGATGGCTTGCTATTTTTACTGTGTATATTTCTAACAAAGTGAAAAATGCACAGACGTCAGCATATTTATAACCCTGTATATATGCCGGATTGTACTTTTAGACGGATTTTATTATGTGCCTTTATTGGTGTATTTCAAATAATTCGATTGCTTCCCATTGCAATTTGGAAATATTCGTGTTCTTTTTCAATTTTTACTCGATTCCAGAATGAATTGTATATAATGCTTTATTTATTTGCCTGTCAAGCGTAAATGCTGACTTTGACATGAGTTTGCCTACCGCGGTAAAGTCAGGTAACTTCTGACACGCAGCTGTCGTTTTAAGAGCGCCTCTGCCCCACTTATTGGAGAGATGTGTAAGACAAGCTTTCCTTTTCAACGGTGCTGAAAGAAAACAATGTGGATTGTCTCGCCATGGTGGCCTTCTCGTGCATGCACTTGGCAGCCAGGGGGAAGAGTGCATCTGATTGCACTAGGCAGGCTGCCCCTGATAGCCATTTAACCCTAGGTTGTCCCTTGTGGCGTAAATGGTAGTATCTTCCAACGGTTGGTGGTAGATACCTTTATGAAGTGAATTTGAGATTCAGAGTATGAGTGGAGTGGGAGAATCAGAAAGTCCTTAATTTCACACTCTCTGCCTGGCAGTTTGGCTGGCCGCCTCTTCCTTTCGACAGATAGGAGTAGTTACCAAGTGGAGGGGCAGTTTCACCAGTATTCTGCCCTGCCATTTATGCGGTTTGGACTGGCGTCTCTATGGGTATCCAGGGTTCGAAAGGGGTGATGAGTGTGCAGCTCTGGGTCTTAGTCCCTCCCGCCCACATGAGTGCGGGCGGGATGGGGCAGCGGTTAGGAGTTGGCCCTGTTTGGCTAGTGCAAGCGTGACCCATGCTGCCTCAGGCCAATGGGGTAAGATGGGTTTGCCCACAGACAAATCCTTATGTATTTACTTATTGTAACCCTTTCAGTCTTAGACAATTATGTACTTAGATAATTTTGCCTTTGATGGGGAGTTGGCGACAATGACAGGAAGGGGAGTTGGCAAGGCTCCGTGGAAAGGGGGTAGCTGACCATGAAAAACCATGCAGAGGCTTAAACGGACGACGACGTCCAGCAAGCGGGCAGTTTGCATGGGTGTATGCTCTAGCTAAGGAGCCAGGACAGCTGGGGAAGCGTGCGATTGAAGATGACTGGGTACACACACACACACACGCACGCATGCATGCTCATGTGCAAAGCGTGTTCTCAAACTCGGGGTCAAGCAGACGGACAGACTTGTGTGAATATGCCAGAGACCGTACTGGAGGGGTTAGCTAAAAATCCTGCATCCCACCTTTGCACAATCGCTCCCCGGAATATGACCCCCCTCCCCCCCATCCGTTTCAGCACAATTCTGTCTCGCGGTCCGGTATGTAATGTGGGCTTATCTGCGGTTTCTTCAGTTATGGTCAAGCTTAGACTTGTGGTGTATGTTTTAGGACGCATGAACTCTACACTGGTGCACGTGCACCTGTTTTTAAGTAATGAAGTCTCTAATGAAGAATGCTTTTCATTCAGAGGTCCCTGAACGTTTTGTGCTATAGGTCCCTTTCAGTTTTGCAAGGTGTCAGTACATATGCAAAATTAGAAACAAAAATCTGTGTCATTTACATGGGGGCCACAGTGCAAGGGCTGTCTGGTATGAGCTAATTTCTAGTACTTGGCTTGCCACCCCAGAACAATCATGCAGATTTACACACACGCAGTAGTATGGAAACGCAGGTGCCTGTGTGCCTAACATACTACTAGCATTCTCGCATGCAATCTAGGCCCAGCCACCTCTAAAGCTCATACTCATGTCTAGTCAGGGTTCCAGTGACGGTTGGCTAACTGATCTGTTTTACAGTATAGTTCCTGAACTCCAGAAGGGATGGAGATGACAGAGGGTGGGGTGGGGGTTGGTGCATGGGTTATACACTATACACTATGCGATCTCGTTGGTCATAGTGCAGAGAGACAGTGATAAACAGAATAATATATAAATATGTAACCCCCATTGGAAGCACATTTAAACATGACATATTGAGGCAGTTTAAAAAATACAATAGTGTCACAGGAGATTAGAATGTTCCAGAATTTGCTTGCAGGAAAAAAAAGGAGATTTAAATTTCAGATTCATAGTTTAAAGTCAGGTGACCTGGATTGAGAACTGTCCAATAGATCAGTCTGAAATTACAGTTGAATTTCGGAAGTTAACGTCTCTGAGCGTGCGTTGAAACCGCAGCGCTTACTGCGTTTTCAGGAGGCGTAGTGAGAGGCGCTGGAAGGCGTTTCAAACTTTTACCGGGTCTCTTTAGTCTTTGAAACCCAGTTGTTTCGAATTTAGCTAGGCTGGGTCGTACACCTGCTGCACTTGCAAATTGACATATCTAGATGCATGGGTTGCAATATGCAGTTCACGCTCAGTGTAGATGCAAATCTAAAATGTACAGGCAGATATATGCCCTGGAAAAGACGAGAGTTCTGTGAAATACCTGATACCAGAGTTTTAAAACATATGTAAAACTAAGCAGAATGACATTAGCCTTTTTTAAATATACATCAACTTTTTGGGATAGATAGCAGAAATGGGACTGGTGACCGTGCAAGGGAATTGAGTCGAGACCTTGCAGCACCTTCTGGCAGCTTTCAGCATAGAAGGGGGCATAAGAAGTGGAGAGTGATGACACATGGTGATGTGTCGTCCACTCTGGTCCCATGTCAGTGGTGGAGAACCTCCATGTTTGGTTAGTGGAGGACTCTACTGGGGCTGACAGGGTTGAGTGACCATAAGGAATCTTTTGGAGAGGGGGGGGAGCTTTTAAGTGGGGGAGGGACAAAGTTATCCACCTAAAACACCAGAATGGAACCTGAAGGTTCAGTCTTCCCTGTCTCAGTGCTGCCGAAGTGGCTCGCAGCGAAACGTGGACCCAGTCTGGTGAATGCACGGCTGGCCCAGGTTTATGATATCGGGTCGAGCTCGCTGTTCGAAGTATGCTGCTCCGTCACTCCCAGAAAAAAAAGTGTGGCTTTCGTTTGATTCTTGTTTGATTTTGCATGGATACGTGCAGCTGAGTAAACAACACTGGACCTTTCTGGTTTCTCAGATGTGGCCTGCAGCCCCCCCCCCACCCCCACAGGGAAGGAAAAAAATAGGTTGTAGCCTGAGTAGTTTTTAGTATTGGGGGTTTCAGAGGTGATGTGGAATGGAACCACACGGTGAGTTTTATTGATTTTTTTCCGCTAAGTTGGGCACCTTCTACACCACTTTCTCCTGAGTGTCCTGTAGGTGGCCTCATTCTGAGCACAGGGTGCCCCCCCATGGCACTTCAAAGTCCTAAAGTACATTTGTGTATTACAGACTGCTCAGCAGAGGCTTGGGGGGCGGTGACTAGTCTGTCCCCACTGGATACCTGAGGGGAGCGGGGCGTGTGTGAGTGCTGCTGTGTGGCGACCCAGCCATGGACACGCAAAGCTGTATTCCCATTTGGCATGTCTGCTCGGTGACTGTTCAGTTTTATAGTGCCTTTTAAAGGTTAGTCATAAAAGGGAACGTTACCTTCAGCTATATCCGCGTGTGGGAAAAAATGCAGGCGGTGTGTGCGTCCGCGTCTGGGAGTGAGGGCATGATTCGGGGGCCCCTAACGCGGCGTGGCCTTTACAGACGTCCTGCTCTCACGCCGGAAGTGATAAGTGTGTACGTGTCCCAGGAGCCTGGCCGTGTTTCCCAAAATCGCCTTCCTGGATGCGGAGATGGCCCCCAGAAGCCTCTTAAAACGCACAGAAACAGCAACAGAAATAGCTTGCTGCTCGCTGGAGAATAGCAGACGGGGAGGGTTTAAATTTAACTGCTTCCCCAGCCCCCCACCCTGTCCCTCTACCCAATGGTCCACATCAGCCTGTCTCACGTCAGCTCAGCCCTTAATGTGGCATCTGACCCATCTCCTCCGTGCCATCCGTTGTGGCTAATTACTGAGTCACAGCTCCTATGGCATGCAACGCGCCGGTGAGTCACGCCCTGTAGCTAGCATCACGCCCCGCCCCTTGGCGCCACCCAGCTGCTGTCCCCCTACCCTCTGCAAACACGCCTTACCTTCGTCTCTCCCTGCACACCTGGATCTGATTCTTTTTCTTTTGCGGAAGATGGGCCTAGGTTGATTCCTTCCTCCTAATGGGCCAGTCGAGCGTTTCTTTCCGGGGTCTCCATTGGCGTTCAGGATTCATTGGCCTCTGGGAAACCCCAGCGCTGACTCCATGCCGACGTGTTCTCCGGAACGCCTGTTTTCCCAATCAGAAACTGTGCTGGTTTTGTTATTAGTATGGCGATCTTGACATGGCCCCAAGAACAGCAGTCACTGGCTTGACAATCTGTACCCCTCCACCCCCCACCCGTTCCACACCTACTCTACCCACTGAATGATTGTAAACACTTCGGCCCAGTTCTCCCATTTGCAGATCGCAGGTGGTCCCTATTGCTCCAGTGCATTGTGGGTACCGGATGAGGGAGGAGGCGATGGCGTCCTCCCGCCCGCCCGGTAGCCCCTCGTGACGGAAAGCTGGGCGCCGGTGACGCACATTTAAATGGGACGCACATGTTACTCAAAAGAGGGGGGGGGTCGCATTGGGGAATGCATACAGCTGGAGTTGTTACCCCACCCCCAGCTCCTTTTCCACATCAGCAGATTTTTAACAGGATCCACTCAAAGCGCACGGGCAAGCTTCTCTTCCCTGACAGCGGAGTGGGCGTCCGGAGGAGGCCTAAGGACATTCACTACCAATCACATGACTGTGACATCATTTTTGATGACCAGTAGAAAGAAGAGTGATTCTTTCGGTTTCTCAAAAATGACGTCGCTGCGAGTACCTCCCGCTGGAAATGTTTACATGCTAAAATAAGGGGATAAAAACCATTACTCTGACACATAAAACTTGCACGTAGACACGTCGGCATCGGTGTTTGGCCGGTGTGAGAGTGATGAGGTGCATTTTTATATGTCCGGAAAGTTTGAGAAGAATGTAGTATGTCTCATGGGCTCAAACGCACTTTGCTCTGCTGTGTCGCAAACAAGACCCACCCCCACCCCCCCCAGGGGACAATGAGGGTAGGTGTGTTTTCAAAAATGTATAATTCTAAATTGTAAAACTCCCACCCCTCGCAGGAATGCATGGCACGTGACTCAAAAACAGTGTGTTCGGGAGACGGGGGGGGGGGGGTGTATTCATCGATCGTCTCTCTCTCAGCTGTGGATGTATCCCCCTCTCAGTCAGGGAAGACGTTTGCCTGTGGGACGGATGGTGTTTTTAGATTACGTGACCAGGAGGGCTGAATGCCCTGTGTGCCGTCCATGACCCTGGCCGCTGTATTTGGCCTTGCAGTCATGGTGCTCTGGGTTGGCGCAGTGGGTGGGTGGAGGGGGGGTCACTTGAGGGGGACAGCATAAACAGTTTGTCCAATCCCTCATGTGTTTACCTCAACACCTAAACACTGTCGTTAGTTCCTTAAACTAAGATTCCTTTTTTTGTCCGCTGGGCTTATCATGCCGATTGTTTACAGAGACTGCATGGATACCAGGGTTAACTGTCAATTACACAGAGGCCTGAACTGGTAGGCCTACCTGCCTGGCATAGGCTGACCCAAAGGTTTGTTGCAGTGACTGCTTATGGAAGCAATTCTTGGTATAATTCGGCTTGCATCATGTTCAGTTTATTTATTTGACTGATGAGGTGACAAGGCCTACCATCTTGGGGGGACAGAGAAGCTATTCTGGGCCTAGGGTGGGATCCAGACCCAACTGAAGTAATTCTGTCCCGGCTCTGGGAATTCACGGTGGGCTTGGAGGTGACGTATGTCACCGATTTTAAAAGCTTTTTGACATTATTCTGGCAATTCTCTCCTTGTATGTTATTCACAGAAGCTGTACAGTCTACAAACTGCTGTAACTCTCATACATCGTCTTCCCATTTGTCTTGAGCATGAACCTGGTTCTCTACATTTTTTTTTCATTTGTCAGCATAGGGAATGACCTTCTTGGGGTGAGTGTGTTGGGGGGCGGGGGGTGGCCGTTGGCTTGTGGGTCACAAGCGTCACTGCAGAGTCATGAACCGGTCCATAGAGAACTCAGGCTGCTTTTCTTGGAAAACGCTGCAGCCTCGGCACATCACCTGACGTCACCTTCGGAAAAGGAATGTGCCTTCCCCTTGGAATGTAGGGAATTTTCACAGGCTTCCTGAGGGGACTGAGGAAGTGACCGGCGTGCACCGATAATGGCTAATGCCGTCGTCTCCGGTCTGTTAATGTATGGAGAGACGATCCGATGCGCCTACGCTCGACAGCTAAGCTAGCTAGAATCGCCCAGACCTCATGGATATAGCAGATAGAGGTGTTTCCGAAAACCGCGAGTGCCTGTTCCATTTCCACCCTCCCAGCCCTGTCAAAATGCTGCAGGCGCTGAACAGCGGTCTTGTACAGAGGAGCCGTCCAGCAGACAGTGGTAAAGTCTAAGAATAGGGCAGTGTTTCAGGACGGGATTGCCCTGGCTTTAGCTGCATGTGACCTCAGAAGAGGGCCTGGCCTTTCTGGGCCTTGGCACTGTGATGGAGTGGGGGGGGGGGTGATCATAAGAAGCAAGGCCTTCTACTATTCCTGTCCAGGACTCTATATTGAGATGGAAATCCAAACAGCCAGAGAACAAGCGTTCCTCTCACGGCTGGCTCCCACCCCCCACGCAACCCGGGGCTGAATGGACTCGCTTGACGTTGGTGGCGTTTATTGTGGTGCGTTCCCAGACTGGTAAAGATAAGGATCGCTATCAAAGGGCTCCACTGATAGCGACGTTACGTCCGGATGGGGGTGGTGGTGGTGCTGGAGGTTTTATGGGGGGTGGGGTCGGCGAGTGAATGGGCAGGGAGCTCTGCTCTGAGACCCTAGAAGGGAAAGTCCACATAATTCAAGACAGATTTGGTGGAGAGGTTGACCTGGGTCAGGCCCCCTTGGACACGAAAACAGCCAGCGATTTAACCTCTTGCTCATGCGAAAACTGATGAGGAGCAGAGTGTCCCTAGCACGTCGCTTTCACGAGAGGTATCAGAAGTGGCATCCCTTGGCCCACAGGAATCACAAAAAAAGCAAAGAAAGCAAAGGCTTCATAGATGCCAACCTGATGCAAAGTCGAGTGCTGCTGCCCCGAAAAAAGAGTCCTGTGCCGTTGACTTTCACACACGTGTGACATATGTAACTATGTATGGTGTGTTTTTTTTCCGCATCTTGTTTCTGAGTTGCTTGGCGTTGCATCATCTGGTCGCTGGGTTGAGAATGAGCGTGGTCGAAAGAGAAGTTTCCGCTCTGATGTCAGCGGAGGAGATTTCTGAAGAATTCCCATTCATTCCTGCCTTGTGATCAGTTCATATTACCACTCTGCGAGTCACCCGGGTCACCCGCCCCCCTGCCAGCCTCTAACCCTCATTCGAGACACAGCCAGACCGCGGAATTCTGATTTCACACCCCAGCTCAGACGCATGGCCTTTATCGCTGCTAATTTGGTTCATGTGTTTACCCCCCCCCCCCCCACAAGCAAGGAGACTCCTCGCTCACGCCAGGGAGTCTGCTCTGTGGGGTGATGGTCTAGAGTGGGACGTGTTCCGAGTTTGTGTGGGAGTCCCCAGGAATGGCAGACAGGATAGCAGAATGTGGTAAATATCTCCCGCTGTCACTGTAAACGGATGCGGGGCAGTAGGGTTGCGACCTGGGGGCATTTTTGTGAAATTTGACCTAAAAGAAACAGTTAGGCGGTAGCTTCTACCGGTGCTTCAAGTCGTTGGTTGCATAGGTGGGTCTCATAGGGTGGGCCAACTAGGAGATATGTAGTATCATCTTCGCTTGTGAAGAACGGGCGGTAGGGTTTTAGTATTTACTGCCTGGTCTGGCCTAGTACCGCCCCTGGTTAGGCTTTGCTTGTGTGTGCAGGCAGCCAGAAGCAAGAGATGTAGGGATACGACAGACGAGTGAGTGTCTAGACCCAGCGGCGGGAGTGAGAAGTATTTTTCTGACTCCTCGGCTCCCAAGGGCGGCTAAAGAGGAGCCAACACAATTGATCTAGTCTGGTCTATTTCTCTGTCTCGATCCCTATGCTGATCCTCAGAATGGACAAGACTTATCATAAAGGAGGGACATGAATGAAGAGAAGAGGGCCCAAACATTGTTTGATCTGCCCCCCCCCTTTTTGCCCTGGGGATGGTGTGAGTCATTGAAAGCTCATCTTTACTTTGTCTTACAGCAGCAGATTCGCCTGCTAATGGACTTTCATTCTGAGAAAGAAAAACAGAAAAACAAAAATGAGGTTAGAAGTCTGGTTCACAGAAGCAAAGGGAAGTTGCAAATAAAACCATATAAACGACTCATTTGTTCAATGCCCATTTGACAACTGGTTCCCAAACTTTCTATATATTTGTTCTCATTCAACAAAAAACATCAATTAATTCCCCTCCACCACCAGACTGTCTGGTTATACTAATCGACTGATTTTCAAATCAGGTCTGCTGAAAGACAGCAAATCTATAGAGGTGTTTAAGAAGAAACTGAATTGCATAATATCTGCTGGGGTGACGATGTAAATAGCACAATATTGTTAGAAATGCTGTACTTGTAGATTGCTGTTTAATATTAATATTTTTTGTTTGCAAGTTAGCTGCTGATAGGCTAACCAAAGAGCAGATGGGGGACTTGGAAACAATATACACAGCATCACCTCCAGCCCACACTTTCAGCTCGGGTTTGCGTGGGAGAGCAGGAGGCTGCAGCTGGGGGGGGTGTACACTTCTGGGGAGTAGGTTTTGAAAGCACAGACACACTTGATCCATTTCACAGATGAGCCGAGCCATAGACGTCCTCGCTCTTCACAGCTGGTTCCGTCTTATTCGGCAGGACCTGGATTTCTGTCTCTCCAGCTGAACCCGTAGATGCACTCCACTCCATTGTAGGCTCGCTTGCCACATATATATATTTTGTTTGATCTCAAAAGCACACATGTGCAGTATTTTAGCTTATGTTAAGTTCAGTTTCATTTCATTTATTTATTTCTAGTTAGGAAGCTATTTCATTTATACATTTCTGGCTTAATAAAAACTGGATGGTATGCCTCCAGCATCCTTGCTTTTGAGAGCGGAAGGCTCCAGATTCCTTTTTCAGGGCAAGGAGCCGGACAAAAGATATGCTTGAGATGGTAATGTGAAAATGGGTCCCTTTGTATCACGGAGATGCTCGACGCAAAACCAATAAAATGAGAGCTCTAATGTGCAATTAAGACCTTCTAAATGGAACGAGAGGAACATATCGGGATAATCAAATTACTCTGCTGAGCATTTTCAGGCCGATCCATTTGCGTCGCCTGCATAATGCGGCGTGCCGATGTCCAGCGGCCGAGTCAATGAACTCCGCCATCAGGGTTGGGTTACAGTGGGAGGGTAGATGTGGGACAGCTGTTGATGCATCAAGATGGGGTGCTGGTTAAAATGTATGCAAACTATAAGAGGTGCCTCTGATGAGGGCAGCGTTTCCCACCTGCCGCGTTCCTGGGCTTTTTACAGCGGATCTCTAAGCGTTTTCTTTCCTTCTGTGCCTGCTTCCTGGAGTCGCTCCGGTTACTCAAAGCCTGCCGTGATAGCTGTCTCCGGGCCTGCTTAGAGGTAGCATTAGCATCCTTCTGAAGTGAAAGTGGATACGGCCCCACTGTTGCTTGCAGCTGGAGGAATGGAGCATGAGTTCATCAATGAGGTTCGGAGACTCTTAGCTTCATTCACTCGAGGGAGCTGATGATCTCTGTCTCTCTCGCTGCCTTTTTTTGTGGTCTGAAATGGGTAGTTCAGCCCTTGATCAATGCATTGTAGTCGCCCCCCCCCACCCTAGGGGCTTCTTTACCATACATCCCATACATGCTCATCGGTTTCCATGTAGACCGGCAAAGCTAATTGAATCTACGGAAACCACCAGGCCCTGTTTAACCCATCAATGGGGCCTCTGTCTTCCACTGGGTGCCCAGTGTCTTAACGGGAGAGAACAGTGGACTGTGTGTCACAAAGGCCGAGGCTTGGCATCACTGGAGGTGACATCATTGCCATGCACCCCCTCCCCTCCGTGACCCCTGACCCCAGCCGTTTCACCCCTGTTGTGCTTGGGCTACAGTATCCTCTCTGTCTGTGGGGGGAGCATGGTGACCAGGGCGGTTAGGGCCGCTGCAGTTCACCGATAAGGATCTGCCCTTCCCCTCCCCCAGTTCTGACCCACACATGGTGTGTTTTCAGCCCAGCACTGGCCTTTGAGGTTAAGGTTTTACCGGGTCAGATGTCAGACTTCCCTGCATGCTCACGGTGGCCTGACAACATGTATTGTCAAACCCAAAACAAATAAGCATGGCCGAACCACCCTCGGACATATTGGTGCCTTCATGGGGAATTCACTTTTTTTATTATTCTGATTTGCTCATGAGACTGTACTTATGAAGCTGCTTCCGGATTATGACAATCTCCCCGAATATGGAAGTGGATACTGTTTGACAGGAGACTCTTTCCCTCGTCGGACAGATCTTGAGTGCAGCGATGTTCCTCTGCTCACCCCAGGGAGCAAAGAGATGATGTCCCAGGCTTTGAAAGCGACCTTCAGTGGCTTCACCAAAGAGCAGCAGCGTCTTGGAATACCCAAAGGTGCGAAAAGCCAGGGCCGCCTCGATTGCGTTCACACGCACGAGCCCCATTATGACATAGCTAACTTGCTGAGAATTTCTTGTGTAAACTAAACTGGTTGGTGTCTCAGTAGGTTGGAAGTGTTGGGCTGAAACAGAGAGCCTTTCGCGGTGCCACCGTTAAATGAGAAGTTAATTAAAGTGAGAATGAAGTCAATTAAAGACAGTCTTAGATTCGGATACTTGTTGATTCTTAAGGAGCCTTTAAAATGCTCTTATTTTGTAAGGAGATTTTTCGTGTGGAGGTGAGAAATGAGATAGGAGTATCTAAACTAATTTTTATTCAACTTTTCACTAACATATTCAGTACTGTGCAAAAACCTTAGGCAATCAAAGATAATGTTCAAGGCTATTTATCTAAGTGTATATCTGCTCCGAAGAAAACCCACAATACTGTGATGACGTTAGGAGAGGTTTTGAAATGGCTCAGCTGACACAGACTGACAGACAAAATATCATAGATTTACACCAACAGATCGATCATTTAAATGTCATTTTCTTCAGCAACTTCAGATTTTTGCACAGAACTGTTAATGCGTAAAACTGAAAAAAAAAATGTTAGCATAAAATATTAGCAACTAGTTGCATAGAGCCATACATATACTTGTTTAGGGTCCACTTTTATGGTTACTTTTCCTTCCAGCACCCCTACAAACATGAATGCAGTTGTGCATCAACACTAACAGCAATATTCAGATGTCCTGCAGTCTTTTAATCTTTTCCAAGATGCCTTCATTAGCATACAAAAAACAACCGGCACATTAGCCTTAAGCGCCTCACCTCTGCTGGCCCCATGTTCATCCATCTCCTGCCTCCTTCAGACCCCTGGCAGTGGACAGAGAACAACGTGCGTGAGTGGCTGATGTGGATCATGAATGAATTCAGTCTGAAGAACGTGGACTTCCACAAGTTCTGCATGAGTGGTGCCACCCTGTGCGCCTTGGGAAAAGAGCGCTTCCTAGATTTGGCCCCTGATTTCGTCGGGGACATCCTTTGGGAACATTTAGAGATGCTTCAGAAAGGTACGGCGCCCATCACCGTCCCGTGGTTCTCGCTGCCTGATCGCTACCGCCGCGGGCCGGAGGCCCGGCTTTTTTCGCAGGCCAGCTTTTGTGAGATCGTCCTCTTTCTGCAGATTTGTTATTGCCAGGTTCACCGCAGTAATTTTATCAGTCTTTAAAGATTCATATACAAAAGAAAACAACTGGTTGCTTAACAGTGAACATTTTGTCTTCCATAATGTAGATGTGAAGCATTTTCCCATCAACAGCCTAACCTCCTTCCAGGAATCTCGCTATACCTCAGATTACTTTGTCAGTAAGTATGACTTTCAGCTTCCCACTATAGTATATGTGTTCTTGGGACACTATTCTCCAGTACTGATAAGTATTAATAAGCAAAACCATGTTAGGTTTTTCTAGTCGATCCAGAGCTCATTTCACTCATTGTCTTTCTTGAAAACTACTGTGAGTGAGATCAGTGGCACACTTCCTGCTCCCCCGTCCCACTCTTTCCTTCAAGATTATGGCAGTGAGCACCCACAGTGCGTGCCCCCCTCAGAATACTCGGAGCCTGGATTCATCACGGAGTCGTACCAGACGCTGCACTCCATCAGTTCTGAGGACCTGCTGACGCTCAAGTATGAGAGCGAGTACCCCAGCGTCATCCTGCGGGAAGCCCCACTCAGCCAGCAGCAGGGGGATTATGTGTCCATCAAGCAAGAAGTCATCTCCCCGGACAACATGTGCGTGGGCCGTCTCAGCAGAGGTAAGTCCCACCTTCTTCCCCCAACCCCCAATCTCTATCTGTGCCCTCCGCTCCACATAGATGCGAGTCTGAATGCTGAGGCTGCAAAATAAACGGAGAACTAAAGTTTGTGTCAGCAGGACTTGAACTCTACTTGGTGGTATGAGTTTCCACTGGATTAAAAAAAATAATAAAGTGTACATCCAAGCGACCAATGAGGAGAGGGAACCTAGGCATAATGAGGTGAACCGTGTTGACCACAAGATGTTTTCCATACATCAGCCAAGTCCACAGCTGACGATTTCCCTTAGCCCACAAGATTACGTGTACTTTCATTTTGCCATAAACTAAACAGAAGTGAGGCGTTTTATAAGAATTTAGGCTCAGATGCCGCTACAGACAACTGCAAGGCAAAAACTGTCTCGCCTGCAGACTTTTCGCCAGCGACAGGCCCCGTAAGATCATGGCTGTCCCGCTCAGCGGGCGCCATGCCTGCATCTTCTGCGTGCCACATCTGTGAGCGCTGCATGCCAAAAGAGAGAAGGGGGGTCTTTGGTTTGGTTGCGGTTCGGGTAAAACCACTTCGGCTGTTTGGCCGTGCGGGGAAAGCTGAATTGTTTGTGTCAAAGTGAGAAGCTCGCTAAGCCACACGCTGGGCTTGGGCCTTTACGTAAAGCGGCAAAGGCGAGGTAACCTTTAAGCACGCCCTCACTTAGTCTGCCTGATGTGCAGCTTTCAAATTCTCAGGAAACGTGGAGGGTGTCATGACGGCTGGGGCAACGTGGTCCAGTTTTCTGCTGTGCCCTTTTCCTACATTCATTTAAGTTCTTCCTACCAATAGGAAAACGAAACAAAAATACTAAATCAAAAATATTTTCCAAAAGACTTGTCCCTTCTACAGATCCCATCCCACAGATAACCGTCGAGTTAGTATAATTTAAAAAGGCAGTGCAGAATTAAAAATAACTCTTCACTGTGAAGCCTGTTCACTGCGAAGCCTGTTCACTGCGAAGCCTGTTCACTGCGAAGCCTGCCTGATGCCTATTTGTAACAAATGACAGA
>JAAGVU020000052.1:123963-136214 GCA_011763525.2 Mormyrus iriodes
TTCACTGCGAAGCCTGTTCACTGCGAAGCCTGTTCACTGCGAAGCCTGCCTGATGCCTATTTGTAACAAATGACAGAAACGACTATGGCACTGTCAGACCAGCATGTGTATTTTCTTCTTCCATGGCATTGTGTTAATGCTTTAAATAGAGCTTGGTAGAAATGCAGCTTTTTATCTTTGTTTGGCCCGAAGGAAGTGATTTGTCCTGTAGTCTTTCCAATTAGAACCAACAAAGTCTTTGCACGACAATTGCTGGTTTGGGACGCCCTGCTGGGTCATAGGCACACTCTCCCTCTGTGAAAAATCAGCGCCAACTTGGTCCGTGTTCCACTGCAACTGCAAAGGCAAAAAGAAAAACACTAAGCAACTCCATCGGTTGACTTTAAAGATTTCTTTGCATATTCAGAAATGAAATAAAATGCATCCTCAAGGAAATATACATGTTTACAGTGCATTCAAGTTATGGGTGAAGCCTAGACTGCATTTACCCTCACTTTTTTGGATTTTGACTTAAATTCATTTCATTGCTGATTTTGTGTAGGAACGTCACCGGTGTGTAATATTAGGTAATATTCAGAGCTGTATGAAAATATGGATCGCAAGCAGCAGTAGTCCTGTGAGGTGCATAAGTGCTGTTTGTGGTTTTCCCACCATTTTTATCTCCGGGAAAGGCTGCCGGCGGCTCAGATTGAGGGACACCACTCATGTATGGCTCTGTGACCCCCTCCCCAACAGGGAAGCTTGGTGGCCAGGACTCCTTCGAGAGCATTGACAGCCTGGAGAGCTGTGACCGGCTCACACAGTCCTGGAGTAGCCAGTCGTCTTTTGGCAGCTTGCAGCGCGTACCGTCGTACGACAGCTTCGAGGTGGTGGAGGAATACCCGGCGGTGCTACACAAGCCCAAAGGAACCTTCAAGGACTACGTGAGGGAGCGCTCTGACCTCAACAAAGACAAGCCCGTCATCCCCGCTGCCGCCCTCGCTGGATACACAGGTACGCCCTGTCTGTTACTGATATTTCTTTCAAACTTTACTATAAAATCTTCTCTTACATTAAAAAGAACTTTTCTTATTAACGAGGCTTTTTCTTCCCATTCAAAAACTTATGTTCTACAGAAAGCTAAGAAGAAGTCCCTTGTTTTAAAGAGTCATGCTATTAAATAATACAATTAATGTGCTAACATTTATTTTTTGGGCTATTGAGGATTAGCATGACAAAAATAATCTGTATTGTCTGTTCTGCTCTTCTTCACTATGGACCAGTTGTGACTAGATTGTGATACTGACCTTCCCAGAAGGCCACATGCGGGACCTCAGTTCGAGATTGACCCCTGTCCTGCGATTGTGCAGCATGAGTGTGGCAGGAGGTGTGTTAAGATGCAGGTGTCTGCTGAAGCAGCAGACGCCCAGGCAGTAGTGGCATTCGATGACACGTATATGATGCTGTTGCTTTAGACATCTGCCACCTTGTCTTTACCCTCAGTGGGGGATCTTGCATCAGATTATCTTTTTATATAAAAAAGATATATTAATCTGCTGAAGTCAAAGCCAGGTACATTACAGGAAACAAACAGAACTTTGTCGTCTCCTTTCCTCGGTCTGCTTCACCCTGAAGAGTTTCTGAATGCTCGTTTTATCTCCCCCACACCTCGACCTATTTTTCAAGTTGTCTTGGCAACCCTGGAGCAGCCCTAAATGATACCTGACTGTACATTTTGCACTCTACAGTAAATTTATTTCAGAGAAGCTCTTTCAACCTGCATAGTAGATTGTAGCGTAAAGGAGAGGGACTCAATTACTATTTAAAAACTCCCAACCGTTTGCTCGCCATCTTGCCATAATAGATTTTACATGTTTTCCTTGTTAGTTTCTACATGAATTATACTCTGCATTGCCCAGCAACGTGAGCACAGTTTAGCAAATTTGAACCATTTACATTCTCATTTTCAAAAGGTATTGGTGATGTGGCTGAGAATGTTTAGCAGTATTCTGTTAGCAGTGCTTGCAAACTGGTAAGTCTGTGCTTATTCTGAGGTTCCTAAGCTGGAAAGAAGCAATTGAGTTTTCAGGTGCACGTACCATATTGAGGGAATATGACCACATACTTTGATGGAAGAATAGTTTTATCTGTTTATTTTTTATATAGCAGGACAATAACATTAGAATTTCCAAAATAACAGAGACTCTGTGACTTGGGCTGTTTCATTTCAGTTGGCACCCAAGAATGTCCCAAAGCTAGAAACAAAGCCTGGGACCTTCAGTGTTTCCTGGTGGGGCAGGAAGGTGTGTGTAGAGTATCACAGGGGGAGTTGAAAGGGGAGAGGGCAGCGGCAGGTGACAAGGGTGACTTTCTCAACATAGAACCTGGCACCCTAAAGTTCTCTTAAGGCCTGTCGCTAATCATCATAACATTTAGTCATAGAGTTATGCGGTGCAGACCAGGGGGATTACTACTGTTGCATTTGCGTCACGACTGCGTTCGATTCAGATTTTATAATACCTTTCACTTTCTGCTGGTTTCTTGGGCTCCCTTTTTTGTTCTGCTACCTGGTGTAGTATTCAGTCAGGTATTAGCGTCTGAGAAGACAGAGTAGGTATTTGCATAACTCACAAGGCTCAGCAGAAAGTAAAAAACACACAACTGCACTGAACCACACTCTGACTGATTTCTTACAAGAAACTATAAGTTAAAACTATCAAATCTGATCATGGCGTGCTATGTCTTTGGTCACGTATATCACCATTAGGGTTTTCCTAGATTTCAATAACAAAAATATAATTACAATGTTGGGGCTTCTTGATTATGTTACCATGGTATACCAAATAGCTTTGTAATAAATGAGAAAAGTTTATAAAATAATTTCTGCAGGACACATTTTTACGTTGCAGGGCCTTTGCATGGAGGAACAACCTCAAAATCAACCTGAAACACAGTAAAAGGAAAATAATACAGATTTTCTTTTGAGATTTTCATTCGAGCATTTGAAAACGGCAGCCCAAATAATGTTCACGTAACAAAGGAGGAATTAAAATAGAGGTTTGTAATGCTGTAGGAACATCTTGAATGACTTCAGTGACGGTTTATATAAGAGAAGTAGCCGGGATTTGATGAATATAAGCAGTAAGAGTGTGGGCAGCCATGGAACTGTACCTCATGGTAAACTGTTTAGTACTAGACATTTAGTGCCAAGAAAGAGGTATAAGACAAGCACTCTGGGAAAGTTTTAGTGTAGATTTATAGAGTAAATTGTTATCCAGCCAAAAATTACTGTGTGTGTCACCAAACTTAAACACAAGAGATCGTTTTCCCGACAATAAGCCATCTGAATGCAGGGCATACATGTATACATTTGTATAATAATCAGAATAACTGTTTATGAAAGCATAAGCCTCTGTTTCCTGTCGCTATACCACAAACTCAGGCACAAGCATGTCTCTCGTCAAGATCGAAGGACGATAAGAAAGGTGAGAGATAGCTGCAGCATTGCCTTCACCGTGAGGTTTTCTTGTTTGTCACCTCTAAGAGGAACGGCCAAAAACTGCCTTAACCGGTGTGCTTTCACAACCTCACTGCTGGTCTGGGTATGCTAACGGTTTCACAAACCACCTGCCCCGGTAGAAACACACGCCGTGCCTTCTTTTTTCTTTTGCAAGCCTGCCGGCGGTATCGGCTGAAACACTGTCGTGAGGTTTGCTAGCCTGGAGACAGGGCAGCAGAAAATAAGCAACGCCTGCCTCGGTGCCAGGCCGGGCGGCCGTATCTCGCCCATTTCAACGGGACGTGCTTTTAAACCTTTAGTAGGCGAGCAAACCCAGGAGAAATAAGTAGGACATAAAATGCTGTGGCAAGCACAAACCTGACCCTATGATCTCGCTCTCTTTCTTCATATTGCGCTCTGGTGGAGGACCTTTAAAGTGGTATTTCCGAATGGGCCTTTAATAGATTATGCTAGTTGCTGCTGAGGTGTTGCATCGGGTGTGAATTAGGGGTGAATTGGTGCAAAACAAGGCCGGTTAGGCTTTGGATAAAACCACCAGATCAGAAGACATGGGCTGTACAGCAAAATTGTAGTTTTAAAAACTGCAAAAAATCTCAGGTGGTTTATCTTGGAAGAGATGGGAAGAAACTTGGGCATTGAGTTGGGGATCTGTCTACTGATTATGAAATGGTATGCCACTGCATCTCAGGGTAATCGCTAACAATTAGGATGACAGCCTGCTAGAATCAATCCTGGTGTTCTGTTTAGATTATGCATTAAATTTTCCAAATACTCCTGCAAGGTGTTTGCAAGTGTAGAAGATGCATCATGGCTCTGCACACCTCTAAGGTACAATTTGTCATCCGCTAACAAGGTTAGGGTCACCTGCGGTGAGCAGTGAAAACCACCACTGGGATTTATATGCATCGAAGCCGGTGCAGATGTTCCACCAACTAGGTAGGCTGAGTGGCAACAGGTAGCTAACTCTGACACAGAACAGGTTGACTTATCCTGAAATTATGTTGGATAACTTGGGTAAAATAGCAAGTTTTCTCATCATCTTGCTATGTCACGGCACCACGGGGGTTGTCTGTGGTTCAGCGGGTTGCTGTACCTGTGATCTAATCCCATGGCCTGACGAAGTGATTTCACCATTGGGCCCTTGACTAAGTCCCTTGACCCCCAATTGCTCCAGGGACAGTCTGACAGTGTTTTCTCTTTATGTCACTTTGGATAAAAGTATCTGCAAAATGAATGAATGAATTATTTAAAATATCAGTGTCCGTGGAAATGCAGAGGCACCTGATTACCCAATTTCCCTGTGAGAGTGGGTGGGATGGTCCTGGTGAAGTGGGATTTCCCAGAACGATGGGGATGCCAGCCAGACCCGTACCAAGGCATCATGCAGGTCAGCAGCAAGAGGCTTATAAAAAGAGGGCCCTGTTACTGATTTAACAGCCCTCATTTCAGGCATTCCCTGGATTCACTCTCTGATGAAGACATTGCTGTTTTAAGCCAGAGTGACATCATCCACATGGAATTTATATGGCGTGGACGAAACTAGAAAAAAAGTCCATAAATAAATTAAATACCCATTAGACTATAGAGATGGCATGTAACGAAGAATCAAAAAGCTCCTCTATAACAGGTTTATAAGATTGCATTAATTTCCTATTTGTCAACATGTAGTACATATTGTTTTTATAAGCAGGTTTGAGTGGAAATGTTCTATTGTTTTACTAGTTATTAGCTAGTTGTCAGCTACTGCATCATGAAAGGATCGGTAATGAATCGCAGTCATGTTTTTGGTTGCTGCACTTAACGCATGACTACACTCTTGAAGTTTTGCTCCTGGGTTGCCAGCCAAAGGTTCACTGTCATACTCGGTGGTTCTGATCTATTGTTCTCCTTCTGTCACGCAGGCAGTGGACCCATCCAGCTCTGGCAGTTTCTCCTGGAGCTTCTCACAGACAAGTCGTGCCAGGCCTTCATCAGCTGGACGGGAGACGGATGGGAGTTCAAGCTTTCCGACCCGGACGAGGTGAGAGGCCGAGTGTCGATGCTGAGTGGGTGGGGCTCGAAATGGGAATGTTTAAGCTTTGAAGATATCATTCATTAACTAGGCAAATGTCAATCCCACGCCTTCCATGGACCGGCCTACAGAATCACCATGTATCGTCCATAAGGTTAAATTTCATTGCTAGCCCAGTTGAACATTAATAAGATATTTCCACATCGGTTACAATCATATTCATTATCTGTAACTTGCACATTTAGAAGTATTCTTATCTAGAATTATTTCTTGATTGTTTTCTTTGACAGACTTCAGGGATGAAAATCCATCACTCTCATATTAGCAATTTCAAATTCTCTGGTTTTATATTCCTTTTGAAAGATGTGCTCTGAAGTATTTTAGCAAAACTTGTTTGTGTAATAAATAAAATCTGACTGATTGATGGCCTTGCCCCACTGGGAACAAAAGGCCTTGAAATGTTTGGCTACCATTTTCCCCTCCTTTTTCACATAGCCATAAACGATACCTGAGATGTTAGAGATTGTGTTGGAGTGTCTTGCACCTCGGCCGCAGTGCGCGCCTCCTCTCTGTCTCTGCTTACGGCATGTGATGCAGCGCTGGTCATGCTCGCAGGTGGCCCGGAGGTGGGGGAAGAGGAAAAACAAGCCCAAGATGAACTACGAGAAGCTGAGCCGTGGCCTGCGCTACTACTACGACAAGAACATCATCCACAAGACGTCGGGCAAGCGTTACGTCTACCGTTTCGTGTGTGACTTGAAGAGCCTGCTGGGATACACGCCAGAGGAGCTGCACGCCATGCTGGATGTTAAGCCCGACACGGACGAGTGAGGGGGGCTGGGAGGAGGCGCCGGGTGCGGGAGGGGGGTAGATACCGGGCCCTTGGAGGATTTATGTGCAGACTGGTGGGCGCGCTGGGACCAAACCAAAGTCTTTTTTTTAACGCAGAGCTCCGGCCAGTTTTACTGTTTGGGCGCTTTGAGACAACAATGCCGAGCAAAAAGGGCCTGCCACTGACACGTACCTCGCCTTAGCCTAATTCACCCAGGACCACATGTATGAAAACAATATTCGTACATATATTTATAGACACATAGATTGTAGACACATATAAATACATATACGTGTAAATAAGAGATTGCATCGTGGCTCGAGGTAAACGGACAGCTATCGGTTAAAAAAGATGACAATTCTGCTTAATAGCACAAGCAACTGACATGGAAGGGGCCAGGAAGAAAGTGGAAGATGGCGAGATGGACGGGTGCGGGATGAAAAGGTTCCTGCCACGATAACTGTTGCCAAAATTTCAGAAGAATTATATAAAGTATATGATATATGCCTACTTGCAGTCTCTCTGCCTCTCTGCACACAGAACATATGGGCAGAGCTCGTAGCCGAGATCCAAAGTGTTTCATTGTTGAGTTTTTTTTTTTTTTTTTTTTTACTAAAAGTTCGTGCCAGTATTATTTTCCTCAACTCCTGTCTTGATGAATTTCATGTTATGTAGGTGTGTGCTAGCATCTCCCCCAGAAGATCCTATGTTTATGGGGGTAAGAAACTAAAATTATATATGCCGGACACATTTTTCTAACAGCAAGCACGTGTGTGTCGATTCTGGCCCTATGTGGGGGGGATAATCTGACAATTGATTTTTCACTTCTGTTGACACTGACATTTTCATGTGTTGAAAACATACTTAGTCATTTCAAGAGTGGCCAGTTTCTACAACCGAAAGTGGCCGTTTTGCTTCTTGACTGCAGCAGTTGACTTTGTGTTGCAAACATATTCTCGTTAAAACACACACAGTCACACACACAGAGGTGGCAGCAGAGTTGCTTGTAGTCGTTTCCTTGTTGGCCTTTTTATCCCCTTACACTCGCATGCCGTGGCTTTCGGTTATGTGAGGGTTGAAATACTGTTGACACAGGTCAAAGGTCAGGAGCTCTGTATCACAGAATAGCCCAGTTTAACAGTCCCATCATGTTATACAACTATTTAACGCGGATGGCAAAGTTCATGTTTATTTATTTTTGTTATTCTGTTACCAGAGGTGTGATTGTAGAGTGTAATAGAGCGCAGTATTCCTAATTCTAGCTGCATTTATATTTTTATGATTTTAGTCACTGACTGTTTTTTTCCCAGCAAAACAGTTGCCGAAATCAGCAAATGATGTTGGAAAAATAACCTGAAAAGTGACAAATCTTAAAAGTCGACGCAAGAGCGAAGGAAAACCCTGCTCGTTTAATTGGATCAGGGCTTTAATTGAATTGCAAGCCATTTACTTGAGGTATTTGTTACAGAGGAAGGACTGAGAACGTAGGTTGAATGTACTGTATTACAGTTTATATTAGAAATTCAATAACCTTGGGAAAAGAATAAGCATCTCTCAACTTACACTGAGTTAAGTTGCCTAAAGTCGTAATGAGCAAGACCGGCCATTGTAACCCAAGGGCTTTTAATGGAATGAGAAGGTAAACAAAGAGAATGGGTTGAAAAGGGGATACTGAAAAGAGCCGCTCTATATTTTGAGAGACTGTAGGCGTCAGAGAAGGAGTCAGGGCGGATTACGAGGTATTTGCTGGTCCGCATCGCTTCATAAATTGGTGGACGGGAAAGGATCCTACTGTCTGGATACATATTTGGGCATTGGGGTTGTAAGGGTTGCGTTTGGAGGGATGAGAATTCCGAGCATTCGCACTTCTGTTTTACTGTAACTAGCTGATTGCACCAATTACCGTTAAAGACACAGCGGAATCAGTATGAAGGGACGCTTGAGCTACGAGGACATTTTTGAGGGGAATGCATCTTGGTCGTTGAGGAGGTCGCTAGCTAGTATGAAGTACAAAGCAGCACAGTTTTATCAAACTTGTGCGAGATACATCAGATTTTTTTTAGCCAAATGTTGTTTTATTGAGTTTGGATTATGCATTACTGACGTATTTATGAGTTAATTCAAAGCAGATGAATTTAACCAAGTTGTTTCAAGACCTGGTTGCCCCCCAGATAAAGTCAAAGGAAGTCATGTCAGTATTCCACTCAATGGAAAGATCACTGTATGGAGACTGTATGAGAAATGCCAGTCTTAAAATATCATCTTAAAATAAAAATGTTATTGTTTACAATGGCAGAATGTCACTTGTTGTGCTTATGTTACCATTGCAGTTGTCTGTTCGTACAAATTATATTTCATATGGTCTATTAGCAGGAGCTCAATTCGTAAACAGACAAAACAGTTAATGCTAGTAGGCTAATAGAGAACAAAATGTCAGCAGTGGTCATGTACATCCACTCCCTCTCAAACAGGAGATTGAATTCTGTACATGAAGGATGTTCTTTTTCCCGATTTTATCCAAATAAACGATAGGCCTTAATAATCCATTTACACTTGTTGCCATGGGCGAGATTAAAAAGCTTTACACGCAGACTTACTTGTTGGATCTGGTTGTGTTTTACGAACTGGGCAGCCGTAAAGGGGGAGGGGTTAGAATTCCAAGGTCCCCTGACTGACAGGGCCCCGAAAAAATTTGGATCGTAATTGGATTGGTCTGGGTAGAAAGCCTGAAGTGAGATGCTTTCATGAGGCCCAAAATCCTTAGTGGCACCCCCGTTTACAGACGGATCGCAGTATCTTCCACTTACACACACATCGCTGAACGTACGTACTGAACCTCGGAAAATGCCCAAAACAAAAAACGTGTCCACTGAGAGTTATGATAAACATGCAGTTGTTTCATTCCTTATGTGTTTTCGTTCATTCTGTCACTCCAACGGATGTATTATGTGGGCACCTTCAGATGAAATGCACTCCTGTGGAGGTCTGGCCTTCTGGATAACTGCTTTCACTGTGCCATCCTCAGCATCGGGCTGATTAAAATTCTTTGTCTTTCTACAGTAGCATCTGCGTTATAGGACGTAGCTTGTCTGGCTACAAAATCAGATCAGCAAGAAAATCATATCTTGTACCCTCAGTGTTATGTATATTGTAATCATGTGTTGCACGGATCATGTTAAATGGAGTTTATTTTGACATATACAAACACAGACATGTAAACATACACACACACACATCCAGACACACACTTATAATCTGTGGTATTTAAATGCATACCACCTAGTATTCCGTAAGGAATTTTTGTCATTGTCAATGTTACTGTTGTCCCTGTTTTGTATATTTTATAGTGTTTCTGTATTTTTTATGTTAATGAGATCTTTTTTAAGTATTGTTTCACAAACATTTGAATATTTTTCAAATAATTTATATTTTATAAACTTTGAAATATAAGATGCAGACAGCTGGTGCTTTAACGAGAAATGAAGGTAGAGGTGGGACGAAAAACTGTAGCGATTTTTTCTTTTTTATATACATAAAAAAAAATGAACAAAATTTTGAAGACCTGTCTGCAAACCAGTTATGTAAGAAAAGGCTGATGCTGGCCCATCATTGATTTCTGCTGGAAGGGTTTTTATAAACTGTAGCGTTTATTCTTATTGTACTTCAAATTGTTATGTTACAGAAATATATGTGAGAAAATGCCGAAATGTACTGAGTGGTGTGTTTTCATTTTTTTGTTTGCCTGCTGAGGAACAGTTGAAACATCACAATGAGAACCGATCTCCAAAGATCTCCCCATCATAGCAGGGCACTTGTGGAGCTTACCTCCTGCTCCCCCATTCCTGCATTTCATTCTGTTCAGCATTAGTGCCTGATGCCTGACCTGTATACAACATTGATAGGGACCTGGTGCCCTTTAAATGCCATTGGAAACCAAGAGAGATGAATATACACTTTTGCTAATCATTGTAAGATTATGATCCACAACATAATTTATTCATGCCTCTGATTAATGTGATTTGTTAAAGTTTAATAAGCACTTAGTTCCATTCCATGCCCACTCTATGAACACTGGTAAAGCATTTTGACAACATGAATGTATTAGGATGAATGTACTAGGGTGAACATGCCAGATGGTCACTTAGAATGTATACAGACATTGATACATAAGACTCCATATTCTCAGCGGCGTGAGATGGACACAGGAGGTTGTTAACTCCAGATAGAAGGCTCACTCCCTCACCAAACAGCATTACTGTTAAAGAGCTAACAGAGATCCAAGAAGAGGCTGTGCAGTCAGCTTAGTCTGCTGGGATGCTGGCCTTGAAGTACTGGTGGTTATCATCGTTTATCGTTTAAAAGGACTTGAGTTCTTTTGGTATTGTTTGAAGTAGCCCAAAGGGGATTTAAACAGTAAGCGGTTATTTTATTTTTTGGGATTTAAACAGTAAACACATACTGACCAGGGTATATCCTGCCCTATGCTTCCTGTGACACTCAGGGTAAGTGGTTAGAAGAAGGATAGATTGAAACAATGCAGATTTCAGAATGCACCTGAAATGATATCATCCATCCATTCATACTCATTTAATTCAATAGAATTAGATTTCAATGATTCATTGCTTTTAATGATTTTTTTTTTGTTTAATGACAAGACTGTTACAGGCATTGATCTCACTCATCCAGAATCCCCAACCTTTCCAAGAACTGAGCTATTGTGAGACAGAATTTTTCCACCTGTACTGGAAGGTGATTTAAAAACAAAACACGTCAACGCGATGACCCATTCTGACATTATACAAGTCCATTGTTCCCATTCTAGTCTGGAGGGCTGCCTGGGCTGCGGCAGTAAACTGAACCTGCCCTGATTCCCCACCCCCTCAATCCCTCCCCCGGTATTTTCATCCAATCACATGCCGATGGTCAGCAAACAGGCCGTGTCAGCAGGGAAACAGTCATAGTGGCCCATTCATCGGTTTGCAACCCTAGGCTTCAATAAATTCCATGTCTAAATAAAAACACAGAGGACCGTCTCCCGCCTGGGCTCTCTGTGTCCTGTTTGCCGAGATCCCCTCCCCTCCACACCCTGGCGGCAGGCAAAACAAAGATGATGCTAATTCACTACTCAGATTTGCAACTGACCCTTTCCAGTTATTCCTGTCAAGGAAATTTTAGTTTTTTCATTGTCTCTATAATAAGATCACATTGACCATAATGTAACCCTGCTCATCAGAGGATTTCCCATAATGCAACACAGCAAAAAAACAGGTCTACAGAGAATAACAGGAGGGGCTGTGGTCATGTTTTTTCTTGTGAGGTATTAAAAATAAAAATAACATAGTTTTATAAATAGTGATAAGAACGTAAATATTTTGTCAGCATTTTTCCCTTTAATTTTTGATTTGTCACCATGAGAAACACATTTGTGTCACAAAACCTCCTCAGGCCTCAGAAATAATGTGTTATATTCCATATATAGACAGGCAGAGAATATTCTAGAAACTCTCCAGAATTTCATGGTGGGCATTAGAGTATAGTCTTATGGGTAAGATTTAGGGGATGGAAAAGTGCATTCCATTAAAGCTAGTGAGTATGAACATAAATGTAATTTGCAGCAAAATTAAAAATATTCATTATGCAATACGTAAACTATCAAATGTAAAACCAAGTATTATAATTTATGAAATGTAATTGTATGGTTTATTCCTTTCTTCAGTTAAATTCTTTGTCTTAGTATTCTCTCAAACATCATGTAAAGGTGACACTGTTGTGAAAGGTGCTATCCATCCATCCATCCATCCATTTAATATAACCATCCATCTTCTATAACCGCTTATTCCATATGGGTCACGGGGGGTCTGGAGCCTATCCCGGAGGCTGCGGGCGCAAGGCAGGGAACAACCCAGGAT
>JAAGVU020000052.1:142661-161526 GCA_011763525.2 Mormyrus iriodes
TGAGACACTCTGTCCTCTCTGTTTGAGACACTATCCTCTCTATATGTTCCATGAGTAGTTAAATAATATTCTAAAATGCACCGTTGCACAGAACGATGATATTGTCACTTCTTGTCATGTGTATCTGATATTTATTATTATTGCAGCACAATAATGTTATAATCAATGCTCTGATGCAACTGCTCTGTGGAGGCAATACTATCCTACCTCTTCTATGGACTTCCAAATATAATACAGTAAATGAATATGAACTGTCACTTAACTTGGTCATTGTCTTAAAGTAGCGTGCCTGTTTAAATCGGTTCAGTGAGATACATTTGGATTAAAAAAATGTAGTGAAACTTAAATGTCAATGCTTAGTATTAAGAAACATATTGGCTTGTAATTAAAGCGCAGTGCTGTTTGATGTGAGAAACCTTGACAAGATACTGAACTTTGGGTATGGCGCATTTGAGAGTGAAATTACACAGCAGAGAAAATGGCCTGATTTGTTACACAGGTCTGCTTTCAGCACGTTGCTGTCTATTACAGCTGTGGCCAATCATTGTCTTTTTTAGTTTTGTAGGGATCCTTGACACCCTGCCTAAAACTATGCATTCTCGGCCAACAACGACTTCATGGAACATGTTGTATTTGTGTCTCTCAGTGCTGCATGGTGAAATCAGGCTCCGTCAGTTAGCATTGAGCAGAAATTTCTTAAAAATGGTTAACTGCATAACTATACCGTCATTGATACTTTATGCTTTGTGCTTAAAAAAAAACCAAAAAGCTCCCATGGTACTAACTGAGAAAATAATTTCCCAGTTTCCGCCACTGTAGGGAACCCAGCGCAAGTGCTAACAGCAGTGATGATGAACAGCAATGTGAGTGGGCAAATAGCAAGGTGCGCACTTATGGCCTTCCCAGAAAATGTGCTATTAAACGACTTTATTTACTTGCTCTGGCATCTCAGAGGCCAGGCTGAGCTTCCCTCACCTTTCGTTTCGTGCTAATGTGTTTCCCCTCTTGCCAGAGACTAAGATGTCAGGGACGGGTGTTGACTATATTACGGAGGTTTGCAGGGGTCAGGGAAGAGGCCTCTCAGCTTAGGTCACCATTTGCATTTTTATTACAGCTGTCACATTTAGAAATAACGCGGGCCGCCCGTGCAGGGCGCCGGTGTTCGGGGGCTGTGGATATGTGCCCGCTGATGTTTCCCCAGGAATGAGAGCTTCCTGTGCGGGCAAGGCAGTATTCATGAGGGGTTTAGGTCGGACGGTGGCCCGTATTCTGGACAGGAAATGACTTGGTTTCAGATGCTAATGAGGGCCCTCCATTAGTAACAATGACTGATTGCTGCCACGGCGGGGTGGTGTGCCGCTAACCACCAGGGCACAGGGAGACGTGAGTCTCCACTCTAAGGCGGAGCGCATAGGGCATTTGGGGGAAGCAGGCACCAAAGAATGTCAGCAGGCATCTGTGCTTTTGTTTTTTACCACGTTTCTGTGCTTTTTGATTTAAACCAGTAATAAAACACTGAGCTTCCTGAGCTAGCAAGCGCTAACGCTGATGTACAAAAGATATCAATGGACGACACTATTGACTGCTAAGTACCCAGGCCGATCGCGGTTAAAATCTCATTTATCTTGCTTTATTTACCATCTACTAAAAAATATGTTGTTGTAGAAGAAAACAGGGCACTGCAGTTAAACAGGTCACACGAGGAAAGGTGCCAACTGCACTTAGATGCTAAGGAAAGAATATATTAGGGTATTGTCATTTCTCGAAAGAGCCCTTTCCTGTTTTTGACAATGTCTTTATTGAAAATAGCATTAGTAGATTTTCTGTATTATATGTTAGAAGGTAGACTAAATTTTGAAAGGTTAATTGTTTTTTTTAATTGGCACCTTTCCAGTGACAAATTTTGTAGCTCAGTAAATCGCAATATAGCGTCGTGACATATTGATAATATAGTTTATTGTTGGTGTTATTTCATAATAATGACATTAAATGAGCAGCCCTCTTAATGTCAAGCATAAGACAAGCAGGTCACACCTACTAACCACAAAATAAACGATAATTTTATTTCAAGTCAGTTATACACCTGGAGTGGTAAAACAAATGTCCAAAAACTGACAAGAATCTGATCGAGTGAATGAAATGAAAGTGAATTCTTTATGAGATTACAAGTGAACCATTTCATTCCATTATCCCCAGTCTCTTATACTATGAATCAGTTTTCTTTCTTTTTTTTTTTTTTAAACTTCTGACTGTAAATGTGATTCCATGCATGTGTGCTTCTGTTTGTACAAGTGGACAGTGTGTGTGTGTGTGTGTGTGTGTGTGTGTGCAGCTGGATAAGAGTAGGTTTTAGTTACTGCCCAATTGCCGCATTTAATGTTTTCGCTTCTCTTCAGCTGCAGACCGGATGGGATTCGCCAGCATTCCCAGGACATCTGCTCTCCACGCCCACGTTTCTTTCCCTGGAGCCAATTGGATTGCCTGTGAGCCTCTCAGACCAGGCAGAGAAGGCCTCCAATTGGCTGTGAGAGCCAGGGCCCAGAAAGGAAGGCTGAATCCTGAGAATTTTCAGAAACAAGCCCCTGTCTGCCGTTCACTCTGACCAACATCTGCTTCCAATCAGAGTACCCAGCCTGTCTCCCCCTCACTCCATATTTCACACAGCCCCCTCAAAGTGCATTACCCCGTCAAAGTCCTCTTTCTCGCTTTGTTTGCAACTTTCCTAACTGCACATTCAAAAAACTGACCTGATTTACTCTATACAGTCCAGAGAAGTTGGGTTGTACGTGTGCAAACAGGGAACATTCTTATTGACTCAATCGCGACTATACCAACATGACTATATCTGACAGATATCTTCGTTACTTTGAGGCAAAATCTGAACAATGCAGTTTGACTCAACTCATATTTCTGCCTCGAAACCATGTCGGTCACACGATAAACAGACTTTATTCATGCTCTGTCACTAACAAATGCACAGTGGAGAAGCGTGAACAAGAGGCAGACCTCGCTGCACTGTTCATTCAGATTTTTTTGCAGTGGCTCTCGAGTCATGTGACTCTTACAACTGCACGGCAAAACACCGAAGCAATGCCAAAAATCAAGATTGAGCCGAGAACGGAGGGATCCTAACGATGCATTGTTCTGCGGGCTTGTATTTTTCTGGAAGAAGTGAGGGTAGAGAAAATCTGGGGAAAGAGATAGGAGATAAAAGTAGGCTGGGATGGAGTATGGGGTGAACGTTGGTGGGTTGGGGGGGCGGGGGTGGGGCTGGGTGTGAATGGAGAAAAATTAAACCCAGGCTAACGGGCCCTGATACTGTTTCTCTTAGCAAAGCTGCCCGCACTTTCCCCCCTCCCTGAGAAAGCCTTTCTTGGGTCAACCGTTCTGCCAAGTCTCTTGGCTTTACCCTTCTCACTCTCCCTCCCAACTTTCCCTCCTATCATGTACTTATTTTTGTTTTTGCAAGCATTTCAGTTTTTTTTATTTCCCAATTACACAACTGTTTTACTTTCTTGTGTGGTCCCTGATTTAGTTCTTCTTACATGACTTTCAACTGGCCTGTGTCAATAAACATGAAAACCTGCTTGTAATAACAGGTATTTTCCGTAAAATGTTCCGAAAAACGCTCCACCGTTCTCTGGGAGCTAACAAAAACAGAAAAGGGTGGCGTTTGGTCCCATTCTCATCGCCTCTGACACCTATGTCCTCTTTGGCAGCAACGCATAGGGTTCCAGAAGAAGCCAGGATGTCACAGGCAAGATCTGGAGAGGGTGTGATATTTTGTTACTGTATTTTACTGTTATTATGCTAAGAATCATTAAATCAGGGCGGTACAGGGGTTCAATGAGTAGCATGACGTCCTCACACATGTGGGGCTGTTAGATCAATTCCAGTCTCAGCTCTGTGTATGCATCTCTGTGTGGAGTGTGCACGCTCTCAATGTGCCAAACAGGAATGGTGGTTAGACTTTCAAGTGAATTGAAGATACTGAATCCATGTTTCAGTGTGTGAGCACCCTTTGATGGCCCACGTACCCACTTCGTTGGCCTCCTGAGATAGGCTCCAAGAATCAGTATGAGCCTAAACTGAATGTGTAGTTCTGGGGATTGTAGAAATGAAATTAATTATACATCTTGTACCCAGTTATCCTGATCTGGGCCCAAGGCAGAATGCCAATCCGCCACATGGCACGTACACATGTGATATGCCATGGGCAGTTGGCTGAACTGCATGTCTTCAGATTGTGGATGGAATCCAGGTTAGTGGAAGAACCTGCATGACAGAAAGAACGAGCAAAGACAGCAGAGGTCAGATTCAAACCCCCAACACGGGAGGTGTGAGGTAACACTGCTACCCGCTGAACTACCCTACCACTTACAGCTGTAAAATCATAAAGTAGACCTTTAAGCCACACAAAACTCTCTGATGCTTTTGACTTCACCCATAAACAGAAAAATGCAAGTTCAGGCCACTTGATCTATACCTCCAAACTGTTGACCTTCACCCCTTGATGACAGTTGATGTTTTGGGCCTGTTCCCGCTGCTGTTTTCTTGATTTACTGCCCAGTAGTGCCGACGGCCTCTGCTGGATAAACCCGACACTGGCTCCGCCATAAATCTACCCTTTCCAGCCACTCTGGAAGAATGACAGCTTGGTGACTTGGGTTCATCTGAAGGCAAGAACTTCCAGACGATCTTCTGGCTTACACGTGCATGTAGAAAACAGCAGAGGCTGCGACTGAAAGCCACACCGAAGAAGATCTTTCGCAAGATAACCATCAGAATATGGGGAACATTGTCATTATCAGTGGTAGTTACAGTAGTTGTAATATTATTCCTTCATATGTGATTCGAACCAATGACATTTTAGTCACGAAGTCCCATGGACTTTTCCAAGAAAAATACCAGATTGTTTCAGTATATAGGTTTTGTAGCAAAAATATATTGAACTGGTCGGCCATCCAAGATATCTGCCTTGTGCTCTATGCTTCCAGAGATCGACTTCAGGTTCACCGTCACCTTCTACTGGATAAGTGATATAGGAGATGTATAGATGGACGAATGTATTGGTACATAACTCATGCATTTCTATGGAATGTAGCTCTCTTGGACAAAAGTGCTAAACCAGCTACTTTTAAAAACAGTTCTGCCTGCAAATAGCTATAGATGCCAACAGATGCCAAGAAATGAAAACCATAAACTGGCAACATATTTAGCTCTTTTCCTTATAATTTTCATACTCCTTAAAGGCAGGGGTTGGACTGACTATCACGTCGCATGACTGTGGGCCACAGGCACAGCTAATGAGGACTGTAGACAGGGGCATATTTGGGTTAGGGCTGTGGTCGGACCACTGCCCTCGGCAGCCACAGGAGTGGCATGGTGAGTGAGCTCAAAATACAGGGCTGTCACAATTGGCATTGGGGAGGGACGAGATAAACACAGAAAGTGCGTGCAATGTGTAAAAAATTACATAGATAGCACCAGCTCGAGCCATTATTCATATTGTACTAGAGGTCCCATGATCTTTTGAAGGCTTGCATGTGCTTCAAGCTCTTGCAAGATCTGCAGATTTCGGCGTTAGGATTCCATTCAACCAATTCAGCAGTCACTAAAGCACTGAAAAGAAACTGAACAAATATTTTGTTTGGTGATACACCTACTGATCTTTCTCCTACACTTTCCTGTGACCAAGCCCATTATCAGCTGGAAACCAGAGGAATTTTATTAAAAAAAAATAAATAAAATTTTAGTTCAGCATACTGTAGAAATAATACTTGAATAAATATTTATTTATATACATTATATGAAGATATATATTTGTGCAAACTATTGCAAAATGAGTATCATGGCAGTATACCTTTGAGGAAATGAGTTAATCTCACTAATCATGGTTCTGACTGTGGTTTGTATTGAAGGGAAACTCCAAGTTTACTTTCATTCTTAAAGGCTTCAGCATCACCACTCTTGAGCTTCAACTTGAAAAAAAGGCTCCCATTTCCCCATTGCCAGAAAGTTCCATGAAGCTCTGTCGAGCTTTTGATTGAAAACACCCGAAAGCTCCTGGAGATAGCGTCCCCGGGAGGATGCCCTTTTTTCCTCTGACAGCTTCCAAGTGGTGCAGTGAGTAAAGTAATCCAGGGCAACCTTTGGCATCTGAGAGGTTAGGGTCTTGTGGGAAAGAACAAATCTGCTTGGGGTTTGTGTGAACACAGCCGTCCACGACATGAATGAACTCATTCTCTTGCAATAACACAGTAAATATCTTAAGGGCTGCCTCGAGTCGTAAACTTTTTGTGCATGAAATTACACCAGAGAACATTCCCGGCTCAGTCGGGGTGTCTGGGATATAGCTGGACATTTCCCACAATGCTGCAGGGGCGACAGGGCCTCCTCCAGGAAGTGTCCTGCCTGATGGTTACCCGTTGGCCCCCTGTACTGAGCAAATGGTTCTGTAACCTCAAGATCGTTATCATCCAAAAAGAGACTTGACTAGTGGAGAGCATTATTCAATGAAAAGTTCAGTTGCTTGCACATCTAAAACACCGTAACCCGGATAGATAAGACTCTTCTTTCTGGTTGGTGTTTCTTAAGATGCAAGCCTGAGATAATATGTCGCTGGGTTTTGCCACAAATATGTAGCTAATGTGTAGGCATACAGGTAAAATACAAGTTCAGCTGGCAATGAACAACAATTTTAAAAAATTATGATAACCTCATAGTCCTTTTGTGATATTAAATTTGTCTTTTTAAAAATGTCGTAGAATTTCATATTTCATTAAAACACTTGTGAAATCAATTGTAATATGACTAACTTTGTTACTTTGTTACTTTTTACATTATTATTATTATTTATTGTTTATTGCATTGTTTTTCCAGCACTGATGAAATGGAAAAATCACACCTCCACCCTCTAAAATAGTTCTGAATGATAATTCTGGCCACCAGAGTTGTGGATTTTTCTTTTAATCCCTCACCACAAGGACCCGGCTGCATCATCCATAAGTCACTCCGATTCGTCAGCTTCCTATAAACTGTGTGAGAAAGTCACATGACACCAGGGGCCCAATTAGCGAATGATGTTTCACCCCATGCAGTTCCGAGTGTCCCACCCATGGCACATGGGACGTTTGCCCCAAGGGAGGCTTCTTTGCGTGTATCCCACAACTGTTTCATCAAAGAACGAGTTGGATGGAAAAAAAAAGCAGGAGGAAAAATTCCCTCGACTCTATTCACAGCGTGTGAGACAGGGTGATATAAACAGAAAATGCGAAGTGACTCATATCTAATATAAACCAGAGCGTGGATACCACCGCCAGCTGGGCACCGCCCTACTGAGTCAATGAAAAATGGAGATAGCAGGAAAAAGAGGAATGTAACTCGTAATGCTGCTGGACCCTGAAACAAAGGGGTAGATGAAGAAGGACAACAGCTACTTTTTTCGTTTCCCGTAAGCTGTATCGGAAACATGACAGATGGATAGTTCACCGTGTATGTGTCCTCGTCCCAGACGGCTGTATCTAACGATGTTGAACAATCAGTGGCATCACTCAGGCTGAGACATGCCTCATGGCGTGTTCGCTGTGACCAAAGCTATGCTATTATCACGGCTAGACGCACTGGGTGGGTCTACAGGGAACGAGGGGGGTCTTTGTGGCACCGGGGAACAACAAAGGCTCTCTGTGGGAGCTGAAGGGTTCTGGGAGATACCCATTCTGATGATGGAAAAAAAAAAACATGGATTCAAAAGTAAAAAGGCACTTCCTACGATTGTTTGATAGAACAGACTAACAAGGACCGCATAGAGGCATCTTAAACAGCACGAAACATTTACATCTCTGTTAGCTATCAGTGTGCTTCACTGGGAGAAAAGACTCAAAAATACTGTAAACAGAGGGACAAACATTAGCCATCAGGGCAGAGCCCTGTAGCAGAGGGGATTGAGAATAATCAGATCTGTGATTATTGTCCCTCTGACAAACAAGAAAGCCAACAGGACAACAAAGTCACATCCAAGCGGGGAGAATGGCGTAAGCCCCAGAGTGAGTCACAGTGCACATGGTGTGGCTACTATTGTTTTGTCTTTCGTGTGAAGTGTAACAAGTACTACTCCCCCGCCCCACGCCCACAGCAACCCCCCCACCCCCGACCCAGCCAGCGCAGCGAGAGAAAACATGGACTATCTTTAATGGGGCGTCTGACGGCGCTCTGTAGGAAACTCTCCCAGACTTTTCCCACATCAGGGCAATGCAGGCCCCCCGTCCCCAGCGGTCTCCAAGGCCGGGTCGCTGGGAAAGCCGCGGGCCCCCAATTCTCACATTTGGGCCGCACAGAGCAGATGTGAACGGTGGTTGGCGGGAGGCGCGGGGCCAGGGACGGCACAAAGTAAACAGTGAGGGAGAAATGGAGAAAAATTAACGAAATGCCGACAGGTGATAGCGGAGCCGATAAATGTGCCCTTGGAGGGGAGGGAAACTGGAGAGGAGCGAGTCGCGACTGACCTGAAATGACCCAGAGTGACGTCCTGCTGCAAAAATAGCATTGTGATTACGTCGCTTTAAGTGACTATATAGCTAAATCAAGATATAGCAATGCACCTAAATAATATCTAATACTAAATACATAGTATCTTTCACTTTAAAAAGCAAACATGTTCTTATATTATGTTAATACCTTATTAGCTGAATTATTGCATTATTAATAACATAAAATATATTACTAAGTTAGTTATTAATATATTGATTTTGATAACAGTATGGTGCAGACATTTATAATTTATCCTCTTTCACTGACAAAACAGTTATATGCTACCTGCTATATGCTAAACAAAGAAAATGATTTTACCCAGCATGCAATATTGAGGTCATGCTCAATTGTTTTTTATTACATACCATGAGAAGGCTTGGGCCCATAAATAATTCACAGGTTTGCGCCTGCAGTAATGCCAGCCGAGGTGTGACCAATACAGTGAGTGCCCCTCAAGATGGGAAGATAGGAAGATTGTTAAAAGAGGTCCATCTGCATTCCCTGCTACGTGTGTGTGTGAGAGTTTGCTGTTCTCCCTGTGTTCTGTGGGTTTCCCCCCCAGTCCAAAGACATGCAGGTGGGCTAATATCTAAATTGCCTATTGTGTATATGTGTATGCAGTGTGACAGACTGACATCCCTCCAAAGGTGGTGCCCCAGCCTCGTGGGATAGGTTACAGGCCCCTCCGCCACCTTGATGCAGATAAGTGGTCAGAAGATTTAATTTTTTTTTCTGTTTGAACAAACAAAACAAGTTTGATATTTTACCAACAATGTTCTTTTTTATCCATTTTATCTATACAGCAAAATACAAGTGAATACAGTTTATACATTAAAGAGGAAGGCCTAATCTATGTTTAGTGTAGTAAGACAAACAAATATTCAATTGCTATGAATGTCTTTGGCCTCTAATTTATCCCCAGCTTTGCTCGGCCATGGTTGGGTGGTTTTGGGGCTGTTTGTGAATTGTTAGGTGGGACCCTACCGTTGAATGAATTAAAACACTAACCCTAACCCTAACTCTAACTGTTATCGAGGGTTGGCTTGCTATCCAACCCTACCCCATTCCGTTAGAATCCATTTGCACAAGGTACCCTTAAGCTAAAATTTATTGCTTTAAGACGTCTTTGCACCGTGTTTTCTGCAAATGTGTAATTTCTAATGTGTTCTTTAGTTTCATACAGTGAAGTGTCTTGTAATATGATCCGGTTCTTCATGTTTAGCACCGACCCACCTACCAATCCTGGAATATTTGTCTGTACTGGCAATGGGGTGTTTGGAGCCCTGAGATTCCTGGGTAATGGATTGAAAAAGCATGTATTTCAAATCAAAGTTAAAATCTTCAAAGGCACATTATATTAAATGCTCTAATTGGGATTTACTTTGCGAAGAACAGACTTTATGCTTCATGCCAGTACAGAAATCATTAAGCAATTAAGAACTGAACCTTTCTTTTGGAGACAATACAATTCTACTTCTTCTTCACTAAGAGATGAAAAGGGGTAGAGCTACTAATAAAACCAGCTTTTTTTTTTACCTCATACCCCACATACTCCCCCCCCACAACCAAAAATATTTATATATATAAATAGAGATAATGCAAAAGCACAAGCCCCCCTTCCCTCGCAGCAATCGTGAGTGAGTGGGCAACACCAAGAGATAAGGAGCATGGAGGGAAGGAAACGGCTCCTTGGGGTCACTGACCGCGGGGTCGACGGCAGCCAGCCGCTCAGCTCTGAACTGGGGGGGGGGGCTGTTAAGCTGGACACCCTCAGCCGGCTGGAGGAAGTAACCTCGATTTTGGCCAAATGCTCTGCTAGAGAGGCCTGTGCTCTGTTTTCGCTGCGATTGCACTTTCACAATCTGCACAGGGAACTGGAGCATCGACAGGAAACCACCTTTATCAGCGCGTAACGACAGCGCCGAAGACACCTCTGCCGAGAAGCACTTCTAAAACAGCTAAACGTCTGTCTGAAACACTGATTCCACGCTCAGCCATTAGCATCCCCCCACATATTATGTATTATGAGTTGTCGTGACTAGTGTTGTGTGTATTAACCTTTACATTGATAATATTGCAGTTTGTGTGGAAAAATCTGAGGCAGATTATCTAACAGCTCACGGGAGATTTCTACAAGAGGTTGTGGGAGGATTTTAAAGCCCAGAAGTCAGCATGTGACACAATCAGCTCTCAGCTTATGAAGAAACAGGTGGGCTTTTTCATTCATCCTTCATCCAATTGCTTATTTTAGTCAGGGCTGTAGAGGTGCTTGGGGCCTATCCTAGGCATCATAGGGCACAAGAGCAACACTCCACCCACTACAACTAAGCGAATAATATAAAAGTGAATGAAGGGCATGGTAAGGCAGTGGGTAAAATTGTGAATTTTGCACCTCAATGGTTATGGGTTTGAGGCTGGATGGCACAGTATACCCATATATGTCAGGATCTGTACCGTCCAACCCTTCCCTTTGTGTCCCCTCCCCGTTGGGACAGCAGGGGTTGCTGGCCATCATGCTCTCCACCCTGTCTATTGTCCTTAAAGTCCCTAGTGTGTTTTCCTTGTTCCCTGGACCGCCACATAGCTCAGTGGGTTGAGTGTGCGGCACTGTGGCTGTAACTCTGCAGTTATGGGTTTGAGGCCAGTCTCTTCTGTTCTGTTTATTAGTTATTATGTTTCCTAGTGTCCATTACTTGGTGTATTTTCCTATTTTTAGGTTTTCCCCATTTCCGCTATGTTTTATTATTTCTCTGTATTCTAATGGTCCTAGTCTCTCTGTTACCCTAGTACTTGCTATGCATTCTTAGTCTTTAGTATTTGCTATGTCCCTTAGTTCTGTGTTCATTTAGTGTTACTGCTTCCACCTGTTTCTCATTGTTCCTGCACCTCCCTTGACTGGTTAATTGATTATGAGTCACACCTGCCCCTCGTTTTCCCTGGTTTTCTGTGTCTATTTAAGTTCTTGCCTTCATTCATTTCCTGAGTGGATCATTGTGGTACAATGTGTTAGAATGTTACTCTGTGCTGTGTTGATGCGTGTTTGGGTTTTGCTTTTGACCCTTCATGGTTCTGATATTTTGTAATTTACCCAGCATGTTCTATTTTCCCCAATAAACCCCTTTGCCTTGGAGTTTTCAAGTGGATTGTCACCTTTTTTCCCCAGCCTGCCCCATGACACACATAGCCCTTTTATAAAATATCTTTATTGTAAAACAATATTTTAAAAGGATTTTCAGGTAATAATGTTATCATGCTAACATTGACAGAACCTTTGTTAAAATGTAAAAGGTGGAAATAACATTCCATTAACATTACAGTAAGAATTTTCTAAGCCAACTTTGAGAAGACCTTTACACAAGGTTGGCTAAGTTCTGGGCGCATTCCCTGTTAGCTGGAGTAAGCTCCATTTCTTAACCGTAAGACTACTTGCCACGTTTCATGCATGAATTTTGGAGGACATCCTTGGCCCAATCATCTCATATTTGGCAAACTTGCAAAGTGTATATTGGTGGGTATGTTTGTGCAGTGCCTTGCATTCTTTATTTGTGTCTCCAGGATTGTGATTAAAAATCTAGTTCTTCTGTGTGTTCCTTATATTTTCTTTTTTTTGGGGTTAAATCTGAGTCTTGAAAGCTCACTGCCCAGGTTAATCAGGTGTCATTCAAGGTATGGCCCATCCCACTCTTGCAGGCTATTCGCCGCAGATTCGCTGGACTAGGATGGTTGGATGGATGGATGGACAGTTGGATGGATGAATAGATCATCTCCATTGAGAGGGAAACACAGAACATTTCTTAGTGATGAGAGCTGAATGTGGATTAGTCACATAATGACGTGTAGATTGAGATGAACACAGCACGCAAGCCAGCACCAAAACACAGATGTTATTGTGGGAATTTGCTACACGCTCAAGAGACTTGGGGCACCGTGGTTTCAGTCAGTCAGCAGGAATCCATGAAATCCGTGCCCTAAATGGACGATTTTCAGAAGGAACGGCTTCAATAAAGGCCGGGAATAGATGTAATGCACGAGTAAATAACGTGACATGAGACCAATAAAAAGCGCAATTTGTCATGCGATTCCCGCAGCATCTGGAGAAGTGTCATCTCGTGCGAGCTGTCATCTGCCCATCTTCTGCGCTCTTCTTGGCAGACACTGCTTGACCGGAACGCTGACGGAGAATGCAAATCACCTGGCCGGGGTCGACCATCGGGAATGCCGGAAAAGAATGGAAACACGGAATTCAGCACCCGCGGTCTAAATATAAAAACAGTTTATAAATTACATAAACACTACATGGCCAGGAAGACATTAATGCTCCGAAACAGCCTTTGGGAAGAATTGATGTATTTTTAGCGGTGGACATGTTTTCCATTTATTCGCGGATGCATAAAAAATGATTTATTGATCTTTGCTACACCCTCCACTCTAAAGGCAAATTAATCAGGTGTCAGCAGACAGTATGGCCAGACATGGAAAGGTGGGAGTTGGAGGGGTGGTGGTGATGTTGGCACGAGCCAAATTAGAAACATACCCTTTCAACATGTCTAATGGATGCATCTTATCTGCTGGATGGAGCATGCTAACCCCAGCAGTTCAAATCCCAGGCGTACTTTAGGGATCGGAACGCGAAAAGCCTGGGCTGGTTCTGCATCGGGCCCTGGCCCAGGCCTCCGAATGCCATAGCGACCATGGCTTTGATGTGAGACTGGGCTACTTTAGCCATGGCCCATCACCATGGGGCTATTTTTATCTGCGCTCAGGTACAATTGGATCCAGATGGGCACCTGATTTCGAACCCCACTCTCCCCAAGGATAGAATTTCTGCCCGGCGACTTTAACCCCTTTCACTCTGCCGTCAGTAACAGGACCGTGTGGAAATAAGTAAACACCAGTCAATCCATTAGGCAACAACGGTGACTGTTTAGGGCACTATCTCCTAAAAGGGCATCGACTTTGCAAACTAAAGTAAAGTGAAATTAGGTAGTGAAGTTTGCCAGGGAGCAGAAAATTGATGCCCTCACCTTTGACAAAACGGTCAATTCAAAACTGAAGTAGGCACATCACATAATAGATTCCACATCTCAAAAAACCACAAAAAAATGAATAACAACCAATGAGCTATGAGGAGCAAATGTTCAGAGGCTATTGTTGAAGAAATAGTTAAAGAGAGCTTGGTTGATGGGGACCGATGTTTATGTGTCATTACAATCTCAATCATAGGTGTCAGTATTCAGCCTGGTATGGATACATCCTGAGGTAGGCAGACTGAGTAAACCCAGTGGCTGAACGAGGAGCACCGTAGCGAGGGCCAGCTTAACAGGAAACCTGCAGGATGAACCTCATTATGGCCGAACTTCCTTTAAACCTTTGTGAATCTGGCGGCCAAATATAGGCCGTCTAATCTGACATGTTTCTTTACTCCACAGGAAACCTGTGCCTTCATTGAAAACGTGCAACGCTGAGAAAAGGAACCACGAGTTTAAGACCAAATCAGAAATATATACTTTAAATGCCTGCCAGACTCTCTGGAAGAAATGATATGTTCTGACAATTTTATCAGTTTTAGAGATTCCAGGATCATCTGGTTGAGGCTGCTGCTTAAGGAGGAAATCTCTGATCCTACAGTATAAACCCACATGCATCTATGATGAATTGCTCTGTGGGATCGGCTGCACAGGCTTTTGCCTTTCAGATACACACCAACAAAAACTAAGCTGTGATCCTTTCTTACTCTATGACCATGAAAGTGTGGCTGAATGGTTCCGCTAGCATTTCTCTAACTTACTGCAGGCAGTTATCAGGTGCCCCAGTACGTCAGTCAATCCTTAAAATACATTTCACTTTCACTAAGTTCCTGACTACTGCTTACATGCTCGCATGAACATCAGTGGCTTGAAATCTGTAGCTGCCGAGTACTACACTTAATAGCAATTTAAAAAATAATGTTATTTTCCACATTGGACTTAATAAAATAAATGGGTACAATGTTTCAATAAGGAACCCTTTTTCCGCTTATAAACGGTAGTAACTCATAAACAAATAGAAAACAGTTATAACTTGTTAATAATTGTCTATTGATGATTTACAGTGTGTTACAACCTAATGACCTGATTATAAACCCTTTATAACAGTAGTCTTATTGTAATGCGCTGCCAATAAATGTGATTGGTCCTCAGAAGAGCTCAGTTTACACCATTTATGTATTAAAAGAAATACTTCCATATGATATTCCGATTAAATTTAAGGCTTAATAAATGATTTAGGGACAGCATGGTGCGTCAGTGGTTTGCACTGCAGCATCACGCCTCCTAGATTGGGTGTCTGATTCCCACCTTGGAGTGTGTAGAGATTATATGGTCTCCCTGGGCAGTTTCCTCCCACAGTTTAAAAACTAGTCTAACTGATGTCTCTATTTATCCCACAGTGTATGAATTTGTGTGTTTGTGTGCCCTATGATGGACTAACATCCCACCCAGTGTGTACACCTTCCTTATGTGCTGCCAGGGATGGGCTTCAGGCCCTCTGTGACCCTGTCCAGGATAAGCTGTTGGAAGATGAATGGATATTTCATTGAAATAATTCAGGCGATGTAAATTATTACTACAAACAGGACCTCTGCTGGGATTTAGAGTAGCAACTGTGAGATTGCAAGGCCATATGTGTCCTTGTGTGTGTATATTTTGTTCTTCAGTTCAGAAAACATACATGTAGGGCCCATCTAGAGTGTTCGGTCAGATTCTAGGCTCACCACGACCACGCTCCACATAAGAAAAAATCGATGGATGGATGGATGGATAATTAACCTGTCTATATCTTCCTATAAACAGAGAGAAATATTTTTGGATATATTAGTGATGCTTGACCCATGCAGCTAGAATTAAGCCATTGTTTTTTAAAGGGCCGTTGCATAGCGAAAGCATCCGGCCGATGAGTGGCCTGTTACTATCAGACAAGGACAGCTGACGTTCGTAGATGCCTTATCTGCTTCCGCATCTCGCCTTACCTCTCCATGTGTCCATCCATTTTCGCTAATCACTTATCAAATTATGGTGACTGTGATGAGTCTGTCCCAGGGTAGAAGAACTGGGTGTGACTCATACTGAAACTTTAGCGATTGCAGAGCCCTGGAAACAACTATTTCATGAAAAAAAGAAATCGGTTTATGAGTTACTAATAATTACTAAAACAAGATTTAAGGTAATGAATCTAACATGCCATCAAAACCTCAATGTGAACTGTGCCCCAAAATTGCAAACCCAGAAACCAGAAAGGAAGCATTAAGATATTGTACATTTTTGCATGAAGAACTACGACTCAATGCCCGATGTGTCAGCAATGTCACCAGAACAGTGCGACCTGGAAAAATTGCGTACTCAAAGCAGTAATTCTTCTAAAATGTGTTTTATCTAAGGCCCCCTTGCAGGTTTTGAGTGACATTATGCAGAGGTTCAGCCCGAACGCTGGTTTAAGTGTCGGTTGAATGTGTGGGTGTGAAGAGATGTTGCGTGTTTTTCTTTTACCTGTGCAGTGGAACCGCAGGGCCTGTGCTGGAGATTGCAAGAAGGCAGCTCAGTGCACAGGGGCTTCTCTATGGCCTCTGTACTTTTCTCAAGGGCGAATTCTATTTCAGGAACTCCTCCCTAAATGAACTGCAACTTCCCACTGCCGCTGTGATGTTGCACCCGAAATATGCTCATTGGACACGGTAGAAGATATTGTTTCCGAGGGTGCTGACACAACTGCTTTGGGTTAATTTTACAGTTAATTCATATTTTGGGATTTTACAAGCAGGATACAATCAGTTCACCCACCTTGACAAGTTGCTTCTCAAAGATCCAATCTGTTTTGCTGCGTTTCTATAAGACCTGTACTTTATTGCCAATTTGTAGTATGACCTTACTCAACTGTCCAAGTCTTATACAAAGAGACATTAACGATTTATAAATGAAAATTCCCTTCTGTAGACCACTCTATTCTAAAATGTGAATTGTAAGGTTTTGTTAACTTCATGCTTTTCGTTCTAAATAAAATAAGTAAATCAAATCCAGGTTTGGTAGTCTAAACTCCACATGTCTGTAAACATAACAGATTTCCCCCTCTGTCCTTCAGCGATGGCATTTTGGGATTGTTTGGGTTTATTGCTAGGCTACCATCGGCATGACAAAGGCTCGGACAAACAATACTAATAGAATCTATCCAGCACCTTCATCGGGCGAGCAGACTTGCACGTGCGGCCTTCTCAGCAACCAGGAGCAGGTTAGGAAACATCTGGGCATCCGAGAACAACAGATGTTCCTGTCTGATAAACATTATGAAGATTAGCGGTTGCTAAAGCATACTCCTACTCCTGGCTAGACACGGCTTTCCAAATCCAGGTGGACCTTAACCTTGGCCCGAACTTTTAAAGGGCCAGACAATCAAGCTGAGCACATTTTCTCACACAGTGACAAACACCTGGACGAGGCCCGGAATGTTACTGGCCATTCGGGCCCATTGTTTGGGCCGCATTTTGATCTATTGTCAGCGGGTGTCTCTGGAGGGCCCCTTTTTAAATCGTGTTTTCATGCCTCCTTGCAGTCGCCCTCGTCAATTCCTGTCATGTTTTCATAGTTGAAGGTTAGAAAGAAGAATATATGAATAGTAATTTGGAGGAAACCTCTAATGCCTTGTTTGGTTTATGTTATATTGTCGAGACAGACAAGCCTTGTTGTTTATTATTTTTTAAATCAAAATATTATTTCCAGTTTGGATAGGCATGCACATTTTTATAATTTAGACACCATGTCAATGTAAATAATAGTTGGCAACTTTAGTCACCATAATCTGATTATCTGTGTTTATTTAAATGTACTAAAATATGGATTAATTGTGTATTTTTCTTCAAGTCATGCGAATATGCTTGATCCCAGATATTCAGTACAGGTCTGTGTCTTTCATTAACTGCCCTACTACATACTGCTCTATGGATTTGTAGCGCGGTGGAAACATTCACAAACAGTGATCAAAAGATGGCATCTCCCGAATTCAAGATTCTTTAGAGTCCAAATAAAAGTTTGGAGAAAAAAAAACACACTGGCCCGTTATAACACCTGTGTCACGTCCCCCCTCCTGCCATTGTGTTTGGGAGAAGAATTAATTTGCCGGAGAAGATAAGCAGACGTGATTCGCAGACTACCCCCCGCCCCCTCCAACCCCCACCTCTGAAATGACCTGGATAATTAGACGAGGAACTTCCAAAGCCCCCGGAGGACCAGCCACCAGTCAAGGGGGCTGAGTCATAAACAGGACATGGAGGAAGAGACGACGAATGAAACAACAGTCTTACTGGGAGGAAGCGGGGCCGTGGATGAGGAGGAGCCCAGCAACAGTGAGGGGGGGGGAGCTGGAGGAAACAGATGATTATAAATAGGAACACCCCCCGCTAGGCGCCGGGTCATGGCCGCACAGCTAAGACAATGGAAGAACACCACGGTGGGGCGGGGGGGGTCGGAGCTGGCAGGCGGAGAGGGTGCGTGTGCAGCCCTGCTGCGGGGGTGTACCTGGGGGCCTCTGCTGGCCCTCGTACCCCAAGGGGCCGTCAACTGTGCTGTCTGGATGGTGGATCCTGGAATCTCTCTTTCCCAGTTACCTCAGAGAGGAAATCCTCACCCCTGTCCAAAAAGCTCCCTTGTGATGCTGAGGTGCTGAGGGCTTTATTGTTGCCCCCCCCCCCCCCACAAAAAAAATGGATCTGGTGGGATCATAAAGACAGCATCGCGGCCGTCCAGCCGCTCGGCCTGTATGCCAGGCTGGCTTTCTGCCATTCTGCACAACATATTTACAGTGGTTACATCCTGGATTAAACTTTCCACTCGCGTGTGACGCCCTTGCTCTGCCAGACACTAGAAGGTCACGCAGATGGCGGCCTCTGATATAAAAATCGAATACAGAAACATGTAGCAACGTAAATAGATAAATAAATGCAAGCAGCTATAATGAATTATAAATAGGGTACTAAATGGATCTGTTATCCTCATGTTCCTGTGGGTTTCTTCCAGGTCCTCCGACTTCCTCCCACAGTCCGAAAACACACAGCCAGGCAGGCTGCTGTCTGTAAATGATTCAATTCAATTCAGTTCAATTTATTCTATATAGTGCCTTTCAAAACAGTCACCCCAAGGCGCTTTAAATGTGTGTGTTGCAATGATGATGTGTGACTGTGTGCCCGATTCGGATGTCCTCCGCTTGATGTCCTATATAGGAGTGGGCTTATTATTTCATCCATCCATCCATCCATTATCTCCCGCTTGATCCGAGGTCGGGTCGCGGGGGCAGCTGTCTCAGCAGGGAAACC
>JAAGVU020000052.1:161626-173794 GCA_011763525.2 Mormyrus iriodes
AGGCAACTTAGCTCCTGGGATCATTGGAACACGCAAACCCCTCCACCACGATAAGGTGTCGGCTCCAGGAGAGGAGAGGCTTATTATTTCAGGGGCGCAAAAATCACTTTGGGGCCCCCTTCCCCCCAATCTAGTGATTATATGTGGCCAACAGGGGGCTCACATACCCTGAAGACCCCGCACAAATGCATGATCTGAGTGGAGGTAAACACTGCCACTGGTAGATAAAAACAAATAAGATGAATTTAAGAAAAAAAAGCATGCATCCTTGATGAGAAATACCAAGCTGGATGGCCATCTTAATGAAATAATAAGATATTTCCGTTAATAAAATAGAATCATATGACCACTGGTAGGAATTCTGAACATACTGTAGTAGGGGAGGTAACGGCCACCAGAGATTAAAAAAGAAAAGGTTATTAGCAGCACAGAAGTGTCCGTATGCGGGGCTGAGAGCACTCGATGGCTGTGGTCTTCCACAGACTCCCACAGACTGACTGACGTCTGGCCACTACACTCGTTAACCGATGCTTTTTTTTGCGTGTTTTTGGCCAACTCCATTATAGGGGGCCACGCAAAGCGACAAGATAACAAAATATCGGTGTCCAGGTAGCTTCAGAGGCGCCGAGCGAGATGGGAAATGACAGTTGTAATTTCGGTGACGGAACTGGGACGTCCTGGTGCTCTGCTTGGGCCTGAGCATCAATTACCACACATCAATTGACTGTGACAAGTTCAAATACGGTACAAACGCAGATAATAGTTGGTGAGATAATGGAACCGTTTCTGCGGGGTGCAAGTGGTGGTGCTGTCAAGGAGACTAATGGTCGTGGGGGGTGGATGGGTGGGCTGAACAGTGAATAAAGACATTTGGGCTATAACGGACAAAACAGTACATTGAGTTTCAGGTATACACTATATAACTAAAAGTATGTGGACACTCCTATTAATCAGAGGATCTGGCTAATTAGACCACACTTATTGCACACAAAGGTGTGTGATTAAGCACACGACCATAAAATCCTATAGCAACAAACACTGTCAACAGAATGGGTGGTTGTACAGAGGAGAACAGTGACTTTCAACTTAGCACCATCACAGCATGCCCAAGTAATTTTGGTAAATATCTGCCCAGAAGGGCAAAACGTCTGGGAGCAGTTCAGTTACCGAGATGCTACACAAGCTCACAGACAGGGACTTCAGCACCCAGCATTAAAACCGAACCTGAAAGGCAACAGATTCCACCAGCAATCTTCCAACATCTAATGGAAAGCCTTCCTAGAAAGGTAGAGGAATTTGCAGCAACAAAGTGCGCCCAACTTTATGTCCGTATCCTTGGTTTTGGGTAGGACAAGCTGGTGTCCACATACCTTTTGGCTACATAGTGTATGTATAATCAACGCATTGAAATTTTAAGTTTTGTTGACAGGGGTGCTGAAATGCTATACCGGCAGGGTTGTAGGTTCGATACTCACCCCCAGGTCTGTGGTGTAGTTTGCGTATTCTACTTGGTTCATATGGATTTCATCCTGCAGTCCAAAAATATAGATAGACTATCTATCTGTTTTCTATACCTGCTTCTCCCAGAAGCTATGGACACAAGGCATGGAATAACCCAGGATGGAGTGCTAACCCATTGTAAGGTAGACACACCATTCAAACATTTCATATTAGCATGTTTTGGTCTGTGTGGGGAAATGCGAGAACCCAGTGGAACATGGAAACTCCACACACACGGAACCATGGCAGAGACCTGAACTTTAGACCCAGAGGTGTGAGGCAACAGTCCTCACCATTACGGGACTGCACCGCTTCTGCAGTGGACTAATTTCTCTAAATTGCCCATAGTGTGTATCCTGCCATGGTCTGACATCCTGTCAAGTATTCCTTGTCAACTGGATAGGTTGCAGACTCACCACAACGCTATGTTGAATACGTTGTTATAGAAAATAAAGTAATCTGAAAAACAATGGGATGGTTAGAGGTAATTACAATAATTTTACCAAACCGTTTGTTGATAATGGTATAAGTTAAATTAAAGTCCATTGATATGTAGGTAGACATCTGGGTTTTTGAAAGCTGCAGCTGATAGCTTTTCTGTTCTGGCTAAGGTTTACGACAATAATCGGTATTTGTAAGGACACAGGGGCTTGCAGGTGAACGCTGTGATTGTTAAGGAAGGCTCCAGGAACCAGGAAGGTCTGTGGAAAGTGAGGCGTAGGGAAGATGCTACCTCATGGGACTGGAAAGGTCTGACGATGGCCTCTGACAGGCAGCATAATAGGCAGAATTAAGAAAGCCGGCCTAGTAGTTGTTAACGGGCAGGGTCATGATCTGCAGCCCATTAAAGACCCCCTTGAGTTAGGAACTGTAACCGGATATTTGGGATAACAGAGCACTGGATTCCTGGTGTGTGCTGTGCAGTGAAACTGCCGCTCCCAGGAGGTCAGGGGCAGGAGGTCAAGGGGAAGGGGCTAGGAGTGGTGTGGTGGGGGGGCAGGTCAGACCGGCCGCATGACACAGAAAGGGCACATCTCTACTATGGAAGTAGGCTTCAGAGATGAGCAGGGCAAAATAGGCTGAGATAGACTGCCCCCCAAAATTTTACGCTTTCAGATTGTCCCGGCAATCTTTGCTCATTGCCTGCCTAGAGAAGACATCAAGATGGAAAATACAGACTGAGCTGGAACTGTTTAGATGGGAGGAAGGTGCGAGGGTCCATGTCTGATGGTCGTTTCATGTCTTGCCGTGACTTTGTTGTACCTGAAATATTTATGTGAGATTTGTGATTCATTAGCTTTTCAGTAATGGTTTTTCGCTTTTCATTGACTTTGAGATGGGTTCACGTTGCAAGACTCCAGTTATTAATTTCAGCCTGTTATCTGACTGTGTCATTTTCACAAACTTTCGATAATGATGCTTTTTTAGGTTTAGGTGGTTATTAGCAAGGATCTTCGCCTCGTTGGAATAGTGGGAGAGGTGATTGTTTTTAGAGAAATCCAACCATGCATGGTAAGCCAACAGACCGATAGTTGTCTACTCATCTGCATACAACATGCAGCGGTTTCATAATCCAGCCCAGCTCAAATGCCAGACAGCGCGCTCACTTATGAAATATACTTGATTGACAGTTTTTGTCTTTTTTCAATGTCGTCTTTTTTTCCACTGAACCAAGATGGCCGATGTTTTTTAGAACATCTTATCAGATCAGACATAATAAAAATTGATGTTAATGTCATGTGTTGACAACTTTAATGCAACCACGGGCAACCACAGAACACTCACCACGAAACGTGCCAGTCAGAAAAATACAGAATTACATCCAGAGGGGGTGGAGGGGTGGATGGGTGGAGGGGGGGGGTGCTATCAGTGTGAAATGCTAGAATGTTCAAAAGCTTAGGCTTTTATTAAGGTTCCTACCCGCATGGCTTGGAGAAGTGGAAAAGCCTGTTTTTAATTAAATCTTAATGGAAAGTTGGCAAAAATAAGAAAGTACAGAAATGGCACAGGATAAGAAAATATGCTATTACAGTCACAAGCATCATCAACCCTAAACCAAACTGGAATTTGAATAACGGCAAACCTAAAATTATCTGCTATCATTTTAACTTGTTAATTGGGTTTATTTTAACACATGAAAGCCACAGTTCACATTTCTCAATTAATACACTTAAAAGCCTGGCAGTATCAATAGGAAAGTAATGATAAGGTGCAGATTCCTCCAAAAACAGGCTTATTTACACCTCAAAGAAAACTCAGAAAAAAAAACTCCATGTCTCAGTTCCCTGCTGCACCAGCAAACTTTTTTTGTGCAGGCACAGAGAGGACAGCCATTGTTTAGAGGCGATCCTCTGGATGGATGGGGCACAAGGGCAGGGTAAGTTATTTATCTGTCTCCTGAGGTCAAACCCAGGAGTTTTAGGTTTGACCCCTCTGCTAAAAGGATTAGGGCGCACACTCCCTCCACCAATCCATTTATGCTGGGGTCTTCTCACCTGGAATGATTATCGCTAAGGCCACACAGGAACCTACTCTGAAGGTATCTCTGTCTGATGCTGAAGAATTGGTCAGCATGAGCCCCAATCATCTGACTGAGTCATAATTCAAAAAAGGCAGCTTTCAGGAGGTTGCGCAAAATAGCACAATGTCGCAGTGTTTCTTTTTTTAATGCATTTCGGGGCGTATCTTTTCATGTCGACTTGCTAAAGGTCTGTGGAAAGACAGCATGCATATTTACATCCAGTTTATGTCCAAACGATTGCGGAATACTGAGTACACCTGGATGCAAGGAACATTTGAAATATTGCCAAAGCAGCCCTGATAACAGTAGTCTAATAAATGCATAAATATCTTGTATCTCACATGCGGGCCATTCATTCTGGTTGGGGACGGCATTCAATTATTTGCACCTGAAGTACATCAACCTGAAGTGCTCTTGCAACACTTACCCCTCAGAAACGTCCTCCTGAATTGCTGAGACCGCTGAAGCTGTACAGACGGCTCTTCGGGAAGGGTCTGGCCAGCATGATCTTTGTGCTAAATGCATGTAGGTCACACAGAAAGATTGTTTATCTGTATTATTCAGATATGCTTATTCATAGATGGAGGCCAGTTCTATATGTGGTGTTCTCTTTCTCCTCATTCGCGACTAACTAACATAATGAAAAGTTACTGCAGTGGCAATAAGATCTAGAGGTTAAGGGTTCATTTTACTTAAAGTGCTGTAGATTTCAAATTATACCTTGTAATAATATCTGTCATTATGCTGGCTGTATCAAAGTGTTTATCCCTTTCGGACGTTTCTGCATTATAGTTTGTATTACTCTAATAGTAAATATTGTTATTATTATTATTATTATTAATAATAATAATAATAATGATACTTTATTGATTCCTTGCGGAGAAATACCCTTTTCGTCTACTCCATCTTGCTCACCACGACACACAGACACGTATGTAGGTGAGAGCAAGGAACAACAGGAACAACCATAGAGCTGGGGGTAAGGGCCTCGCACGAGGGCCCATGGACACACGACTATTCTGCCAAAGTCAGGCTCAAACCAGTGACCTTCTGATCACAGGCACTTAGCTTGTGGAACCACACGCCGACCTCTAATAATGCAAATTACATATATCAAATGAAGTGTATCTTCTGGTTATGTTGACTGGTTCATGGTTTAATATGAAATGTTGCAAAACTAAAAATATGAGCAGCGAATTGTCAGATATTATGTAATGGAAATACTTAGGAGCAGGGGAGCAGCTAGAGATATTGGGCCCCCAATGCAGACCAATCAAAATATTTTAGGGCCCCAATACTCTGGGGCCCTTGGAATCATCCAGACATTCCCACCCTTAATGTCGCCCCTGCTTAGGAGTAGGGTATTTGGGCAGTGTCCTATGGTGCTGATACTGCAAGGCATGGTGAGTCGGGGGAATAGGTATACTAAACCTACTGCTGTCATTAATCCAGCATTTTGTCATAAATTACGGTTTAAACAGTATGTGTGTGGGTAGGGGGTTGCCGATAAACACTCTGACTGCAGGGCCAAAAAATAAAATAAAACCCTCTCCTCATATCTCGGCAAGTCTTTCTGCATCGTAAACTATGAACTCAGCAATTCTCTCACGGGCACAGTGGTTAACTGAACACCCCTCCCCCCCATACCACCACCACTGCCTTATCAGCAGGTAGAAATGGAAGCAGACCTAGTTTCTCCCTCCCATCTCAGCTGATGGAAACGCTAAATGTAACAGTCGATGTTTACCCTACTTATAAAGGCGCAGTAGAAAGCGAGCAGGAGGCGGGTGGGGTCTGAGCTTGCTTTACACCTCTCATCTTCTTGGACAGCCCGTAAACAAATGCTGGATCCCATGGGTGTGATGCCCAGGGGACCACAGACGTTCACTTGCTCCCTCTTGCCTCTGTCTGCGGGTAGCACGAAGGAAATAGCGACTTGCTGCCCTGGTACTGAAATAACAAGCACCTGTTGCTCAAACCACAGTGTTTGCAAAGAAGTCAAATTAGAATGTCGCCCATGGCAACTGTGAATTTAATCGCCACCCGCGCCTGCAACCCCAAAGCGTTCGTACATGTAATGCCGCGATAAAAAGTAACACTCCACACAGGGTGTTCTGCACTTAGAAAACACCCATAAGCTGAGCTATTTTAACAACGTTTTTTTTTTCTGCTGCAAAACCAAACCAAAGGGAGATAATGCAAGTAAATGGTGAAACAGAGCTCTAGGTTGTACACTTTATCTACATTTGTGATCATTTTTTTTAATGTTTTTTTTTTTCGTGAGAGCAATGGTGCAATATGTTGTTAGCGTAGCATGTTAGTCTGTGCTTGTAACGGGGGTGCCGATTTATCTGCTACCTTGAAAGACGTGGGTGGGTGAGGCAGGGAGTTTTGTGTCTTAAGGCACCCAGAACGTGGGACCGTCGGCATTTTTCTGTGCTGGTGCTCATTATACTTCACACTTGGCATGAAAGCTGTGTTACCCGTACCCCGTAAAGCCATGCAAATGAGTGTCGTTCTCACCTAAATGCCTCCTGGAGCTAGTTGCCAAATTTGCCAGACGGCAAGACGTGTGGAGACTACGTTCACCAGGGTGTGCAAACGAGTCCAGGGCTAGTGGCCAGCCTGATAAAAACGTTCTCTTGAAGAGGTCGTTGGTATGCGGGTAAATCACTGTGGTGCAACACCTCATTTGAGGGGGAAAGGTTCATGAACCCTCCTGCTTCTCACTTTGTGTGTTTACAGTGTAATATGATCCTGGGAATAACTGGAATGGATGGAAATCGATTCCATTTGCAGGGAAGGTCATCTTTTCATACTGCAAGCAGGCCTAAGACACCTTCAGAGATGCCAGCCGAAGGTCAGTCCTGCCCTCTGAAGGTCACAGAGTCTGTGTTTAATTTTCATGTCGCTGCGTTAAATGGTAGCATAGAAGACCATTCTTTTTGATCACGAAATGCTAGGTCATGTAGCTTTATGTCCAAGAGTTGACCGGATTTATTCATCAGGGATATGAGAATCAAAGACAGGTTGTTATTAGACTTTTATTGGCCACTCCAGGGTAAGGATGGCACGTCGTACTTTTTCCTGTACTTAACTCAAATGCTGTTGGTGGAAAGGCTCCATTTTTACAGATAAATTATTACACCCACCATTGGTAGACTCCTAATATAGAGGCCATCAAGAGTGAATGTACCTGTCTCATTTTTACACGGCTTTTCAGTCATTCAGATTTAAATTAATAAATAAAAAACTACTTTTTATAGCTGTTCAGTGAGGCATTGATTATGCTTTATTTGCCATCTGCACAAGTACATTGGAATTCTTTTTCTTGCATGTTACATCTCGTTCCCCTCACATACACACACACACACACATAAATACACAGGTAAGAGCAAAGCTTGGCATCAGAGCGTAGTGTCAGGCCATTTATCCGGCACTCCATGAGCGTTTTGGGGCCGTTAAGGGCCTCAGTCATGGGCCCAACAGAGACGTGACAACTCTGCCGAGGCTTGAACCAGCAACATTCCAATTCCAGGCACAGAGGCCCAACCTGCTAAGCCTCACACCACCCCCATGCTGACTCATCCACCGGGTGTCCAAGCATCCGTCACCCTAACCCTAACCAATCTCGGCCAGCACTGCACCTCCTGGAGTGGCTTCCTCGCCAGGGCTTTTGCCGCGCCATCTGTAGTATCCCTCCTGTCACCGAGTCTTAGACCAGGCCCTCGATCGTTTCTACCCAGACCTTCACTGCTATGTGGACACAAACACCTGGACCCCCCCGCCTGTTACATCCCAACAGAACACCTCACAGCCTCACAGCACACGGGGTTTATTACAGAACATCTCGTGGGCTTACCTTCAAGTGTCCTGGCCTGGAAAGTATTACCCTGTTTATGATTCCACAGGTGTTTCAGTTTTGCTAATTGGTTATTTGTTTTCCCCCCCCCCCCCCCCCCCGGCATTACTTCCACTTTCAATCATCATGAGGTGTGTCTGTAAAACTATCAGTGGATGTTTCAGGGTCGGTCATCCTGAGAGTCGTCCGTCGTCTTGCTGTGAGTGATCATTCAAGCAGGCCGCTTTCCCATCAAAAGTGATTCCAAATTTTTAACAATTATACACCTATGAAACATTGTGCATTAAATGTTCAGTAATGAAAGACAGAAAAGACAGAATGACTGTTAGTAGCAATGAAGGTTATTTGACCATTTATATATATTTTCAGTGGTTTTAGGCTGTTGGTTTAATGATTAATCAACCTCAATCAAAATCACCCCTTAATAGATATATTCCTGACATTTCTTGTCAATGAAAATCAGATCAACTTCTAAAACTTCAGGAACTTATTTTTTTATCTTATTGTATCACATTGGTTTGAACAGTGGTCAATGTGAGGCACTGCAATTCATTTAAACTTACGGGAAATGCAATACATCCTACATTCAAATTTACTTGCAGTGAGCTCTTTCCTTCTCCCTTTCTGGTTAACAGTGAGGCAGTGGTTCCTCTTGTGGACAGAGTCTTAACTACAGCTTACCAACGGTGACGAGGCACACAGCAACTTCTCCAAAGCTATCTGTTGGATCAAAAATGAAGTTCTACACACATCTGCTCACATTTTCAATTCTCACAAATGTCATGGTTCCATACCAAGATTTTAATGTCATTCTGCATTTTCACTTTGTGTTTCTTAGTCCTATTGCATTTATTTTCCTGCTAATAAGACACATATACAGCAAAAGAAAATAAAATGTTCATTGATGAGTGTAGCTATAGACTGGCATTAATTATAAAGCAACCTTAGTCAACCTTTGTTGCTCCACTGTGCAAGTGTGGATAACAGAATCCCCAGGGTGACACTGCCCTCAGGATGTACTCATGGAATAAATCGCACACTCCAAACAATGGCTTGTAGTCAACAGTCTCCGTCCAGCACTCAAAATAGCAGTCTTTTTGAAAAAAGGCCAAGCCAGAAAACCTAAACGCTAACATCCTTTGATTAACTGTAGCATTTATGTGTTTTCAGGTAATATGTTCGTTCAGCGAGTCATTCAGTATACTTAATTTTCTCAGCACAATGCTAAAGCCAATGCTTACCTTTGACATGTTAATGCCTGCACCTATTGTATTCTTGCACATGGTGTAATGCATGCGCACCACGTGAGATTGCATGCATTCTGGGGAGGTGTGATCTCAGTGTGTGGTGTCTGCATTTAACATGCAGGAGTGTGGTGATGTGGAAGGTGTGTTTAAGGGTGGTGCATGCGTGGAGATGTATCTGAAAGTATGGTAAATGAACAGCCTCCATGGCAAAATCTGTATGCCTTTTGGGGGGTGGGGGGTATATGATGGACCTGGGACTTCTTCTGGAAAATGAAATTGTAATTGAAAGCACATGTTCCACGGTGGGGGCAGAGCAAGGCAGCTATTGTGAGAGAGCTTGTTGTTGACCAAAAAAAAAAAAAAAATCAAAGGTTTCTTTTTGGGGGTGATGGGGGGGTACATTAGTTAAGATTTCAGTGTAAGACCCTGCTTTACAAAATGCCCTGCCTTTGAAAGTCAGGTGAGGGGGGGCTTTTCTTCATGCTAACCAATAAATTGAGTGCTACACCAACAGCCGACCGTAAATAAAGCTTCACAGTGACCGCAGAGGCCTACTATATCCGACGTCACCCTCTGTTTTGCTCACAGGTTTGCAATGAGTTTGCAGGCGGCACCTGGCTGGACCAGAGAGACCAAGCGAAAGCCACAGGCATGATTTTATATCATGCAAAGTTACCTCGATTAATAATCAAATAAAACAAAGTGAATCAAGTACAAAAGGTATAAAACTGCTGATACAGCACTTGAGATGAGTAGGACATTTTGTTTGTAGACAGAACTGGGTAATTGTCTTGTCACATCACTATGGAAATGTCTCAGAATCGGAACTCTGAATCGTCAGACATTCTAAGTCGGTCCTGTTCGGATGTTTCTCCATTTCACTCTGCATTTAATTTCTGTGTGAGCACACGGCAGATGAGAATCTTACCTTGTCTGTTCCCTGCCACTAAGATTTATATCGTCTCGTTAAATGAAATAATAAATATGAAGACTGTCTGGCTAGAGCGAGATATCTAGGTTTCTTTGCTGGATGCCAGCCACAGACGTTACAGTTATAGCCTGGCTAAAAATGTTATAGTTTTGTCTATGATGATAAATGAAATGCTTTAAAACTGATAAAATTAATTAATCTTATATATGTGTGCATGTATCCTGGGGTGAAAGCGAGAAGAGAGATTATTTTGGAGCAGGATCTGACGTTCGGTCCGGAAGTGCCCCTCCGCACCATCTGATCTCTGCCTCTCATCAGAACGACCTGCCAGGGATTAGCAAGGACCTGCACTGTCTCATACAGAACCAGCGTTTTCCTTAGCCTTAATGGGAAACAGCTGGGCCTTGTAACGCGTAGGAGCCCAGCCCGGATCATTCATAACCTTCTAGCATCAAAATGAAGGCGGATCGCTGGGCTGGAGGGAGGGTGCCGATACTGCTGGTGCTGGGGGTAGACAGGAGGGTGGGGGCACAGTCAAACACCCCCACTCGACAACCCGATATATGAAAGTTAGGGCCAGACGCGACCTGTTTCGGGACTTTAAAATGGTGCTTTCATTTTCACCTTCTGTCTCTTCAGTGGCCACCAGGTGGCTCTTACCCTTTGGGGAGGGGGGGCATCGTTGGAGTCATGGAGTCCTATAAAACTGGACCCAATAAATATTCTTAAGTATCTGTGCAAGTGAGAATCACAGACCACCCTGACTCCAGACAAAGCAGGGCTCTGTGCAACATTACCAAATTGGACCCTTCGATCGCATGCTCCTGCCCCGCGGTCTGTGTGCTGCACCCACATGCACGTTAACCCTACACCACGCACTGCTGCCAGTTCATGCGATATATATCTACACCCACTCAGCATCATCCTACCCTGAGCCCTGATAAGGTATGGAAAGTGGCAGACACATGTTGAACTGAACTTGACTTCGGCGCTGGAGAGCTGGGTTTTGGCTCTGGCTTAAAAGTGAAGATATGGACACACTATGTTTAATTGGATCTATCTGCACACACACCCTCCCCACCCTCAGCCGAATTAACTGCACTTATCCACCTTAGCTGAACCTCAGTCTTGTGAAATATATTGTCATTTATTTTTTGTGTAATTCAACTTTCAGCTCACATTTATCCCGCGATTAATGTAAAATGAGTGTCTGCTGACCCCATGCAATAAGTGATTCAACTTTGAAAAGTTATAAACCTCGTTTCCCAGGATTGTAGAGCCTTGGTGGTTCTGTCGCTTGTGTCCTCTCCCTTTTTTTCTCTGATTTGCTCCTTCGTTGTTTGTCACCTATTCAAGACCCTCAGAACTTAGCTGGTCTGCTGCAATGGGGCCTCTTTGGCTCCGGAGGTAATAGGAGGAATGTTTCACTGGTGCAGATGCAGCTGTAGAAAAGTTAAATAAATTCGTACTGAAACAACACCTGATAGGACTAATCAAATTTAATAGAGGGTCTTATCAGGGGAGAGTGCGACGGCGAGAGTGTGGGGAAATCCTATGAAGCTTCCTCTCATTTCCTTTCTCTTGACCCATGACCCAGATACTTTCTCACCCCCCCAACACACCCAGACAGACAGACAGACAGACAGATAGACCTGCATATTGATTCAAATGATTTCCTCTCTGCTGTAAGCTTCAGTGGTCTTCACTCCCAGAAGACCCTTTGCAATAAAACCCCACAATATCACAGCACATTCAGTGTCAGAATTACCCCCACCCCACCCTGCTCCGCTCCACCCCACCCTGGCACTGCTTCGAAGCCAGTTCTGAGCTTCCCTTTGATTCAAACATAGAGCAGTCGGTCCACCACGCTTGCCACGGACCCCGGCGCCGACGGGACGAGCGGCTTCCTCTCCCAGGTGTCCTCTCATCGGCGTAACCCGATGCCATTTCCAAAAATAGACCCTCGCCCAGCTGGGGGCCGCAGCTGAGACAGCAGGTTGCTGATTTGCTCCCACCCTGTTCCCCCGGCCCCCCCCCCCCCCCCCCCCCCCCCCCCCCCCCCCCCCGCAGGGCGCCGCTGCGCCTGCCCCCGCCCCGCGCCCACCAC
>JAAGVU020000052.1:173894-184355 GCA_011763525.2 Mormyrus iriodes
ACTTGAAGGCCCTGAGCAAGGGCTCCTACCTGTACCTCAAGCCCCCCACCACGGACATCCGGACTATGTGGACTTTACTGGCAGCCTTGCCTGATCACCTGACCAAATCGTGCCGTTTCCCAACGCCTGTTGCATTAGTTCAGAACCGGCACGGGTTGGGCTGCTCACTGAAATCTACTGTGACTGATGCTGTTGCACAAGCCTCGTCCTGTTCAACACAATTGGCCATTAAATCGAGCCTTTAATGTCTAACTCTGTAACGTCTCCAAAGTAAAAGTCGAAGCCGTATATTCAAACTTATAATATTATAATATTATAAACTATAGCTACAAATCTCAGCATCATGGCTGCAGAGCCCTCATGTTCGTCTTCTGAGACACCCTGTCCAATCACAGGAGGCCCTGGTGCAGGACAGTGACCACATGGTGTGTGAGAAAGCACTGCAGAAAAGGCAGGTTGCCTTAATAATCTGTTTGATGTCTCCAAACGTTAAATTCTCCAGACGTCTTGAGTTATCTGAGCGACTCAAACAGACAAGGGCTCGGGGAGCTATAACTTGTAACGATATCATTAAAAAGGAGGAAAAAACAGCTCAGCACACTTTGCATCCTTTATCTCTTAGAACATAACAAAAAATAATCACTTTTAGTAGGATCTTACCAATCCCCCGTCTGGTTTTTGTGCCGTAGAGAGGCGAGAAGGGAGATATTTGTGCCAGTAGTTTATGTTGCTTCAGGGGCCATTTTTTTAAGGTCATTACTGAGTCATTTGGGGTGACACTGGTACTGTAGAACTTGGCCTTTTTTCCCTCGAGAGCTTAACCACAGAAACAAAGATAGTAGGAAGGTGGAGACCTTAAATCAGTGGACCGGGTCTCTCTAGGGGCCCCATTTTTCTTAAGGACCAGGGTGTGGCCTGCACATTCTGAGAAGCCCCCCCCCACCCCCAGTTTATTTTTATCAGGTATTTCCGATGTTAGCGCGGTAAAAGTGTTTCACTCTCAAGTTAACAGAAGCGTTATTGTAAAGGAGAGACTTTTTCTTCACAGGAGGCATGAGGAGCTGTGAGGGTGTGAAACCTAAGACTTCATCTTTGGACTGATGTTCTCTTACTATTCCATATCAAACACATATCAAACAAATAACTCAGACCCTTCCACTACATAAAATACCATACCTGGGTTCTACACTTTCGGAGTTGACTTCCATGTCCTATTTTCCCAGATTAAACGTATTTTACTGTCATCATTTTGGTGGTGAAATAAAACAAATCCCAGCAATTTTTCCTCAATTTCCATACAAAAAACAAGATTTATTAGCATAACCTGAACATAAACCAAGCAGACCTCAAACAGAGATTCCGGCCCTAAATAGTTCAATTTGCGCAACGGCAACAGCGATGTTACTGATAGAAAAACAGGGCCGGCGTATCATAAACAATGCCTGTAAGGAATGTAAATAGCAAAAAGCCCAAACTTCAGCAAGAGAACTCTTGGGTGAACAGCGTGGACCAGAGTAACGTCTGTTTACAAATCTCTGAGAGAGTGGACCCTCCCAGATCAAGACAGTATGGCCAAATTCCGTCTCAGGGGAGAAGCGTGCGCCCTTTGCCTCCAGTAGACTGCCTCTCGTATGTGATAGGAGACGAAGAGTCCATTCCTGGTAGCTACTGAAAAATGTTTGGCAAGGTGAGACAGTTGCTAGGGAAGCGCAAACAGCCATTAGCCCCATCCTGGATGCCGAAACCTGCGTTTCAGATGGATGGAATGCCGTCACAGCGCGACCAGTGCAAATAATGTGACTGCTCTGTTGTCCTGGAAACAGTTTATTCGATACTGGCTTTCAGATAGCTACATGTGATACCTGGACATGGCATTGTTGGCTGCACAGATCCCTCAAAGGTGCACGCAAGCTGGGAGCTGTGCTAGGTTTATTTACTAGGACTTTAATTGTGAAATACAACATTTCTTGTTGTGGTATATAAACATGCCAGATCTAGGGTTGCCAACTTTGATCAGCTGGCTGGCATGAGATTTTCAATTATAGACAAACCTACATACACATGCACATGCATTGGCATGTTTTTAACAGTTTTATTACCTTGCAAATATTCTGTAGGGTTTCAAACTGCCCCAATGCTTTTGTTGTAGCTAATTTTAGTTTTAGGAATAATCTAAATTTGCTGTAAGGTTTCTTGCGTGAGTGTTTGAGTCTGAAAGCGTGAGCATCACGCCAGATCCGTGAGATTTGGCAGCCTTGCAGATCGCCAGATGTCATCCTCCACTGGATGTGCCACTGGTAAATTTGACGCCATTGTCTAATTTGTGGAAGAGCCTTATTTTTATGATCCATCATAAGAGGCTATTGGCTTTTACTGCTCGTGGTGAAGGTTGACTTTCAGTAGCGCTACATTGAACTGGTGAACTTGGCACTGAAGTGTTGGGGTAGCTGTAAAACTGCTAACTGACAAAAACGCTCAACTGAATTTAAAAAAAGAAACTCACTGCCATAGAAAAGGTGAATATACCTTTTTAAGTTCAAATTTAGCACTACGTTCTTCTGGCAACTGCAAAGAAAAATTGCACAACTCTGACTTGCTCTAAAAGCTTCTTTTATCATTCAAATTAAGCTCCGTTTCATGTGACATATAGGTCCTCCCCAGGAAACTCAGATATTGCGATTTCTCAGATGTTTCCCCTAAAATGACTGGCAGCAGCTCAAAAATGTCTGAGAATCCAACAAATCTGCGATTAGGCTTTGCAGGGGAGGCAGGACGTGCTCAGCAGACGAGGCACTGGGGTCACGCTCAAACAGGAGTAAGTGTGAAACTCCTGACTCCACAGCCTATCTACAGTCTAATGCAGTCAGGTTCCTGCAGTAGCTCTTGTTGTGTAGCTCTCTGTTGCCCCCTGTCAGACTTTTTGAAGAACTGCATGTCTAATAGTTCAATTTTTTTTTTTCAAAAACATATGATAGAAAAAATACATCCAATCAGTGAGTTATGTAACTAGATAAAGAAAAACATTAGAATTTTCCTGGAAAAACAAAAACACTAAACAAAACCCTAAAAAAAGATTCAAATTAGAAACCCGCCTCTTTATTCATTTATCTATTTATTTATTTATTTGTTCAAACGCAAAACAAATGTTGTATTTGTACTTGGAAAAACACATGCACAATCATCTAAATGAGTAATGACCAATAATACTGCAGCAGACTGCCTTTTCCACAGACATTATGGCATTTCTGTGATACAATGTGCCTTTAATTGGAGCTCGTTTCTCTCAGACAGAGAAGGCCCAGGCACGCCACACGCCAATCCAACGAAAACAGGCCGCCATCCAAGCACTGTCGCATTCCCAACCCTCGCCGCCTTTCCTCCGGTGCCAAGCCGCCAGGAGGCCAGAGACCACTCCCTGCTGACATGGGAAACTGCCCTGGCACCCCCAAAAACCGTAGCCTTGCCATGTCTTTTTTTTGAGGGGGGGGGGTTATGCACCCAGCCCTGCTGCTCCGACACCGTGGTGAGAATCAGTGCCAGCGAGCGTTATGCTAGAACTGTCTCCGCGAAAATGGGCCCATAAATTTGGTTTCGGGGGGGGTGGGGGGGGAGTATGGAGGTGACAGATAACGGCACTGGAAAGTTTGTGTGGGGCAAAAGCTTTGGCATGAGCCAGACAGCCATGGAAGCAGAGGCAGGGGTGGGGGGCAAAAAAAATTCTCCTTGGTGAGACCAGGCAGACAGTTTATAAATACTGGTTTCTCCATGGGGCTATGGGGCACCAAGGGGGATTGTAACTTCAGAACAAGAGGATGGGGGTGATAGGAGTGAAGTGACCTTATTTTCTGGAATAATCACCCACCACAAATACTGAACCAAAAAAAGTGAAGCTCATTTTCCCTTGGTCTGCTAATGAAATTTAACCATCATCCCACAGACTTATACATCTGTTATTGTGTGAATTCCTCTCAGGGTAGGGAGCAAGATTTTTCAGCTTTTTGTTAGTCTCTGCTGCAGGTTTTTGCACCATCTATGGTTGAATATACCTTTCTGTCATCACTGCTGTACATTTATGTACTCCACCAACCAGAAATGATAGAGCTGAATGCATACTGGCCGCCTAATGTGATGGGGGAGGGGCAAGGGTCAAGCCTTTCAACGAGAAGACAGAGCACTTGTGCCTGAAGGACATCTCTGGGATCGTCAAAACTATTCCTGGAGCTGACAATGAATCGGTCACGTCGGGGCCAAAAAGCAAAGGCATTTGGTGCAGTGATCGCCGCTCGACGCAGGACAAGACCACAGAAATTCACGTTTATGTGTTTTCCACCAGGCATTCTATCACCGTGAATTTATGTTACTGCTGAGGCCGAGAGTCCATTGAAATGCTGCTGGAAGGTTCTGGAAAGGTGACAATCACAGTGCACGAAAGATACTACATGGTTGAAGTACGATATGAGAAAAGGAAGGCACTCCAGCCAAGGCAAAAGTACGGCTACCATGGTAATGAACCAGATTTACTTGAAAACAGACAATCAGAGTGTAAAACCCCCCCTAAAGCAAAGACACAACAAAGGGTCATAAATAAGTTTGACAATGTAGCTTCTCCCTGTTTTGACTCTGAAGAACAGTCTTCGGAGAACGTTTCTTGGCCCGGACTTCTAAATGAAGGAAAAGAACAACTGTGTTGTAAACGTACAACATGACAGAGTGGTATTTTCGGGAAAAGAAACCGAAAAGGATTTGCAGGGTAACTTCTGGGACACTCACAAACAGAAATTCCAGCTATGTGGAGATGTTAAACAGGCCCTATTTCATTTCTTTTCTTTAGTTTTTTTGAGAAATGATACTGCTCAGTGTTCATTCAGAAAGAGCAGCCCCTCCATTTTTTTTTGTGCATTCAAAATAAACAACAAAGAAATCTGTGAGAAGTTCTGGTTCCAAGCGGACGCGGAACTGTTGCCAGATGTTCCCTCCGCAGCTGGGTGACAGACACAATGAAATTTTATATCATTCTATAAATACGAGCCCCAGATGTTTCTTGTCAAAACGAGAAGATTATAAAAATGTGCCAAAGATTAAACTTCGCTTATCATTCAATTGGCAATTAATAACCATTTTGGACGAGGGGGGCTGTTTGCAGATGAGAAAGGTACCCTGAGAGGAGGAATGGGGGGGGAGGGGGTCAAAGATGTATGTCGATTATCTGTGGTTGTGTCTTTAAATAGATCTTGAGGCTGTAGCCACCGGATGGTCCGACAGGGACGACGGAGGTCGAATGGCTTTTGCTTTCGTAAAGCCGTCTTAACAGCCATCAAGTGAAATGATCCATCGGTGTCGTTCACCTTTTATATGGGGGGGTGCCCATCTCTTCAACAATGAAGCAACAATGCTCACCCCTGCCACCATGATCTACCGTGTAGTGTTAAGCCATGGGATTGCCACTGGCATGTCATCCCAGGTCCTCAGTATGGGCTAGTGCTTTGGGATTGGGGAGACTGAGGTGGGGGTGCAGACCAACCCCTCCTCCTCAAAAGATCCTCCCACAGCCAAAGCTACAAATAAATAAATGATGCCAAGAAATAAACGAACCCCCAGCTGGCTCGCCTCCCTCCCCCCACAGCATTGTGGGTGATCTCCGTTAACAGCACGAGGGCAAGCGGCAATCAAAGGCATCCCAGATTGCACCCCCCCCGCCCCCAACCGCGATTAGCACCCACAGGGAGCTAGGCCCCCGTGTGGGTTGTGCGGGTCGCTGCAGCCAGAATGAGGTCTGGGAAAGTTACAGGCTCTGAGCCGAAAGCCCCACTTGCCCTGCTGGTCAGAGAGAGAGGGCGGGGATTTGGGGGGGGGGGGTCAGTGTCACACAGCGGCCAGGCTGCCTGTCTGACCCCCCCGGCTGGCTCTCAGCATGGCTGCCTCAGCCTCCCCACAGCAGTTTATCATTAAATTTCCTAATCGGTGCTCTCTTATCGTTTATTAGCAGGTCACTAAGTGGAAATAGATCAGAGGGGCTTTTTTTTTTTGGTGGGAGGGGGGGCTGGCAGTGGCCAGGGGGAACGGTCTCTTGCGCATTCCAGCGGGAGCAGGATCTGCACACCAGACGTCAGAAAATCCGTGTCCGTGGGGAGAAGGGCTGCAAATTGTGGAGGTTCTTTTTTTGATGATGGTGGTGTTGGGGTTGGGGGGGGTTACTGAGTCCTTCCATGGAGTGGGTGGGACCTGCCGCCATGCCCTCTCTGTTACCCCAGAGCAGAATTCTGCTCCCTGACACATGGCCACATCACACACTTGATGGTAAAAAAAAAATAAAAAATCCCGATTCAAGTTTTGCCTCAAATGTTTAGAGAAATAATCAGAATTTCTGTCTGAGTGATTGCTTCTCAGTGGTGCATTTAACATTTTCCACGTATGAACGTTTGATTATGTTCAAACGTTCATGACCCTCCTTCTCACTGGTGATTGGCACCCACTCGAACTGTTGCAACCAAAACGGTTGCCTGCCCCCCCAACCCCCGCCCCCCATCCCAGCTGCTTCCTTCCTCTCAACTGCTGCCACGCTGCTTAAAATCTTGGCTCCGTCCGACGTGAACAGCCTAGCCCCCACCACTGGCCCGCTACCGATCGCCTCGCAGCACTTCCCGTTGCAGGCAGGTCATTTCCTTTTCTTGCCATGTAATGGGGGGGAGAATTGGTTTCGGGAAGCCACGGTCCTAGTGGTAAGTACGGCCGGAGAATGAGGGAGGCGGGCGGAGGGGAGAACAAGCAGAGAGTTAGTAGACCACATACACCCACCCCCAACCCTCCCCCCCCGTCAACTTCAGTGGTCTACTTTCTCTCCCTCACTCTCCTTCTTACACAATCTATGAAAACCTCAGTCTGCACTGTTCTGTCTGCCCAAACATCTGCTTTCGAGGGAGGGGAAAAAAAAAAAACATAAATCACTCACTTACATGTAAGTTGGAAATGTAGTGGAACATGATGGAAGGTCTTGCACAGTCTGTGTGAAACTCACACAAGCCAACAGCCATAAACAAACCAGACTCTGGCTCACAGGTGTAAAGATTTCATTTGAAAATGTGCCGTGTGTATAGAAGACTAAATGGTAGATGTAAGAACAGCTCATCACTGAGCATTTTGCTTTTGCACCAAAAAACCCATTCGTGGTTTCTTGGAAGAACCAACAGCGGCTGGTGATGATCGCAAAGAAACATTCTTTTCCCCATCTGAGACGACATAACGAAAATGATTACAAATTGCTGTTTATCGCCCGTCTTGCGGTACATCAACAACGGTTTAAGTATTTGAAAATCATGATTGCCGAAATATTGTTTGAAGCGCGGACATCAAAGTGGTCCAATCGGGCCCAGTCATAAACAGTTTGCCTCCAAAATAGGCAGAGCGGAGGATTGGGGGCAAAGGGAGAGCGACTGGGAGGCTTTTGACAATTAGGCTGATGCCAGATAGTCTTTCGCAGACGGGGCCCACTAATCGCTCCTTCCCATCGCCTTACCTTCTTATCGCCAACTATATTTTGAGCAAAAGGGAGGGAAATTAGCCTCAGGGAGGAGTCCAGAGAACAGGCCGAATTCTAAACAAGAGGGCGCTGTGTTGGCACTTGGAGCTGACACTCCTGATCAGAGCCATTGGGCAGATGCATCCTTCTCAGGACATTTACAGTGCAAATTGGGGACAGGATTTGTCCAGCCTGTATACATACTGCTCTTGTTTAGTGTTTAGCGGGACGATCTTTTTCAGACGGCTCATGTTTACTGGCACCCACAGAGCAGTTAAACAACACACCTCATCTGTGAGAACACCAAAGGGTGTCTCCCGTTCCTCCTGTCCTGAAATTAGCTTATTCCTAGTTATTTATAGTGCAACTCTTCAAATAAAGTTAATTTAGCCCAAAAGCTAAAACCCTCATGCTATTGTTAGTTTGTAAGTCATAGCTTAATTTCGGATGACAGATTCAACTTAATTCATGCTTCTCTGAGATAATTCTACAAGCAAATGCTGGCTTTGTTAAAATAAATGGAAAAGTAATTGAAAAACCATGTGCGAAAACCTTTTTTCCAGATGAGCATTCCAGCAAAAAAAAAGGCACAAAGGCTGAAAATCACGGGCCGAGGATAATGAATGTGAATGCAGTATTTCAACAGCCAGTCTCTTGAGATCCTGAATACCCTCTAAAAACTTTCCTTTTATTTAGGTACCATTGTTAATTATCACTCTAGCTGACAAAATAGGAATAGACTTACTGCCATCTTGTGGATAAATGGATAAAAGCATTGCCAATGGCACGCAGCTCTGGTCCTCACAACCCACAGGATATGCTTGATTTTAATTAACTTACTGTCTTCCTTTGAATCACATTCTTAATGGTGTTATTTGCATGAAACCCAGCCAAAGAGAGATATTGCCCTTTTAATCATGCTTTCATGCTTCAACCGTTAAGTAGGCTCAAAATAATTGATATAAATAAAATATTATACACAAATTTAGATGAAAAATTTGCACATCTAGTTGGAAGAAGTGCACCTGTATATATAAGCAAATTTGGTTTAACGGGAAGTTTATCAATGAAGACATGGCATGTATAAATGATGCATTCCATTATTTTGAGAAATCCATTAAAGCATTGAGGTCGATGGATTGAGGGTTCTTCTTAAGTGAAAACCCCAGCATAGCGGTAGCCAGTGATGCAACTGGTCGCGGATGCAGTTCTGTGGTTCCATCACTGTACCTCACAGCATGTATATGCAGTGGACTAGTGTGCCCACCACTGTGAAATGCCGAGAGTTCAGGCCATTACCCTGATGTTGTGTGAAGGTGGCAGTAAACCTTCGCTTTCTACCCCCACAGTAACCCCATCGTTCTTGTTGATGCTACTGTTACTTGAGATGTCCCCAGACCCTATCATGTAACCCTTAGTGTTTTAATCCAACTCGTGCCAACCTGAAAACAGCACCCCTGGCTTTCGCACTCTCCCAAGTCTCATAAAACGTAACAAGGAACTGAAGACTGTACCACAGGATCGCAAGCTGTAACCTGTGAAGAAGGTTTTAAGCCAACATCCATTTTAACAAGAAATCTTCATATAATTTAAGTAGAACTACCAGAGAGAACAAGGAGGGCTTTCAGAAGACTTTATCTTGGTGATTTTGTGAATTTCCGGAGCGAGTGCCAGACAAGGAACCTGCCAATACTATGTGATCCAACATTGTCAAGTGGATAGAACTAATGATTTTGGCTACGAGATTAACGCGTGACGAATTGATCCAACCGGGCCAGAAGATGCTCAAAGCATCCCTGCGATGACGTGGATCAGGAAGTCGAGGGAACCTGCCAAGACGCGAGGGGGGGGGGGTCTTCTCCATCAGCCAGGATAAGGAAGCTTCGTATGATGTATGGCAAGGAGTGGAGGAGAGGCACAGCAAAGCAGAGGAAGTCAGAAGGAGCGGTAGCCCCTGCTGCTTTGGTGGGGGCCTCGGGCCAATAGCGTGCAGCGCTAGGATCATGCAGCCAATGGGAAGCTTAAACTGTTGGACCCCGGTTTGAGCTGGACAGAGAGTCCTGCAGGTGGAAGAAAAGGTATTTCTGCTGTAGTTAGGCCTAATAATTCCTGGTACAAAATTACTTCAAGCAAGCCCCCATGATACCCAATCTCTCCCACCTGGGCCTTCTCCTGCCCCGCCCCCAGATGTCCCCTCCAAGCGGGTGGGCCTGGCTGCAGTTTTTCCTGACTCTGTGTGGTCAAAACTTCATGAGAACTTTATATATACTTGTCATTGTGCTGAAATTTTCAAATATCATCGTTCCTGTTGTCTTGGCAAAAAAGATGATATGCAATTGTGCATGAGTGAGTGTGTGTATGGCCTGTGACGGACTGGCACTGCGTCTTGGGTGCACCCCAGCCTTGTATCTTATATTGCCTGGGATAGGTTCCACCCCCACCCCCGCTCCCAGTGAGGCCCTCCCCAGGATAAATGGATAGTAGTCGGATGGACTCCTGCATGTTTTATGCCACCCTGTGGTCATCATCTACTCTTTCAAATAAATCCCAACGATTTTCTCTGTACAGTCAAAATACTTCACGAATATTTTGGTGACCAGCATCTTCCACACGGGACCACCGTACGGTGGGGGTGCTGGCTACTGATAGCTTGCCATTCATGTGACAGAGCGAGAACGGGGCCCGCTCAAGGTCCGATTAACTGCCACACAGACGGATGCAGCTGGAATATTCTAGAAGGGTGATACCAGCTACACGTGCTGGTGGGTCTTAAAACCTTATTAACTAGAGAAACGGGAGGCTTTTCATGCCCGAGATGGTCCGTATTTATGCACCTCCATTCCTGGCTGGCCCTGTTGGGGGGGGGGGGGGGGGGAATATATGTATCTCAGCTGCTTTCTCGCTCTTTTTGGGCAGGTGCTTTACAGAGACTGGAACACATGGGA
>JAAGVU020000053.1:0-14060 GCA_011763525.2 Mormyrus iriodes
CCCCGCAGCGATCCCCATCAGACAAGCAGTCAGAACCAGCACGTTTCCTTTTTTTTTTTTTTTTATTTTTTTATATATATATATATATATATATATATATATATATATATAAATTCACACACACAGCCGGCCCCGTTGTTATGGATCCTGGCCACTCTGCTTGGCATTATCCAGGAATCCAGCAACCCCCGACCCCCCCACCCCTTGATGAGGCCATGAGGTCAGATGCAGTCTGCGGCTAAATAAAAGGAAGGAAGGAAAGACATGGATAGACAGAGAGAGAGAAGCCGGGGCCGGCCCGCCTGCACCCATTTTCACGCTTCCATTCGTGACACAGCCTCAAGTTTGTCTCAGGATCGCCGATGCTGTCCCACAGGCCAGACATCAGAAATCGGGAATCTTCCTGGTGTGGGGGGGGGGAATGGAGGCGGGGCTGTGGCAAAGTCGGCACACAGCGGGGGCTATCGACCCCGGGAACAGAGGTAACGTCACGATGGGAAGCGGATCTGAGGCACACGGTGTTCAGGAGACGGGGTCACGCTGACGTCTGCGAGTATCAAATACCGCCCCCCCCCCACCCACTTCGATCAGAGCTGATAAAGCTAGTACATTTCACAGCCCAAAGAAATACAGCCCCCGGCCCCGGTACATTCCAACCCCCTTGGTCATGCAGTCCAAGCGTACCCATGTGAGCCAAAGGTCTCACTGCTGATCAAAGCCCCCCCCGTCGGGGACGCGCTGACTGCCGGACCAGCCCCCCATGCCCAGGGGCAAAGATGGTGCTCTAAGCACACAGGACAGCAGTACAGCCAAGGAGTACAAACCCATTACTCCATTACCCTTATTCGAATGAGTGCTGTTTGAGTTCGGACCATATCCAGCCGACCAGAGCCGATCAGTCCGCATTTCGCAGACCACAGACCCCGTACGAGGTGCAAACACAAACACACACACACACGAGCTAACTGGAAGAGGGTCGGGGCGGGGGAGGGGGGTTTGGGCAGAACTATCCAGGCCAGCATGTTCTGCAAAGCTTCATGGGACAGTCAGCTTTGGAGAGATCCCAGCTGTGGGCAAGGGAAGGGCAAGTGTCACTGGGCCGAAATGACAGCACACGTGTCTGAGGTTTTACATTAGTCCCCCCCCCCCCTCCGAGGGCAAACCATCCCCACCTCAGGAAGCTCCACGTGATGGCCTGCAAGCCGAAAGTCCGTAGCCAGAAACACACACACAGCCTTTCAGCGGATCTGCCTGGCACACACCACCCACCTCAAAGAAGCCCCTGCAGAAAGATTCCAGAATATGCCAAAGATGGGCCAGGCTGTGCCGCATCCCATTCCGTACCAGTTTAAACCCGTCCATAAACACTTCAAAGGGGAGCCCATGACATCAAAGGCATGTTTTCCTACAATGCCACTTACTTCTGCTACAGAGGATACGAAAGCGGCAGGGTGACCGACGGCACCCCCGCCTCCATGGGCAGGGCAGCTGGCTAGAACTCAAAGGGGGGGGGGGCATTGCACGGGGGGGAATCCTCAACTTACCTGGAATCAGTCTGCTTTTAGCCAAAATTTTCCATATGGAGCCCATGGCACTGTGTCACAGGATAACACACTCACGCTAACTTTCCGGCAGCAAAACAGCCCCAATCCGATCATCCCCCCTTTAATTACCTCTACCCATGAATGAGACATGCGACGCTCAGGCACAAAGGCCAGGAAATTCCTCCACCATGACGCAGTTACACCTCTGGGGGCTAAACAGAGGAACGGGAGAGGCGTCCGTCTGCTTCAGGGCCGTCCTGCCCTCCTCCCAAACTGGGACAGTCCGGATGTCACGCAGAAGACCAGGATCCAAGAAGAACATTTCAGGCCCTGTTCTCTCGCTCACAAACACACACACAAACCTCTGTAAAGGTCACACGCCATTAATCCTGTATCAGCTCAAGCCCCAACCCTGAAAATCATTCAGCGGAGTGGAGGAGGACGTTCCCTTGCTGGAGACGGTCACGTTGAGTTTGCTTATGATTCTAACAAGTACCTCTGAACTGGGAACCAGCCCACAGATGGGAAAGAGAGAACGACCCGTCTGAAAGGCGGGGGCTTAACACAGCTGCAGCGTTAACCAGCCAACAAAAGCAAAGCCATTAAAGTTAATCAGAGACTTTGATCACAGACGACAGCTGTGCCAAACCTCTCTGTCACCCTAACCTCACACCAGGGTGTGCACAGGCACAGTGCCTCGAGGTAACAAAAACAGACTCCCACCCCGAGCGGCCTTACTGGCATTAAAGACATGAGGCATCCGGGACTCAAAGTACACAGGTTCAGCTTTCGTTACACGGATGCCAGGAGTTGGCGGAAGCCTGTACACACCAGCATTCTGCAGTGGAAAGGGCCGATTGCGGTACATGGGGGAGCCCGGACACGCCAGCGCCCTGGGACAGATCAGTTACAGCAAGAGCATAGGAAGAACGAGCGAGTGATGCACCTTACCATCAAAGCAGGGTCAGGCTTCCTCCATCGCCATGGCAAGCAGGGCGCACAGCCTGTGGACACTGCAAAGGTAGTCAGGGATTGCCAGTCGGTGAGTGTCCTTAGCACAGCCCACACTCTACACGCATCTGCGGGCTGGAGGAGGACAGCACCAGGCACAGGCACACGTATGCTACCCCCCCACAGCAAGTCCGGCACCGGGCCTCCTGGCCAAGCCCCACCTCACGGCAGTAAGAAGCTTCTCAACAGGATTGTCTCGTGGATCCGGGAACTCCTAGCTCCTGCCGTCCTTTCCGGAATGTCAGTGAGGATCATGCCGAGGGGGGCTCTCCCCTCGCAGTTCAGCGGGTGGGATGTCAAATGCGATGCGCCTGGTAGAGCTGCTCCGAGCAGCTGCTTCCCACGCTGAAAGCCGATCTGCCTGATCTCATCACCGAGGGCTCGCAGCACGGCAGCCTGGGAAAGTGGGAGGGCCGGGGAGGGCCATGCCCCCTTCCCAGCCCCGGCTCTCAGGCTCCACCCCCCCCCATTCAAGTTTCTTTATGAAAACTCTCAGCTACACAGAAGAGCCCACATTCAATCTTTACCCAGAGGACAGCTTCGCTCCCAGGAAATTCTGGGGTGGGTGGGGGCTGCTACAGAAGGCAACAAAACTAGAGTGGTTGAGGCCCTTCAAACTTGAAATGTGGCTTGGGGAAGGGGGGAGCAAAGCTATAAGCACTACTGTGATCACAGCCCTGCTGTAGATCCACATTAGGGTGGCCCTAAACTCACAGAGAGATGTGACTCCTCCTTCAACTACACCCTAAACCATGGCTTAATACCAGAGTGGGTCTTTGTTAGCCCTTTGTTATATAACAAAGGAACCAGAGGGGAATTTAAATCAACACTGATTATTTTGAGGCGGAGATTACAGCATTCCTGAGGGGGACCAAAGCAAATGAGAAAGGTGGAGGCGGCACCGCCAGGGCTTGGGGTGGTGGCATGTCAGTGACTAACACTGTTTTAACTCCCCAATCTGGCAAAGGCACTGGGCATCCACATTTGAGGGTGTGTGTGAGTGACAATCCAGTACAGAGAAAGAGGAAGATCCCCGCTAGAGGACGAAACCCCATCGGGGACACTTTTACAGCTGCTCAGCTTACAGCCACAAAAGCCAGACTGACAGCCAGTCAGCGGCAGGAAGGCATCTTCCCACTGGCACAAAGGGGGAAGGGGGGGTTAACGCCCTGAGGTCCCCCCCCCCCCCCACCCACCCTCCCAAGAGATCACAAGCGAAGGAAGCAGCCCGATGAGAGGGGGAGCTGCGAGATGACACAGGAAGTCCAGGCTCTCTGGCGATTTTGGCCAGCCGGTAGTCAGCTGGTAAGTCCAGACACAGGTCCCCCCCCCCCCTGCAGAGATGCAATATTGCTAGTCTGATACCTAATTACCCAGTATGCTGAAAATGGTGAGCCCTGCGAGCAGGCTGCCCCCCAGCACCGTCACCCCCGTCTCTGCACTCATAACCTACTTACCAATTACATAATCATTTCACAATTTCATACATTGCTGCACACCGTCCATCAGAGTGGCTCCCAATAAAGTGTAAAAACTAAACCCTGGATTGTCAGATGGATGAACACCCAGGGACAGCATCCGTCACAGTTTATCTGTTTTCGAGCCGCATGTCAGAAGCGCCTGGTCCACGTGGGAACGCCGCGAGACGCGGAGGCGGCCAAGCTGGCACTGTGTCAGTGTGACAGACAGCATCTTTACAGGAGTCAGGAACACAGCCCAGGGATGGCGGAGCCAGGCGCCATGGCAACACGCCACCTCCTGACACACGACCCCCAGCTGCCTCGAGGAGCCGGAAAAAGAGGGATTCGAAAATAACTGAGGATGGGGTTTAAAGCCCCCCCCCCAAGTTACATCCACGCATCAGCGAAAGCAACTGACTCCCACGGGGATCAGTGCTCTGCTGCGGGAGACAGCCCACTCTCCTTCATGCCTGTGACCCTCACGCTCGGCAGAACAGCAGAAGCTGCCCCCCCAGCCGACCCGGATCCCATACGGGGGCCGCGATGTGCCCTTTTTCCTCCAGACTCTGGGAACCAAACCCCAAACGAGTTACAGCTGATGGGGAACTAAACGTTTGGGTCGCATTTCTCCTCTCATTCACTTCACAGCTGAAGCCTGACGTGCAGTTAGGGGTTAGCAGTTAATATTACCGTTAGAGGTTAGTGATACAGTTAACAGTTAGGGGTTAACGATACGTTTTAGCAGTTAGGAGTTAGCGAGCACACCGATATTATATGTGCAATAATCACCACGGATTCAGATGACAGGTGAAACATTTGGACGGACGCCAGCTTTTCAGTACTATATGGACGTTCATTTACCGCCAAAATTTGGTAAGCAGTTTAGCACTACACCTAAAATATTAATGAGGCATTTTATGACACCCAATAATTAGCAATCAGTATAAATTCAGCATATCCTTGTGTTTAATAAAGGTGTCGGACTTTAAACTGCAAGTTCCACTGCTACATCATGGACATCTTTACCTTGTTCATCCAGAAGATCTTCCCTTTTAAAAGATGTGGCTGCTGAGCTGTTCCTTTCTTCACCGCCACTTCAGTGCACATTGCTGCTTATCGCACTGAAGTATACGAAACCATAGTATACCAAATGTATTTTATATTAAAAAGTATTGTGGTGTGCTCCGCTAACCAAATTTAATAATCAAAGACATGTCATACAGGTTACTTACTCTTGGGCGTCACAAAATGTATCATTAATATTTGACGTACTACTGATCTGCTTAATAAACTGTGGGCATAAATAAACATCCGTATAATACCGAAAAGTGTGTCTTGCCACATGTTTTCGCCCCGGTGATTATTGCACATGCGTGATATCGGTGTGATATCACCCAGTCCTAGGTAGCGATTAGCGATACAGTGTAGCAGTTAGGGGTTAGCAGTTATTGACAGGCGTTAGCATTAAGCTTTGACTCTCCCCTTTGGATCCCAGCTCCATTTCCTTATTCTGTAAATCCTTCTTGTAACCAGATCCAGCAAATGACCCCTCGCAGCAGGGATTAAACCAGGACGGACCTGCCACTCAGATCAATGCAGAAAGGGGCAGTGGGAACTGTGGAGCCACACCCCTCACCGGCAGCAGTCTGTACGCCCATGGCATGGGACATCAGATGCCGACATGGGCGGGACCAGTCAAGATCACTAACATTACAGCCCATCACGCGGCGTAGCAGCACCTCTCAACCCACATGGGCTCGGACCTCACTGCCGCCAGGATCCTAGATGCCCTCCCCCACAGTGTCTCTGTCTCTATGCCAACACAGCCATGGTGACTCGCACCTCTCAGTTCTCAGTCTGTAGGGCAGATGGTGGGATGGTAGGGTGGGTGCAGGTATTCGTGAACAAAGAGCCCAGCTATCAGGACGGCAGGGAGGCTGGGAACACCCTAGGCTGTTGGCCTGGCTGCTGCAATCACCTCGGCCCAGAGCTGGCCCCCTTGCCACGGGTCTGGAACCCAATGCCACCCTCGGCAGCCCCACAGGCCCTTGCAGGGCATCCTGCTGAAATATTCAGCGGCATCACAGATCCCGTTACGTACCTTGGAGTGTGAGTGGGCCAGCTCGGGTTCCTCCACTGAGCCCAGGAACAGAACCTAGAAAGAGCTGAACTAAATTGCACGAAATACTTCAATAAAGCGTGGGGGTTGGGGGCTCGGCTCTCGAGAGGAGGGTGAAGGTCATACAGGATCGCAGACGCATCTGCCCGGGTCGCTGCCACAACTCGCGTAAATAGCGGCTAGTTTCACACTTAATGTTTTACTAGGTTTTATTTTAAGCCCTCAGGAAGTGAGAAACATCTTCCAACACATCCGTTGCCCACGCTGAGACCCTCACGTCTGCATTCTTGAAATTGGACGCTATTAAAACGAGTTTGACAGTGTTATGCTTTGAGGCGTAATACAGCATTTCCTCTGATAAAACCAAAGTATAGTATTGACAGCCGGAAGGGATCTTTATGGGGCACAAACCACACAGCCTACTTCTGGTGCAAAGGAGAAAGGGGAGAAGGCTACACTCAGCCTCCTGACACTGTGAGCACTGATCTTATACACAGGAAATTGCACGTCTATCGTTCGTTTGCAAGTTGGCACTTTGGAACCTGCAAGTACTAGCTGAAAGGGGCAAAGGGTTCCATGGCAGGGGAGCGTCACAGGAAACCACATCCCCCCCCTCCCCCCCAGGGTGTAAATGATACACGTACCCCCCCACCCCCCCCCCCAAGCTCAACCCCCCCCAAATAACACTGAATTCTCTAGGTTGCAAATGTTGACAGGCATGTGACCAGAAGGGCAACGAACAGTCGGAGTGGGGACACCTACCCCAAAGTGTGAGATCATCGTAAAATAAGGATTCAATACACCACATACTAGGCAGCCCCAGATAAACATGTCAGCGAAATTCCAGTTCCAAGGCAGTGACAGAAATATTTCAAGGCAGCATTTGGGGGTGGGGGGGCTCTCAGATCTGGCCGGTATGGTCCATGCACGCCATTGGTCACACCTCATGCGACAAAAGCCCCTTTTACAGTAGGCAAACCCTACAGAACCAAGCCAAATGTCACAGTGATATCTGGGGCTTGATCCCAACACAAGCCAAAATCAGCAGGAGGGGGCAGTGGTCTGGGGCCAGAAGAAGCCCACAGGCAGCTGAGGTGAAGCCTCAGTGGCTTCAGGAGACTCTGCACAGACATAACAGGTGTTCTTGCTAACTGACCATGTTGGGAAGATAAGGGCTACACTCAAGTACTGAGTAGCCTGAGCACGAAACTAACAGAGCATGTGCGCATATTCCTGCATGCAGAGGACACCCTCAAGCCCCAGCTCAGTCACCGCCATGTGCCGCAAGTATCAGAGCCACCGCAAGCCCCTAAATAAGCCAGGGCTTACGCTGGCATCTCTAGCAGTGAAGGCATGTAGCTCCTAAAAGGCAACGAGGTTACCTGGGGGTCAAACATGTCTGACTAGAGTTCATGACCCTAATTAAATTTCAGATGCTGTTAAAAGCTGTAAACACACGTGCTTGAACACGGAGGATTAGGGAAGCTCTCACACACGAAAACTGAAATCATGTCAACCGACAACATCCGACTGGAAATAGAGATTTTAAGGAGAGTCAATTCCATCAGCTGCAGGCAGTCAATTTCCAGCTATTTTATAACTGATAGAGACTTCAATTAATGGGGGGGGGGCAGACACGTTATTTTTCCCCATTACATCTTCCTCCCATTTCATGCCTACCCTTTCTCACTCACCCGCCCCCACCCAGAGCAAGTCGAGGTGACCCACAGTCAGATCAATAAGCAACAAGAGAAGGACTGGGGGGCAGGGAGAGATCTCACTGCTGCCTCTTCCGTTTTTCCTATCCTCCTAGCCCAATCTATCCCCTGTGTTCAGTGCTGGGGGGGGCACTTTTGTAACCTTAAGACAAAAAAACACAAGACAGACAGGCAGCACAGGAAATGCCTGACTCAGATGTCAGGAAGTGAAGCACTGCATCGCGGAATGAGGAGCCACGAAAACCTGCCTGATCACTGCCGTCATCATCACAGAGCAAGAGTCTGATCTGAATGTGAGGGAGGCAGAGAAGCGCTCACATCTCCGCAGGACACAGCGCAGCAAAGTCCCAGAGATTCTCACACCAATTTGGAGGCTTTAAATACACTGAAGGACGCGGCGATTCCCCTCTGAACAGCTCCTAAGGCTTGCATTCTCACAGCTCCTGTCCCTCACAGCATCTACAAAGCTCCAAAGCAAGAGGGGCAGGCACTGAGGCAAGGGGCGGTGGGAGCAAGCCAAAGCAAGCTGGGAGCAGAGTCGATAAAAGCACAGGGCTCCCAAAAGCAGAGCTCAGGGGCTGCCCCCCCCCCAGGAGGCACAGGAACTTTGACAGCTATTAAAGGCCAGCCACTCTCAACCACCACTGCAGGCTCACTAAAAACATACAGCGAAAACAAGACTGCTCAGTGATATTATCGCCCCACTGGACGAACAGGGTTAAAACCTACATGCAGTTTTAAATCAAACCCCCTCCCCCCCCCAAACGCTGCTGTTCCTCCTCAACACATATGCTACAAAGGCCCCAGAAAAGGGAAAACTGCATACCTTGAGGAGCAACATGGACACGTTTATTCAGACACACAGATGCAGATTAAATAGGCCCAGATCCCGGAACAGCATGGGTTCGAGACCCATGAGGGTAGGCTGGTCACTGAAGACATGCATCTTCTAGTCCCATGCTTGCAGGATAGCCCACCCCACCCCCACGCTCCAGGTTACAGTGCTGTTTTAGTGTAGAAGGTGAACCCACTGCAGGCCAGTACATTTGCATGATGGCATTCAGTTTTCCTGTAATCTATCATCAAGAGGGAAGTGCCCTACGTAACAGCTGGCCACCTCGGTGACCGTTTGCCTTGCATGCCGAGCAAGCCCCCCCCCCCCAACCTGATTCAGCTCCGATTTCCAGCTACCCTTGGAGGTGAGCACTGCAGCAACAGAGCAAATCACATCACTGCTGGGTCCCTGGGCAAGACCCTGAACCCCAGCTACTCCAGGGGCAAGCTGTCCCTGCTCTCCAAATCTCACCTGTGCAAAGTCGTCCACCAAATGAATGCAAATACAAGTTGGGGGCAGCGTAGGCCAATCACGCGCCCCCCAAAATGGCGATTCCAACCCCTCCGCACAGCCCAGGAGAGTTTTTTTGCATACGGATGCAGATCGCTAGCCACTCAGGGCACAGGCTGAGAAGGGGATACCGAGGAAAGAGAGAATTTTGCTGCTTTAAAAGGAAGGAGGCAAAACAGCTGTGCAGTCGGCCGAGGGGCTTGGGGGGTGATCACCACCATACATCACACTCCATCCGGTGACAGACAATGATTTCTGCTTTAATGATGAGTTTGGATACAAAAAGATTCCGATCCACTTATAGACCATTCAGCAAAGAGAGAGGAGGTAGCGAAGGTTCAGGAAAGGCCACAAATCACATGAAAACGCAAAGTGACATTGCTTAATAGCGCGTTTAGGCCATCATCTATATGCTGATGTTAACCAAATGCTGCCCCCAGTGGCTACTCTGTGCCCTTACTCCCAAAATAAAACAGTCCTCCAGCCAGGCTCCAGTGCACTCCAGTGCGTCTCCCGCTCTGTCAGACTGCGTTTACACCCCAGTGCGTAAATCAACATCTACTCAGCCTTCACGCTGCAGGCTGGCAGTTTCGCAGGAGACCTGCGAATAGACACGGCTGTGTCCCCTACAACAGAATGCCCCCCACCCCAACACTAACGCTGGTTTGCTGAGTAAAATGTCCCACGTGTAAATATACTGCATGACGAGGTCCTGGAATCTCATCGCCTGAGCAAACCACAAAACGCAGCTGTTAAAAATGGCCAACTATCCTGGCTTGTCACAGCTTCCAGCCACAAATCACCCCCCCCCCCACCACAGGAATGGCTTAAAGAAACATGTAACATGGCAGAATGGTGACCAAATCATGTTACAAATACAAAGCCCCTGTTTAGCATGCCCCCCCCCCACTCCCAACAACATGCACGGTATTCCAAAAAACTAAAATTCTGGGTGATCCTGGCTTTAGAGGGCGTTTCCCAAGCTGGGGGGAGGACAGCAAAACATCAGCTGTCAAAAAGCCTAAATCTGCAACACCTGGCCATCACAGCAGTCGTCACCCTAACCAGACGCCTTCACGCTAGGAAAGGCTTCTCACCTGGACTCTGCCTGACGCCCACCCTGATGTTTGTCTCGTGACCAGTTCTGTTTGCAAGCCGAGCTGCAGTCACCATCCAGAGACGTCGACACGCCCGGCCCTCAGCGGAGCTGCCTCTGATCAGCAGAAGACAACTGGACATGGAGGAGAGTATACAGCAAGCCTCAGGAATTCTGCACGCTGCACCCAATGGTAACAACTAATCACTGAGGATGAATCATTCGGGAAAGGCTTTGATTAGGACCCTCTTAAATAAGGTTCAGAGCTCTGAGCCCATCCATCCACACCCTCCGGTTTTGCATGCAGCTGTCGGCTTTACGTGCCGCACAGAGGAAGGACTTCAGCCAGGACATGCGGTACATCATGATAAAGTCACGGCTCCGTCCGCAGCCACGATCTGAGGCTAGAAAGTCGGCATCAAGGACGAGGGTCAAGTTTTGCAAGTAGCGCATGGGAACGTTAGAGAAGAGCAGCTGATTTGATTAACAAAGCGAGCTACTTGTGAGGGACTGTGAGAGACCCACAGATAAGGAGTACATGTTGGTTTCAGTCTGACAGAAGCCACTGTCAAAGCAAATGGAGCAGACAAGTGGGGACGGAGAGGGACGGGGGCGAGCGTGCCGGAAGGACGGGGCTGGAGGAGAGCGCGCGTCCAGGCTGTCAAGTCACTCTACCTCATCAGGGAATGACGTGCTACATTAAGCCACGAGATTCCGCCACTGAAAAGCGCACTTCCTGTTTACAGAAGCCAGCCCGTACTAAATACACAGAAGTGAGAGCAAGGTTCAGCGATCTGAATCCAAAAACTAAGAGGAACAAACGTTAAAAATACCAAACCTCTGTGCGGGGTTGGAATTTGTCAGGGGTCTCCCCACAGACATGGTTTGCAGCCCTAACCCTGCCAGGACTACAAGTCCCAAAAGACTAATGCTGGATCATCAGAGCATGTGATCCCATCCTCTTCCAGGGAGCTTGCTTATGAGAGATAGCAGGATAGAGCACGGCATTGACAGGCAGATTGATTCAGCGGCTGCAGCCATACAGGCCAGGGCAGGCCCACAATGGGGAACAGGGAGCTCAGCTGTCAGACGAGGCTTGTGCTCCACGTCCCCATCGTCACCATGGGTAACGAGGGAACAAACAAGGTCGCAAGTGCGAGCTTCCATATTGAGGTTTCTGCACAAGGTTGCCAGTCACTCTTTGTGACAGGTTCAGAACTTGAGATCTGAATGGACCTAGAATAGAAATAGAAAACGCTTCTGCTCCTTTTGATCGAGAGCAGTCAGCTGAGCCGGGCACAGTATGATCCAGGGCCATTACACTAGGCAGAGCCCCCACATGCTGGAGGGATTACACCTCCCAGCTGGCTTGGAAATGTCTCGGAATCCCATAGAAGAGGACAGAGCCTGCAGGACCCAGTGGGACCTGGTGAGCCTACTGCCACTGTGACCCCCAGCAGTCCAGTGACTGGATGAAAGGACTAGAGCTTTTGATAGAGAGGTTGACTGTCCGATTGGCCTAAACTGGAGTTACCTGTCAAAAGCTACAGAAAATGAATGATGGTCTAAGAAGAAAGACGCATCCGACCAGAATGGCAGGAGATACACAATTGATATTTCCTCAGTCTGGAGGAGAAGCAGGCAGAGGCTATAACACAAAAAAGGAGTTTATTAGATTAGTATGGTTAAAGAACACACACACACACACACACACACACACACACACACACCTTGACTTGCCCCGATCTTTCCAACAGCTAGAAACGCCCCTGGCAAACACTCACTGCCATTTTCATAAACTGCTTTCCAAGGACCTGATATCAGCCCCAAGTTAAACTACAGGGACAAATTCAGAGGTCTGGCAGTCAGCATTAACCGCCAAGTGCAATTTAACACACTGTCTAGTAAACAGGGGACAGAGTGGTCACTGAGAGTAGGGATTGGTGCTGGCAATCAGAAGGTTGCCGGTTTGAATCCCACGAATACCAGGAGTGATTCTACTCTACTGGGCTCTTGAGCAAGGCCTTTAACTTGTAATAGCTTCATGCTGGGTATGACATTACTCTACATCCAGCCCCGCAAGCAGGTCCTCCAACTTACAGGGAAATGTTGGTGGTTGGTGGCAGGACTGGCACTCCAGCCACTGGGGGAAAAAAAACAAAAAACCCCCTGTTCCATTCCATTCAAGCTAGTGTGGTGCTGAGGTTCTCATCCCCGAGGTGATTCGTTGGGTGATGTGTGTGACAACGCGCTGTCTCAGCACACACTCCTTCCTTCTAGTAAAGAACTCAAGCCACTACCAGATGACCTGGTCTACACAAACCTGCCATTGGCTCCCAGAACCCCAAACAGCTTCATCAGTCGCCGTTTTGTTAAGGAAAAATAAATTAAATAAGCCATGGGGGTAGAGACACTATAGTGAACATCCATTAATTCATCAAGGTTCAAGGATGAACGCAGCACATTACTGGGTCTGAAAACCATTTTCTAAGAAGAAAAATGCAAAGAAAGGAGAAGCAGAGAAGCTTGTCTACAAACGACAAGCCTTTGATCTGTCAATTAACAAGAGGCTGGGACACATTCCCTGGCAGTGGCGACATGAGCCCTGTGAAGTCTTTCCGCTCCTGGCGTGGAAGTCTCCAAGGTTGCCGAGAAACCTCGGTAATTGTTTTGACATAATTCACACTCACTTCCTACAGAAGGACCTGGGACGGGCCATCATCCAGCAAGCTCTCAGGACCCACAGCTCCTGCTGTTTATAGAGGGAAAGCGGTATAAGCAGCAGCCACTGGTGGGAATGCAGCACATACAGGCACACTGAACGCTCAAAGAAGCCACGCTAAGAGCAGCGCCATCTCGCGGTGCTGTGCTCGACTCCCTGAGGGTGTAGCGGCATTTACACGATCAGGCTACAAAACAGCAGAGGCAGGATTGGGGGGGGACACAAAGGTCCCGGTGGCTGTGACCCTAACACTACCCGCAGGACCCGAGAAGACTCACATGAAAGAGGTATCGGGCGGGGGGTGTTTGGCATCAAGCCAGTTTATTTCACTAAGACGTGCGATTAAAGCGGCACACATCAGACGCGCGGATCAGAGAAAAGCGCGCGCGAAGCCAGCGATCCCCTACGCGAGCCACCATTCGGCAGGAGCGCGCCTCTGACGTCACGGAAACGGATTTGCACAGGTCTAACACACGCGTGCTGCCATCGCACATTTACCAAGAGCTACATACCTAGCAAATAAAGTAAGCGGCCCTTATATAGAGAGAAATGTTCTACTTTAGCTAAATAATGGCAGATTTAATTACAACTATTTGGAAGTCAGCTGGGAACACTGACCTTGGATTATGCAAATGTTGTAATTTTCCCTCAATCAGAAATTCTCGCAGTCGCAATTGTCATATGTAATCGGTAAACTAACCTTTTAAATAAGCCACCAGAGAGTTCAGGCTTGTAATGAATACACAACTTCAATATACACAAATCACAATTAACTTGAGCACCAATTACCTTGATTAATAACCGGCAGTTAAAATCTGCTGAAGTGACACACATAAGATTAACTAAAGAGCCTTTTTAATTGCTCAAATAAAACACCCGTAGACACCTGTGTCACCTGAGCAGCGGGTTGGGTGCATCGAGCCCTACGTTAGTACAACACGCAGCACCAACAGTTAGTCAGCGGAGCAGCCATTATCGTCCTCTAGTGGACGAGTTGTCCACTGCAATTCGCTCACCCGCTTTTTTAACAAACGTGGAGAAAAGT
>JAAGVU020000053.1:19865-46250 GCA_011763525.2 Mormyrus iriodes
GTTTCACTACTGCCAGCACTTAAAACACACCAAGCTGTAGACAGGCAAACCGCGCAAGCGAGATTAAAACTCGGACTTTTTAGAAAGTGCTCTTAAAAGCAGGTACTCTTGGTCATGTGAAAATAACTTGGACCGGAAGGGCTCCAGTAAGATACAACAGGCAGGAGGGACAGTAAGAACAGGCTACCAATCAGGCAGTGAGTGTAAACATCAAGGGGTAAGAAAAAAAAATACTGGATTTGCACAGATTCCATTCAAAACAAATGGACAAAAAAGCATAATGTGGTCAAGAATCAGAGGAACTACAATAATCAAACCAAAAACTGCGGCCATTATGCATAAACCCAAAACATGAGAGAGAAAAGACAGAAATGACAGGCACACACTTAACCAGAAACAATGCATTCGATGACACGTTGCAAGTTTAGAAACATTTCAAATAAGGAACAAATGCAGTTAAAATATTTTGTAACTGCAAAAGTCTTGCATACCCATGAACACCTCAGCATCAGTGGATGTTATTTACACCTAAACATATATATGCATCTGCTGCATATATACACTCACTCATAGACATCCTGTACTAGTCAGTACACTGAATTATTTAATATATTCAGAAGGAATCATTTATATATTTATTTTGTAACACTATTACTTATAATACATGACGACAAAAAAAAACAAAAACAAAAAACAAACAGGTTTCACAAGCCAGAAGGCCACAAAAGTGCATATGGAATTGCTTGGGGGTTGGGGGGGGTGGGGAGAGGGCCAGGCCGCCCCCACCCCCCTGTTATCTGCCCTAACTCCCAAACCCACTTCAACCTTACAGTCACCGAGACTGAGGCAGACTTCAGGTAGCAAGACGACAGCTAGCGCGAATCTCCCTTGCATAATGTAACCAGGAACGCAACACAAACACCTTTCAAGTAATTAGAAATATAAAAGGAAGGCTTCTTACTCGCATCGTTCAAAGGCTGATTAACAGTTTGCCTTTCAGCTGGCGGCCCCAGGCTTAGGAGTCACCTCCTCGCATTCAAGTAATGAAGAATCCAGCTCACGTTGGCGGCAGTCCACAGTATACCGTCTTCATGCCAATCTATTTTAATTCACCAAGGAACTACCAGCTCCACTGTGGGGGGGAGGGGGGGGTGGGGTGATCGGCAGGGACATGTTTGCTAACAGGAATCACGAGGGTCAACTGCATGCTGCATTCCAAGAACAAAAAGACTAGGATGCTGCTCTCCTAGCCTAACCACCCGAAAGCTCTAAGAGCGCCCCAAACAGATGCTAGCACTGGGCCAAGTGTGCATCTACACTGATGCAGAGATACCCAAAGGTTCATAGTCACACCAAGGTGTGAAATAATAGGGTGCAGTGTATTTGTCAATGGCAAACATGCCAATGTCATGTGCACCACGAGTGTTCTCAATAAGATTTAGGTCAATGAGTCAGGTTTATAAAATTAGAGGCTTATAAAATCACTTTCCATTGGGGGGGGAACATTCATTTGAACATTAAGCCTCAAATTGTCCTCCAACCTTGAGAACAAAAGTAAAACCCAAAACTTCGGAGAGACTCCAACAGACCCTACCAGGAGGCAGTGGGGGGCCCTGGTTCACGATGGTATAACCTGTCCAGCCAAAGCTTTTCTAACATAGCTTTCCTCTCCCTCAGGTTTACAAAGTCCAACACTGAAATTCATCTGTAGCAACACTGTATAAAATACCCTCACAGGTATAAAACAATCTTAGCATGGTAGCTTTTCTCTCAAATCGACAAAAAAATGTAATTAAAAAAATATGCATATTTGCATTCAGAAGGTTTTAAACAAGCATTTACTTTGCATAATATATTTAATATTCGCATTTAACAGATGCCTTTACCAAATTCATTCATTCATTCATTTTTGAGAGCGAGGTCAGACAGTCCCTGCTCAGACAGCCAATGGGGTTAAGGGTCTTGCTCCACGACCCAATGATGAAATCACTCTGCTGACCCTGGCGTTCAAATCGGTGACCTCCTGATCACAAGCATAGCGGCCTGGCTCACTGAGCCACACAACGCCTCCCACCCACACGTACAGCATTGAATGTGGCGATTTAAAAATTTTTTGTTCAATCATTAGTATTGTTGGCGTTACTCATGTTTTGAAAAAACATCTCACGCTTCCCCAGTGGGTTTCCTTCTCAGAAAAGACCCCTTCAAAAGCAGCGTTACTGGGGAAACACAGCATCTTGACAGGAAAGCAAGACAAATGAGAGAGCGAGAGAGAGAGCGAGAGAGAGAGTTAAAACACAGAGGCTGAAGAAGCGACGTCTCTCTCCAGCTCCTGCTTGTCGGGGTGTGCGGCTTGCAGGCTGTCCCAGTGTGACCCCCACCTTCTTCGCATCTCAGTACCTCCTTGCCCATCATCATCCCCCTCCCCCCTCCAGGAATGCAGGGTGCCGGGTGCTAGTGTTTCTGGGCCGCCTGACCTTTCTTTGGTCTCCCGTTAGGCGGCCCGGGAGCTCTCTTCGTCTCTTTGGGCAGGGCGGTGCTGGGGTAGCGAAGGCAGGATTTAACCGTTCAGCAGGTAGACCACCAGCTCATAGGTGGACATCATGATGGCTGTGTTGGGGATCTGGCGCACCAGGTGGGTGGTGAGGCCACGATACAGGGCTCGGTAGCCCTCCTCCCTCACCACCATGGACAACGTCTGGAAGAACGAGCGGTACTTGGTGCCTTCTTCCCGCAGCCGGGTGCGGATAACCTCTGCAAGGCAGGGGGCAGGACAATAAACAAACGGGATGGCAAGACAACAGCAACAGAGCAGTGAGCGGCATGACATGACATCTTAAGAGACGTGAAGGACACGTACCGTGGGGGTAGGCGATGGAAGTGGCGCAGGTCTTTGACGTGGCCGCGGCCAGCATCAGTCCCACAAAGTCCGAGGCGTCCTTGACGGACTCATCCTCGTCGTCCATGTTGGAGGTGGCCTTGGCCTCCAGGAGCCGGCGCTTGATGCTCTCATAGATGACGAAGTGGATGACTGTCTCAGAGATGCCAGCGTACGAGGCAGACATGCCGCGGTAAAAGCCGCGCACACCATCGGCGCGGTATACCCGGCGGATGCAGTCCAGCGCGCTCATGCGCCGCTCCCCCCGGTTCCTAGGAGTGGGGGCAAAGAGGATGGGATAAACAGCTGAAATGCCAATTCCACTAAGGCAGGAGTGCGTCCTGCACAAACCAACATGCTGAAAAGGGGTCTGGTCTTCAGGATAACTCTTATAAATAAAGGAAATGCACACTTGCTTTAAAAGATGGCCCTCTCCTGAGGCCAAGTTAACCTAGCCTAGCCCATCATAGCACACAAATACCAGGGGTCAACAACAACGGTAGATGTAGCATGCCTTACCTGGCATCCAGCTGCAGACGGGTTTTGATAAGCCAGATGGGATTGGTGGCTGTGATGGCAGTGAAACCTGGGAAAAGAAAAGGGACTAATTTGTACGGACTCTCCACCAATCGCAACACCGCGCTAATTAACACTAGGAGGCGCTCCGTTATCCAAAAGATTTTTGGTATTCAAGCTGTGTTTGTGACAATGCTGAACGTTTGGGCACTACACTTCTGGGAAGCTACTTCACAAAAACAGAGCTTGGGATGTGACATTTCAGACAGGAATGCAAGACAGGCTAACGGCGTGATGCGTTAAAGGCGGCCGCAGCAGGACACAGCGGGAAGAATGTTAACTACCCTGCTGTGAATCGCTACTGTCAGACTGTGATCCAGCAAACACAGACGGGAAGGACAGCGGCGTCCTGACGATATATGGGACTGACTCATTCTGCCGGCCCTCATCTCAGCAGTTTACTTAAGTCTCTAGCTCAGCAACATTCTACTACTCTGCTTTTTGGTGGCGACTCCCCTAACTGGAAAAAACTGGATCTCTTTGGGCTATAAGTTTCAGCGCCATTGTGCACCCTAATGAATGAAATACCTAATGCGAGAAATAGCTTGACACAGGCGTTTACAGAATATGGTCAGAACAAAGTACGACCGGCAAGAATAGTCTGACAGCCTGTGAGACAATTACATGATGACACAACCAAACATGCAGATAAACTGGAAGAGCTGGGATACTTAACACATCATTGTGTTAGTGTGCATGTGTGCAAAGCGGGGTGTTACATACGGTGACCGCATGTGTTTACAACACAGATGACACCAGTTGAGGCAGACAAACTACTGTACACCTGAACGTGTGTATGTATCACACCATACAGTCATGTACATTACACGTGCAAAGCATTCATATGATCATGTGGCCACAGCAGTGGATAAAGGGTGTGTAAAAATATACTCTCCCTATCAAAACTTCAGTATTATCTTGTTAAGAGTGTGTGAGGAATTACTCTCACAGTTCTAAGGCGTATTCTGCACTTAACGGCTTTCGGGGGCCTTAAAATCAAAACAAACGAGAATTGAAGTAGTAACTTACAAACTAAAGTTACAGAAAATGACAGGACCCTAAGGTGTGGGCTGAAGATGGATTAAAAACAAGATACCAATAATGACAATAATATCAACAGCAGTAACAATAAGAGCAGTAGAAAAGGCTTGCATGTACTCACGAGGGCCAAGCCTCTCCTTACAGCTGCAGAGAGAAAGCTGCAGGTATGAGCCCTGAGCTGGCAGCACCTCACCAGTCACGCTGCTCAAAGCTACAGTAAGAGCCTAAAATAGACACAGGCTTTTCTGTACCACAGTGAGCAGAGCAGAGCACCTTCGCACACTGCTTTGTTCACATACACTCCCATGTGGTGCACACGTCCAACTGCAGGTTATCCTTTTAGCCCGTACATGCATACCCCACCCCAAATTTACATACGATTTAGTATTGGGGGAAAAAAAACATTTATGGTTCTTTTCCACTGACATACAGGAACTGACCTGTACCTCACTCGTACCGCAAAGACAGACTAGTTACAGCGTGGTATCAGCTCAGTTCAGTTTTCCACTATAGCAGGCTCAGCTCCGTAAAGGCGTTGCCGGGTTTGGTGAGTGACAGTGGCGTAAAACCAAAGAGATGCATATATACTGTCCACACGGTGTACATCACGCTTTACTACGTGCAATTTTTGCTTTTTACCGCTAGCATGTCTGTGACAATGTTAGCATCAAACACTAGCGGAATTAGCATTCGCTTGTGTAAATTTACATTACGAATCCATTCCGTTCAGCTGTTCTACAGTATTTTTTAAGTAGGAGATTGGAAATTTTCAAGGTCCAGGTTATGGGGAATGTATTAATACATAGCGAAGTGTCTCCATGCCTTCAATCAATCAGATGGTGGTGACGCAACCAACTCGCACGGGTACAGCTTGTATTCTTTGCAATGGAAAACCGTCAGTTCACAATACGGGTTGGGTACAGCTCAGTTCCAGGTACCAGTGGAGAAGCACCAATAAATTGTTTCAAGGATGTTTAACAAAAAACAAAAAAAAAAACAAAACTGTGTATAAATTTACTAATAAATGTACATTTATTTCCCCCTTCATACCCAAAGCTGTGTGACAAGACAGAGGGCTGGCAAGATAAGTAAATGCTAACCTTGTCAGTCTGCCTCTAGATACACAGCAGAAAGATCACACTGAATTCCATGTGTATTCTGCGTGTTCTCACAGCGCACGTGGAACCTGGAGCATGAGCGTCATTCACATCAGCCCTACAGACCTTTAAGGGACCCTGGATACCAGGGGGAGGAGGGTAAAGCCACACCCCCCTGCCCCACCACAACCCCTTAGGAAAAACTATCATTCTGAATGTCTCAAACACGAGCTAGTCGTCTTTTCCCAACACTCCTCCTCCTACACACAAGTACAGCATTTCTCTCCAGAAGCAGAAGCTACCTCAATGGGTGACCACGAGCCGTCGCAGAGCTCACAGACCCTAACCCTGTGGCCGTAACGGACTGAGGATGGTCTCCAGGCCCAGAGAGGCCCGAAACACAGCAGACCAAAACAAAGGACTTGTTTGGGGACTCGTTTGGGAAACCGGTCGTCCCACATCCACAGACAGCCATCAGGCAAGAGCAGGAGCTACGCAAACCTGATCTCTGCTCGATATGGTTTGATAACCCTTCACAATGTGGTCTTCCAGGAGTGTCGGTCTGGAGCACGGTCTACATGCATACATGTAACCATAACACCTCCTTGGTATGAGATGGAGGACTCTAAAGCCAAAGAAAAAAAAAAGATGTGTTCAAACCTGCCTGGGACAGAAGCACTCTCTTCTGAAACGTAACTCTCAACAGAGAATTACTGAGCTAATAGGCCAGGTAGTGCATGTGGGAGAAGGTGTCCAAACTGGGCATCATAAGAGCGCAAAACAACCACAAGGCAGCTGTGCCATTGCTCAGTCGCCATGACAACATCCTTATCATCATATTGGGGCGGGGGGGGGGGTCAGTAAGCTACCGGTCACACCCACCTGCACCTTCAGCCCCTAAATGTTTGACTCCAAGTGGCACAATCACTATGTAAAGCAGAAAGTTGGTCACACATGGACGCTTTTCTCTTCCCATTCCATGTTCTCCTAACCCCTCCCCCCACCCCCCTCCCAAAAAAGCAGACTGAGGACTGAGGACTTTTGATTCAGGCGTTACATTCAAAGATTATTAACAAAATAATCATATATAGGCTATATAATTAAAAACATACTACAGATGAAAGTCAAAGTATACTGACCATTAGCCTCAGTGCTGGGTATTAACAGCAATATCAAAAATCTATAGAAAATGGTAACAGGTGCACATCTTACACAGTATAACGGACATGACCATTAAACGGTAACCAGCACACATCTCCCGTTTTAGCCGGGATAAGATCGTGTTACGTTCTGTCCATCGCACAGGACAACACTGTGCAGGTAGTAGGTTGCTATAGGAACAGCTAAGGCGTCAGAGGCCAGCTCTAATTCAAACTGCGGAGCTCCTCTGTTACTGGCAAGGAGAGTCAGACCTGCAGCTACAGCGACCAAACGAGTTTAACGAGATGCCCACCGAGACTGGGCCATCAGAGGCGGAGGCCCTCCAATTAAAGGGGGGGCGGCATGCTCACATGTGGGACTCCCCACCAGACAGGCTGAAGCTCTACCTGCCAGACAGGTCTTTCCGAATCATTCAGCACGGCCATTTGGGTGCGCATCAATTGCTTAAATTTTCTGCTTCCGATTCCTGAAAATCCCACAGAGACTCCAAAGCAAACCCTCCCAAACTGCGTCCCCATTAAAAATCTGGACAATGTCCTGAAAACATAGACAACGGAACCAAGTGGGAACTGAAACGTAGCAGTTACAAACTGCCAGGTGCGATATTCATAAAGGCAAGAAAGGAATGACAGGTAACCAAAAATTAACCAAAGGGCAGTGCAGCATAGTAATGCAGTTTTTATTACAGGTTGTTCACTTCAGCCTAACTGGTTATGTCATTAGTAAAGTATAAGTCTGAACAGGTTACACTCATCACATTACCCCCCCAGGATCTGTCCAGTTATGCCTAACTGGTCAAACGGAGCGGTCCTTACCTGCCAAACCCGCTGACAGCATGTGAACTTGTGTGGAGTCAGGTTCAAGTATACCATTCAGCCTCTCCTTTGCACCCGAGTATGCAGCAAAGTATATTGCCCTGCAGGTTGGGGGGCAAGAAGGAAGTAGAATTTAGACTCCTCTGTATAACAAGGAAAAACGATGCACAAGCTCACAGATTCGTGGTGTCCCTCCCAAACAATAAGCTGTCTGCACCAATATTAGGCACCTCAAGTTGGGCTGGGGGGCTGCTATTGAATTACTGACTGGACAGATATTCTGCTGCATTTCCCAGCCTTGAAGCATTTAGCCCAAACCCATGTAAATGCTAAATTAAACAGGCAGGTTAGGACAGGCCGCACTATTGCAGGGACGGGCGAAAATAAAGCACTTGTGCTGGACAAACAGAAGCATTTTTCTCAGAGAGGCCAGCAGCCCCCGTCCGGGCAGAACTCCAGCACGACTGAGTGCGGCTCGCATTCGTGCTAAAAAGGCCATTATGGTCACCGCCAGCTTGTTAAATGCAGCTGGACGTGACCCGCAGTCCTTTTGTGGGAGGGTAGCAACCCTGAGCACACAGGTGATATGAAAATGATATTGCGCAAGGTGCCATTAGCCACATTAGTGAGTGCTGCCCCCCCTGCCAGCAAATGATCAACAAAGCTGTCCACACATGCTTAGCTTTAGCTGCCATTTATCTTCACTGTGGCCACTCCACGTCCCTCACAAGGAGGAAAAGGGCCTTCATAGGCACTGATCAGCTCTTATCGACTTACCACTTGAAACTAATGCTGATTTCCTGCCTACCCCACACTCCCCCAGCCAAAGCAGGGTTAGGTAACAGGCAGTGTTGCAACACTGGTACTTTTTAGGCATAAAATGGGCCACCTGCGTCATTCCTTTATTTAATCAGCCAGAGTGGGAGATGGACAAGATGGATGGATGGATGGATTCCCCCCTCCCTGAAACAGCTGGCAGCTGTCTGACCTACATGCACAAGGAATCACTAAACGGGCTCGTGTCCAGCGCGTGAAAGCCACACCGATGGACGGCCCCCAGCCGATGGCGTTGAGCTACCACGACTACCAGAGGTGGACTGGCAGGGAACTGGCTCAGGCAGTATATTTACAGGATGACCCGATCTGGTCATGAGAACTAAGCTTTGCTGCAGCCCCCCCGAATGACTGAAATGCAGGGCACGCTGACAGGCATACTTCTTCACCAATGCCGAGAATGGTAGGCGGGACACAAGCCGTTACGGAGCCAATCAGTCACTGCAGACGCCCTCTTGCCAGAGGGCTAACACTGCTAAGAGAATGCTCACAGTCAGTATTAAAGCTCCAGTCTCTCAGCTCTGAGAGCAGGATTTGTGCAAGAGCATCGCAGTGAAGGCTCTGCATGCCGACAGCAGGCGGTATCACCCCGGGGGGTAGGGATAAATATATGCCGTGGTGTATTTTCTCATCGGTCATGGATCCCTGCCTGAGCCTCAAAGTCAACACCAACTTGTCCCAGTTTCTTTGGAAGAGCAGCTACATTTCTTAATTATACTGCCTGTGTAGGACCAGCTGACAGTGACATGTTTTGGCTCACCTGAAGTAACAGTTTTTACCCATTCATACAGCTGAATATCTAAGAGAATTTATCCCCGGGATCAAGAAAGTTTGTCTTATTGCAAGAGAACAATCCAGGTTAAGGACCTTCTTCAAGGATATTATAGCAGGGGCCTTTCAGTGACTAGAACCAGAAACATTTGAGTTATAAGCCCATGTCCTGAACCACCACCTGTTGCCCCAGTTGTCAGTGCCAGCAAGCAAATTCATGTCCCTCTCACCTAGTGACGACCGCAGCCAAAATGAGCAGCGTAATGAGCACAGTAAATGTCACGGTACAAAGATCTAGTTATGGGCTTTAAGGCTTTTCTGCTAATGTCACATTCAACAGCAGTGGCTTAAGTTTTACAATAGCTAAGGCACTCATACACTCCAGTGACATGACTGTAAAATGGCAACGGAGATACCTGGATGGTGCCACGCCTACCAGGTTAGGCCCGAGTCCCCTGAAGAGGGAACGAGGTCCTTCCTTTTCCAGTATTAACCTGTGGGGAGGGAGGTGCAGACTGTGGTTATAGCAATACGCAACAGCTAGCAAGTCTAAACTAGCAGCTCTTCTTTAAGACAGAGCAGGGTTGGGTTCCAAGCTGTTCCTGCCAAGACGGGCCACACATGCTGCAAAAAAGGCCTTTTTCTGGCAATGAGCGCCCTTCAGACCATGTCCAGCATCGAATGTTAAGAGCCAGAAATGGACACCAAAAGCTTAAAAGTTTCCAAACAACACCGTGAAATGCAATCAAATAACCAGTCTTATGCACCAACATCTCATAAATCCGCTGGTCAGATTAAATAATGAATCATAAACATGTTGCGGGTTGTAGAAATAAAATATAAACAGAAGGCTGTGTCCCATTTTTCATACCGCATGATCGACCCCCCAATAACCAAAAAAATAACTAACAAAACGACTTGTCCATTCTCCATTGTTTTGGGATGGCGGTGCTGTTTCATATGAAATTACGTGTGAAGTTAAATTTGCGAACTTTTTGCATCTCCCATGATTATTTATCATAAAAGTCACAGTTACTGTTGTGGGGTGGGAAAGCGACACATGAAAGTGCCCAAGAACTACAATAGTTTCTGGTCAAGACAGCCCAGAAATCAGAACCAGGAACTAGGTTCCTGAACTTCAGTGGGGAAAGTGTCCATTCATGCCATATCCTTGCAGGTGCTGAAAGAGAGCTGGCCCTAAAAGGTCTGTTTTCGGGTTATTTAACACTTTTTAACAAATTGGTTACAAAAGAACATGTCATAGAAGACAAAACAGAAAACATGGTGTTTGATTTCCTGCGAACTCGAGAACAGTACTTTACATGTTTACAAACATACTCCGAAGACCTTGGGGTATGATCGCCTATCCCAGCATGCCTTGCAAGTGTAAGTAGATAGGCCAGCAGCAGGTAAAACACTCCGCAATAGTAACCCCTTTCATCTGTAACAGGGACCAAGTGCTCCGAATCTGCAAAGCAGTCAATGATAAAATACACAGGACTGAAGGGTACAGATGGATATATTTCAATGCAAATGAAACCCGTGGGCTTATATTTAAGTTAAACACATTACAGTGCTAGGTTTTCACCCAAATTTAACGGTTTCTTTGTTGTGCTTTTTAGAAAGGAAGAAAGCTGTGGGTTAGGGTCAGTGCCATGCCTGCCCCCCGCCAGGTACGGTTCTCTTACTTGAGGCAGTGCAGAGGCCCTGGGGACACCCGGGTCACACTCGCCCCATCCACAGTGTTCAGATGCACCTCTGGGATGTAAAGTCTGACGGATGAGGACTGCAGCCGTGTCTTCACCACTTCCAGTGGGCATGTCAGGATGGCACCCACAGTGCCCCCACACCTAGGCACAGCCAAGGGAATTCCGGGGGGGGGGGGGTCAGACAGAGAGCACACAACCACAGGCCACACACACGCACACATCCGTGGAATACACTGAGTGATACAGAGGTGATATTCAGCACTGAGGGGAACACGTTACCATACAGCATACAGCGATGCCTCTCCGAGGGCTCCCAGGAGGCACGCCGTTACGCTGATCCCCTGTGGACTCACACGTGAATGAGAAATTTACCAGGCCGACCAATTCACCCGCTCTGACAACCTGGAGAGCCACATAACTCGGGATACATAGAGCCGCCATAGAAACCGATGAGATGCCCAATTCTGCTGCGGGCTTACTCACACCCCTGACCGATGACACACTTGAACGCCAGGGCCCCGCTGTGCGTAACTTCTAATATTAGATACAGACCAAATTTCACTGACTGACGGCCACTATAAAGAGCAGGACATGAAGGGTGACCTTGAAGGGTTAAAAACGACGACCAGTGGGGACCATGATAGAGCAGCTCACCTGAGGCAGCAGCCCTACACTCAAACAATATACTGGGCCAAAGCGACAGCCTGACAGCTAATGAGCCTGGGCCCGGTCACCAGAATGGCCCGGCAAACTGACTACACATGGTATCTGCAAGGCCACTGTCCACAGGACCCTCAGGTGTGCTGAGTGCTTATTACCAGCATCTTCTACAATGGACCATCACCCTCCCTGGCACAATCTTCTCCTCAAGTAAAGTGTTCAACCAGAATACCTTTACCTTACAGTTAAATGCAGAGGAGAAGACACCATTATGTCACTATAAGTGACAATGAGGTGACAGCAACGGGGCAACTTCTCCACATCTTTCTGCATAAGTAGCAAAAATTAGAACTGGTTGAAGTGAGGCTACACTGTGTGATAATAGCGTGATAACATGACCCCCCCCTCCACTCCACAGCGGGCGGACAGGCAGAGCCCCGTGAACACAGCAGGCATGGCTGACTGGCCAGGTTTCTCCAGAGTAAATACCCCCATTCTGAGAAAGCAGCAGCTGGGTTTGGCGGGGGGGGGTGGATGCTGTCAGTCCTTTAAACATGTCACTACGCTTCTTAAACAGCCCGTCACCAGTACACTGCAAGCAGCTTCCTTCCGGCGGGGTTACAGTGTCTCAGGTTTGACATACACCAGTTTGTTATATAGTCCTACTGTGGCACTCTATGGGAGCGTATCAATCGACGCATTTAATACAGCGTCCCGATTTAATGACCCAATGAGCTATACGCTATACGCACACGGTTCAGATACAAACATCCCACCGTCCCTGAGAGGTCATCAGTCTCCGGTCCGTGGCCGCGTTTCCAGACTGGCGCCCGTGAAAAGAGTCGGGCCGTCCGTCGGGGAAACTCCGCGGCTCCGCCAGCTGGGCCGGGCCAAGCCGCGGGACCGACATTGGCTTCGTGCGCCGTATGGGGGCGCCACACGGGTCTCTGAGGCGAGCAATGGGTGCTACGAACCCGGCACGGCCGCCCAGCTCGCGCGCCCGTGAAGGACGCGCAGCCGCGGAGGGAGGAGGCGGCGGAGGGGGTGCTGCTCCAACAGGGCCGGTAACACCGCGCCGTGGGAAGCGGAGTCCCAGTGGCCGTCCGCCGTACTCACCCTCCGGCGAAGAGATGAACCAGCGCGTCTCTCTGACTCATCCTGGCTCATCGTCCAACAGCCAGGCGGCGCGAGGGTCGGACGGGGCGAAGCGGCCCTCAAGAGCGGCCCGGTTGGCAGACAGTGCGACGAGCCGCCGCCTCCACGGGAACTAAAACCGGGCTTCAGCTCGCAGCTTCGAGGACAGGAAACAGTACGGCCAGTCCTCAGAAACACATAAGCCTGCTTCCCCGCGTCATGCCCCCCGACGGCTCCGAGCCACGGTGCCTCAGCCCGCCAGTCAGTCAGCGGTGTCCGCTCACGACGGCTCGCAGTGTTTATGCTCCGATGACGAGTGGCCCAGCGGACGCGCCGATTGGCTTGTGTGCCAGCGCACGTCACCACTGGCTCCGCCTCAGTCACGTGACGGAGCTGTGAATGAAACCGGGAGGCAAGTAGACGCAATGTAGTCTGGGATAAAACCCACGTGCGTGGAGATGCTGGGGGGCGTGATGTCTGCAGCATAAGCCTGTTCTGTATTCAGCGGTTTATTAGCTTCGCGTACAACAAACGCCGCAACTTTTTCAATATTTTACTCTGAAGCAGGCATGGTCTGTTCAGTTTATCCTATGTCAAATGAACATTTAAATAGTATACTTGGTGGATGGGTTAAGCTTCAGAGCGACTCAGACAGAGAACGCTTTATGAGTAACTGAGATGTTTTTGGTGTTGGTATAGCTACTGTGGTGCTATGTAAACACACAGGAGCACTCAATGCTCCAAAATAACACCCTGTCCTGAAAATGGTCTTGTTGGCCTGTTTGCAGACCACTCAGACTACCCTGTTGCCAAAAAGGCATCCATTCACACTGGGGTCAAAGAGGTTCATAGTCTTTGACACAAACAGTTGTGGAACTTTGCAATTATAGGATGGTCACGGAACCGTGATCTATCACTGATGTTTTTCACAAATGCAGAAAATGCGAAGATCACTTGTCACAAACTGTGAAAATGGGATATTGTAGTTCTTCTTTATCATCAGTTGCTGTCAAATGCCAAATAAAATATGACATTGTTCCCTCTTTGTACTTCTTAATGAAATTGCAAAATGTGTCTGTCTTAGTCATGTTGGGACCTGCCACCAGAAGATACTGATGTTATTATTGCATAAACTAGCCTCCAAGTAAATGCCAAGATATTAGTTATGCAAATGAGATAGAGCCCTTTGAAAGAGAGCATGACTGCGGAGTTCCTGAGGAAAAGATGCTTCCATATTCACACAAACCTCTGTTTGGGTAAAGTACTGCTTTACCTGGCTGTAGAAATCATTGGCATGTGCTCTGGATAAGTGGCACTTTTGCAGTGCAGCTGAGGGAGACGCCGTTCTGGTGTTGTGTTTGATGGCAGTCAGTGTGAATGCATGGAGAGCATGTCACCTTCACTGAGGAGAATGTACGGTTTACTCAGTGCAGCAGGAGAATGGATCGCACACGGCCCTGGTTTTATAATTAGGGCTGCAGTCTAATGAGTTTCAGATCATGTGAGCTGGGCTGCCAGTTCTAATCGCATTATGGATCAGCGCGACTGTATGAAACAGGAGGTCGTTACCTCAACTTTCCTACATGCTGGTCTTTTGTGGCCAATCTCACGCAGATCCCGTGTCAATGGGCAAACTTGCGCCACAGTTTAGACTATTTGCATAATGAACTCAAAGTTTTAGCATCTTTGGTGACTCTGTATCCTATTTAAATGGATAATCAACATTCCTACGACTGAAAATTCCTTCGGCTCTCTGTCTTTTTTTCTTATAACAATGAGTATTTATTCCTAGGGATCACTATTGAGTCCCAGTTGTGTTCCCCGCTAAAAATGTCACACACCCAAGCCTAGTATTCTCTGTTTGTTTAACATTTGACACAATGCCATTCAAGAGTTCTGTTGACCCTCATGAATTATAAACCATCACGAGATTAGAATGGAGCAAGATGGAGTGGAATTATGGCATGATTCTATCTGTGTGAGTATGCTTATGTAATATTTCCTGGATACTGGTGGCTGGAGTAATGTTAGGCTTCATCGCATTCCAAACTCCCGTGAGAAGATCTGCATTCAACATGCTGATAATGCAGTTAGCATGTTAACAGTCTGCTAACAGGGACAGCATGGCTTGTGCCTCCAATAGAAAGCACGGGAGCTTGTGCCTCCAATAAAAGGAGAGCGTGGTGCTGGCCTTCCCAGGCAGGATGCTCTTGCTGAGGGGGCGAGTCTCTGACCTGTGTGGCATGAAGTGATTGCAGGGCATTGTTGCATTATTTTTTGCTTATTAGGCTATTTCATGCAGCTCGTACTACGTTAAGTAGCTTGTCAGCCGACCGTCTTAGTGAAACAATTTAGGTTAAGTAAGTACTGCGCTTAAGAATAGATTAGCAGACTTTTCCAGGGAATGAAACTTGCATAATTTTGGCCCAAGCTGCAGTTCCCTAACCGTTAGGTGACCAACTTGCCTGCATGCGTCGACCAGTTGGAGATCCCTTAGTGCAGGGCTATTTGATTCACGGTCCTCAAGGGCCGAGCACTGCTGTGAGTTGGGTGTGAAGCCTCCAGTCAATTGGAATCAGAAATTATTAAACTAGCTACCTGGGAGAACTGAAAACAAGGACTGGATTTGTAATCGAGGGCCAGATTTGAAGAGCCCTGTCTTAGCAGAACCTTGGGATGATGTCACTCTGACATAAAATTATTAGCAGCCGTATGAATTTCCTCTTCACTTCTGGCGTTCCAAAAATAGTCTGTGTTGCAGCCTTTGACTGCGTTCAGTTTACCTGCCGGTCTTGGTCGCCGTTTGTTAGATCATGGTCACCTTCTTGTGCAAGTTCACCAGGTGTGCAACACACACCATCCATGCTAAATACAGGGCTCACTTAAAAAAAGAGCCATTTTGAACTTTGAAAGCAAATATTGTGAATTACATTTTGCGAGATCTGTTTGATGATGCCGATATGGTTTTCCTAAAATAAATAAACACAGACGTAGCTCTGGCGAAACATCAGCCATCAGCAAATAAAAGCTGGTGTATTTTTAGTCCATGCCTATGACACATAAAATGAACTCTACACTCACACGTGCATCTCAGCACACTTGAGCATGCAAGGACTGTCGCTTTGCTGGAGCAGTGGCTCATGTAGGTATACACTCTGTGTACCGCTCATTGACATGTGTGTGTCCAGGGTCTTCCTGTGTGCTGTGATCTGTTTCGGCTGAAATTCCTGGGGGATCAGATTGTCCAGTATTCACTTTGTAAATGAAGCCTGCCTGAGCTGTAGCAGTGTATATGTGTCTGCATGTTCCTCTGTTCATATGCAGGCAATAGGTAGTCGGCCAAATAAAAAGATTATTGTAAGGGAGACTGAAGCTGTGAGTTCCTTAAACCGTTGGATTTTATCCATCTGTATATGAAGATCTGAAGAAATGCGAGGTGTTAATGCTTAGTTTGACATTAGCAAACATGCTGTAAAAGCATGCATTGTTTTCAAGAAAGCCAGCCAAAAATAATTTCACACTTTCGTTTTAGTGATTCAAAAGAAAATCATCAATAGCTGCCACAGAAATACAGAAACGGGTAACAACAAAGGAAGTATTTGGAAAAACAAACCATGGACACTGACTTTGTGTGCGTTGTCAATAAAAGCAGCATATAAACATTGTGCCTCTTGTCGGCTGGAGTGAAGCTGCACCTGTCATTAGCTGTCCTCACATCACTGCTGTCATTCACATCAATCTTTCCTGGCTCGAACGAGCTCCGGTCCAAGATGGCTGCCAATTGTGCAATGAGGTCATGCACACAAAAAAGCTGCTTGAAATGTGGTCCAAAGCTTATGTCTGATTCAAGATTCAAAATGTTTATGTCACATGCATAAATATAGTGGTACACCAGCTGTGAAAGGGAATTGCCGCTATTCCAGACTGTGCATTAAACAAGCGGGATAACAAAGGATAACAAAATTATAACAAAATAGCGCTAAATGTTAGGAATATATAAAATTAAAGATAAAAGAATTATAAGAAATATGAGAAAAAACATGATGAAAATAGGAAAAAAGGAAAGACTGGGGACTTTTTTTAACAATATTAAAGTTCAGGTTGCAGTTTTAACTTATTTTGGATAACTTTCTACTGGACCTATATCATGGTATGTAGAGGCCCTGCATGGTGGCCAGTTTTGTCCCTCTGATTCTCTCGTCGCAGCGTATCGCCCTCTGCAGGGCTCTGCCATCCTCGGAGCTGCGGATGCTGTACCCAGCAGCGAAGCTTCCGAAAAGCACAGATCCCACAGCGGCGCTGTAGAAGGTTTTTTGGAATGCAGGGGAGATTTTCAAATTCCGCAGCTGCCTCAGGTTATACAGTCACTGCTGAGTTGCAGGGCTCGCCATGCTTTATGGTTCAATCTGCTGGACCTTTTTTGTCAGCAGCTATTCATTGCTTTGGTGTCATTCAACTCCGGCCACTGTGAGGTTATGGCATTAGCAGTTAATCACACGGTGAGGCAACTCTGGACCCTCCAATGAGAGTGACAGCATTCACAGGTGGCCCGAACTGCATGACTTCATGCTATCCCAAAATACTTGTGTGAAGACTGAATTGTGTCAGACCAATGACCGCATGATATCAAATGAAGAGTGAAAATGGCACCCATCAAATATTGCTTGGTATCTGAATCTTCCAAAGTTAAGTAGAATCTGGGCTAGCTGATAAATGGCTTCCTATGGAGGTGGTGCAGCAAACCTTTCCAGACATTACTCTCCTTATAACTTTGATATTCATCTGGGAACCATGAATATTGACACAAAATAGATGAAGCTTCAGGTAAACATATGTGTACAAGTATTTGCATAAATAACGATAATAATGATGATAAATTATGCCGTCATCATGAAATATGCGTGATGTGGGGATTGTAACTCAAAATCAGCCAATACAACCCCCCGGACCCCCCTAAATAGGTGGAGACCTCAACCCCCCAATGCTCAACCCAAAGTTATGCCCTTGTGTACAAGTATGAATTTATTTTGTGGAGTATTTCACACATTGATGGTATGTGAGTACTTCAGATTAACAGCAGGCAGCCTTTCCATAATATTTAATGTTGAATAAAAAGAAAATCTCATCTTTCTTTGAATGTTTTATGGAAAAAAATTTTTGTGCAAGGCAGGCTGGCCTACTCTGGTAAGTTGCAGCCGCTCTAGGGAATCTCGTGTAGGCAAACTTTTCACAAAAAAAAAAAGAATCATTTTCCGCAGCACAAGCGCAAGACAGATGGAAATGAGCTAACGAGCATCTCGTGATGGCCGCATATGCTGCAGATTCTTGCCCAGGTCCCATGACTCTCGTCTTGCCGGACTTGGAAATAGCTTGTAATGAAAGGCACGTTTTGCACCCAGTTCATATGACAGACATACTTCCAAATGTTATAGAGGGGCAGGGACGGGGGATATGTAGCGGACAGTGTGGGAAGCCACCCTAAGAAGCATTTAAATGCATTATTGAATCACAAGTAGTAGGATACCTGCCCCAAACAGCTGGGCTTATCTAGTACAGGGCCGATGTGTGGTCAGCTTCCTCAAGGTCATTTCTGAAGTCATCCATGCCCTGTCATCTGTGTTGGTGCCTAGGCGTTGGTCCATCAGGGGATACAAGTCATTTCACCTCCTCCTGTCGCTCCTCTGATTTGCCATTGACTAATCATGCTGGGACTCCATGGTGCAATTCTGCTGATTCAGCCCAACAGATAAGTGTCACTTTATAATAGTGCTGGGGGACGTAAGTGTGCATGTAGCTTTAATGGGAGGGGGGACTGTGTGTGCAGCTCATATGGACATGGCCAGGGAAGGTGCAGGGGGGGGGAGTAGACATGAAACCCCCACACACAGTGGTATTCCCATTAAGACCAGCAACACAACTGTAAATGAAGGGGCAGGTGAGCTCCAGTTGACAGTGCCATTTTATTCCCAGACTCTGAGACGGTGGGTAAAAAAATGGCAGGGCCATGACAGGACGGAGGGCATAGGAGCTACAAGGGCATAGCCTGTAAGAAGGAATTCCCTGTGGGAGGACATGGCCAGTAAGAAGGAATGCCCAGTGGGAGGGCATGGCCAGTAGGAGGGCATGCCCAGTGGGAGGGCGTGGCCATGAGAGGGCATGGGCAGCAGGAGGGCATGCCTGGTGAGAGGGCGTGGCCAGTAGGAGGGCATGCCCAGTGGGAGGGTGTGGCCAGAAGGAGGGCATGACTGGTGAGAGGGCGTGGCCAGTAGGAGGGCATGCCTGGTGAGAGGGCGTGGCCAGTAGGAGGGCATGCCCAGTGGGAGGGCATGCCCAGTGGGAGGGCGTGGCCAGTAGGAGGGCAGGGCCAGTGGGAGGGCGTGGCCAAGAGGAGGAAATGCTCAATGCCTCACATGCAGTCCTGCTGTTTGCTCCTAGTTTGTAGCTATCAACTGGAGTCAACAGCTACAGCATGATTTAGCATTTGGTCCACACGGTTGAGTCATTGTGTCATTTGCATGTGTTTAAACAGAGGCTAGCGGGGGAAAGGGGGCAAATTACTAGGTTAACAGAACATAATCACAGCTGTTTAATGCCTGAGCAATGATGCTCTGTTATTCCATACACTCAGTTTCTATTCCTGCTTGTCTAATGCAGGGCCATGGGATGCTCTATGATTGTTGTTTTTATTGTGAAAAAGAGGTAAATACAACGGTCTGCCAGGCACGGTCACACCGCCCAGTCTGTATCATGTGCAGCCTCTTGACTTTCCTATTTGTTCACCCCAAAGAGTAAAGGTTTACATTATGACTGCGTATTAAGTCTAATGTGTCGTGTAAGGGGCGTTTGTGGCCACACTGTGGCAGCATTGCTCATTTTTTAGGATTTTTCAGAAAAGTGCCAGGGTAACGGGTCTCCACGGTTTGATTGTCATAATAAAGTTGCAAAGGCGTCTCTACTTCCAGCCGTTCTGCTTCACCCGTCTTTCTTCTGACAGCCATGACGCAGCCGGCTTATTTGCCATTTACTGCCTCGTGTTGAGAAGGATACTTCCAAGATGTCACATCCTGCCTGAGGTCATATTTCTTACGAACCAGGAGTTATTTCTGATAGTCCTTACATCACATGATATTTCGATATTACACATATTGTCCGAGTTTTTCGTATAATTTGAGCAAGCTGTTGCCTTCCGCAACATGCTGGAAATAAGTGGCCGGCTGTCTTTACATAAGTCATGCACAAGGTGGCGCGACTGGCTGCCGAGTGTACATCCAGAGTTTTCATGAACATCAAGGTCTGCTTATTGTAATGCCGGCAGAGAGAAAGAGAGAGAGGGAGAGAGTGGGGGGGAAAAGAAATCTACACTCAGTCACTTACTGGAGGGAGCTACAGCAAGCGGCCGGCGGATCGAGGTTCCCATGGCGCCGGTACACTGAGGCGCGCGCCTCCACCGGACCGGGTGAGCTTTATACCGGCAGCTTTTCTGCAAGTAATCTTTTTGACACCAGCGTCGGAGGCTCAGCTTTATGTGATCACGGCCGGCTGGAATGCCCACAGTTAGGATGGCGTCGCGCTGTCTCCCGTGGCCGGTGATGTCGGGCTGTTAGCTTGCTGTCTCTTTCCTGCTGTGCAGAAACGCGGGGACGTCTGCCTTATCGCGGGGGTAACCGGCACTGGGTTGGGCTCGGTTGTAATGCATGCACGGCAGACAGAAAGGAGCCGCATCCAAAGCCTCGGGGCTCCGAGCAGCCGTGCAGGGAACTCGCCGCCGATCGGGTCTCATTCGCAAAGCCACAGTTGTCAGCGTAGACAAGCTGGCAGTTAAAACCGTGCAGCCTGTTTTACATGCATTTCCTCACATGGGTGCACGGATTTATTTTCTCCCCCGATCGTTTTAGACGTGCAGAGGAGACTAATATGAATCACTTAAAAAGAGGGTAAGAACTGTAATGTGAATCGTTTCTGATCTGGAGGTACAGATGATCGGCTGAAAGGGTGTGTCCGCGTTTTACCCGAAATATTTCCGCTGTGAGGATGCGAGTAGGGAGGGTTGAAGCGTTTTTTACACCCGCTAGGTTGTTTTCGATACCCGCCGCGATGCAATGTAAAGCGATTCAATGCACTGCAGAGCAAAGCACCGTGACGGCCAGGCGGAGCTAGCAGGGCGCGATGTCTGTACCGCGGAGGTGCGCTTTAAAACACCCGATGTGCCCGCCGCAGCTCCACCAGCTCCGGGCTGCACGGAGGAAAATGTGGTGTGTGCGACCTGCGTCTGGTGCACCTCGGCATGTGCCGTGTTCCACAAAGCACCACACGATTTCATTAGTTTACCCAGTGAGTGACTCCCCGTACTATTTCTCTAACCTGGTCTGATGCTACTGCTTTTGAGACCCTTCTAGGCATGTTTGAAAGATGATGGTCAGAAACGCCAACATTAAGGCTGTTGGTATATATTTGAATTTTGGTCTACAATGTTTAATATGCTTGTGTGTTGCAGTGGTAGTTACTGAGGCTTGTCTTGAAGGTTCCAGTAGGGCTCTGCCACCATCCTGTTGCAGACAAATACAGCTACCCCACCAATGCTGTTTTTGATTGCTTTGCACAAAAAGGTAACTGTCTAATCATATAAATGTAAATAACACAATTAAGCCAAAAGATGCTACTCTCTTGTGTTACCCTTTTCTGTCTTAAGTAGCTCTGGACATTGCAGGACATCAAACCAATGACTGCTCCAGAGATACATTTTTAAAAATGGTACTGAAGGCTATGTGTCCAGGAAAGGTCTGTTTCTCTGTTAGGGACATTACATTTGGATGGGGTTGCTGCTTGCTTATCTCACACCTCTGGGCTTTGAGCCTCTGCACCGGTTCTATGTGTGTGCAGTTTGCCTGTTCTCCCCGTGTCATCATGGGGTTTCCTCTGGGTACTCCAGTTCCCCCCCACAGTCTAAAAACATGCTAAGGTGTATTGCAGTTGCCCATAGGTGTGCATGTGTGAGTGTGCTCTGCGATGGGTTGGTGCCCCATCCTGGGTTGTTGGCTGCCTTGTGTCCGTAGCTTCCAGGATAGGCTCTGAACCCCCCATGACCCTAAATAGGAAAAGAGGCTGTAGAACATGGGTGGATGGATGGATGGATGAATTGGAACAGATGACTCCACACACAGGTGTTCTTGAAGAATTCAGCTAGGGAATATGGGCTGGAGCTTGGTCAATGTGCAGTCACAGTGAGATCTGGGTAGCTTGGGACTGACCCCCTAGCTTAACTAACCAGAGACGCTCGTCATCTGATCATCAGCCTCTTTATTCCCACTTTGTTCCTCAACTCAAACACTGACTGCTGAGATGACCTTGTATTTTTTGGAATTATCCCCCTCTAACCTGCAACCTCCATTTAGGGCGAGCTCAGTGTGGGGCGTGTGCAGACTGGGTGTGTGGCTGCACCTCATAGCAGACCTGTGTAGACAAGTAAAACCATGCAGAGGTCAGAGTACAGACGCAGATCCACTGTACAATGTGCCCTAAGCACTGTACTTGTTTGCATGTGCTGTTATATTCTAAAACGACTTATGTATTTGTTTGTGTGCTGGATGGATGAAGGAGTTGGCATCTCTGAACTTAGGGGAAAAAAAGGAGAGATTCTTATGAGCTAGTTATGTGCTAACTTCATTCTACCATAGTATGTACTTCTGAAAGCACAGAGGGCCGTCTTTTTTTAGGCTTTAATTGTTTAGTGTTATGCCATACTAAGAAGACACCGAGAGTGATTATCTTCATGTCTGTGTTCCTCCCATTGTGGCTATTATGCTAACACAGTACCACATTAACAAATGTAATCACGGTAATGCTGGGTATTTTTAAATGTTCCTTTCTGAGGAACGGCCACTCATGAGATGCAACCTGCAGAGATGCCGGGAGGGAGAGGTGAGCGAGAGGTTTGGCAGAAGGTCAGGTGACGTGCCAGACCTGAAGCCTGCCATGCCTGCTAGAGCCAGGCCTGGATACATAATACGGGGCATCCGCCATCTTCTCCGAGTCCCCATTGCAAAGCGCCGGGAATATGTTCCCCCTCTACGAACCCAGTAATCCACCTATCCACACTGTAGCCTTTTTGTTGAGTTTAGGGCTACAACAACTAGTCTGTAATGTCAGTAATAATTGGTAATGGATACAGTTTACGTCAAATTTTACTACCTACGTTAATGTCGGTGTGTTAAACCTAGTTCATACTACACTTTTCCACAGGCCACGCATGGTTGTGCATGCAGACTGTTGCATAAATATCACATTTGTCTCTGGATGCAGAGGACACAGCCGGCGCATGTGTACAGCAGTGATATTACACCAGACTAGCAGAGGGAAGATGTATTGCAACAAATACAAGCAATGTAGTGAAACGGTAACGGAGGTTTATGAACAGTGTTAAAGTTGTTAGTATAGGCTTGGGCGGTACTACGGTAATACGGCATACCGCGGCTTTTTGAAAGATTTGCAAGATTAGCATCGCTTTTGAAAATGCCGTCAAAACACTGTACACTTTGGTATAAAATACAATAATTAGCAAGCTAAGTTTGGCGGACACCATATATAGGTTTTATTACAACCTTTTAATGTTTTTTAAATAAAGCATTGACATTTTTCTTTAAGCGTTGTTTTGGCCCAAACTATTGATTTAATTGATTGACTGATCACATGAATAATTGATCGTAGTCGAGTTTGGCTTTGTACTCATTCTCTGGATTAGAATGAATTGAAGCCTAGCGATGAATCCTACCCATAGTATTTACAAGGAGAACACCCTGCGGGCTGATGGTAGCTACCTTCTGCGTGCAGCAGCAGCTCTTTGTATCTCATGAAGAGACCACAGCTTTGTAGTAAGGTTGGCAAGTACGCCTATCTGGCCGAAAACTTGGCCGGTATCCCCTTTTCCCGTTCTGGGGTGCATCGCAGTGACACAGGACTGATGCTGTTCCTTGTCCAGGTGCGTGGAGCAGGAGTGCTCACCGGGGCAGGGCGTGGATGGCTGACCGACCTCGACGCACACAGCCAGGACCATGCTGGCCCGGACACGGTTCATTCTGCTGCTGCTGGTGGCGGCAGTGTTGGCTGTACTGAGCTTCAGTCTGCAGTTCTGTAAGTGGGATTGCCCTCCCCTCCCCTGATACCCCTCAGTGTGTTATGCTGTGTTGAACACATGCTGTATTTCAGCATTTCCATGAAAACTCCCTTACGTACGTCTCTGTGTTAGTGTGCGTCTAAGGCCGTTTGTTTGGGGTCTGCTTTTAAACATGTATAATTATGTGGCAAAGGGTTGGACCGTCTTTTTGTCTCCCGCAGGTCTTTGTAGAGGCTTTCTGAGGGACAGGTGCTCCAAGGGGAAAAAAGGGGGCTCCCAGTACCTTTTAAAGCTCACAATGGGAGACACTTTAGTTTGGCCAAAACGGGCACCCTCCCCCTGCCACAGTCTTCTGACCCCAACATGATGTGAATTCTTGCATGTTTTTTTTGCCATAATTTGCACAGAATGTTTTTGTTAACCTAAAATGGGTAATTAATTATGAAAGCCCCTATAATATTTTTAAGTACTTCTTGATTTTTCTTGGATATCTGTAGACCTTCAATGTAAGAGATGCATGAGTTTCAGCGTGCTGGATTTAAGCGGTAATGTTAGTGTCCGTGTATGTAGTTTAAAGGGAGATCACATCTTTAAGGTCAATACTCAACGTTAACGATAAGAGAGAGAATGCAGGTCTACATGTGCAGCGCACGGGTCTTTGTAGGTCTGAGCCTTGGCATGACTGGCTATCGGATTTGAATTGTCTGCGTTGCGCAGAAACCACAGGATCATATTTTTTCCCCATCTTTAGTCCATTGTGCTTAAACTCGGATGGGAAACAGGGTCACAGAGGGGGACGTATTTAAGCCAATAAATTACAGTACGGTCCCTCTGTAGACGGCTGACGGAGCCACATCACACAGGTAAATTATAGCCCCACATAGAGTTCAGTGCAATATCACTCCGATTGTTTAACGCGAAGAACTGCAGATCCCTGTTAGTAGGGGTGGGGTGTGCGTCTGAGTCTGTGTGTGATCATGTATATATTACGTTGTGGGGACCAAACATCCCCACATTGTGATGAAAACCTGTTATTTTGACGTTGTGGGGACCATTTTTTCGGTCTCCACAAGGGAAAACTCAGTTTTAGAAAAATCTGTGACTGAAATCAAAAAAGTAAAAATGCCAAAAGTCTTGTATTTTGTTTGATTACTTATGGTTAAGGTTAGGGCTGGGTGGGGGTTGTCCTTGCTGGTATTAGGGTTTTTACCATTGACCTGAATGGATGGTCCCCACAAAGATATGAATACAAACATCTGTGAATGTGTGTGTGTGTGCGTGTGTAAAACTTGATGATAATGGGAGAGCAGCCAGGGCCAGAATGAAGCAGGAGGTTGTCATGTATATTTTTCTGAAAAAACGTTTTGCTATTTCATATTATTATGTGGTTGTGCTTTTGGTGAAAGGTTTGCGTGACACATTCAAATGAAGTGCAGTAATGGGCATGACCTCCCTGATCTGGGAAGGATTTACACAGAACAATAACAAAGACAGAAAAATTCTGAATTCCTGGTTTGATGAATGACCCTTTCTGGTAGACAGTGAAAATTGACATCAACGCCTGACTGTAAAGTGTCCTGTTTCTTTGTGAGGAGCACTGTGTGTGTTTGGGTGGTTGGTGAATGTGTTTTTGCAGGTGTGGCGTTTCCCTCTTGGTTAGAGTGGATGTTGGCTTGTCATTGGTGGTATAGCCCTGCCGTTGTGCTCCGTGTGGCTGGATGAGCATAGGAAGACAGCTGCTCTGGCAGCGTAAGATTACGGTCTGTCAGAGGGCTTCTGCTACCCATACATGAAGCCCCAGCAGAAGCAGTCTCGTGTCCAGCTGAAATGGAAAAAAATGTAGGTTTAAATATGACTGGGAATGTGCTGTAAATTCTTAACTGTAAATTCTTAAAACTGTTCTTAAAGTCTAAACATGTATAATTAAAGTAAATTGCACCATTTAAGCAGCAGGTGACGTATGCCTTCTGGAAGGTGGAGAAGCAGCCTTAGGCATGCAGAAAGAAATATGAGAGCAGGCATGCACGTGTTGACATGGGACACGACGAAGTGTGAGGTCAGTTGGCCTCAAGCTGCTCCGCTCTGAGGGACTGAGATTACCATAGCTTCCCCTCCAGATTCTGTGCTCCTGTCCAGGATGAGGACATCCCCCTCATCTGGAACAATCTCCCCCCTCGCCCTTGCTGTTGTTCCCCCCTCTGGTCTGAAAATGGAATGCTCCCAGCCACCGCAGAAACCGAGAGAGACGTCTTGTGTTTTAACTTGATTGAGTTGGAGTCGGCGGAATTCTGCTTTCCAGCTAAAGGGCGGTTTCATCGATTGCCTGGGTTTCATCAGAGCCTCAGACCTTTCGGCTCAGCTTGGCTAGGAAGTGGAGCAATCGAGCTGTATTTTTTGGTAACTTTTAGATGATTAAGGCAGTGCAGTTAATATCCCTCATGTTGTTCTTCCAGTATTTCTGGTGAATTCTCTCCTTTTCCCCTACCCTCTCTGTCTGCAATCTCTTTTGGGGCTTTTGCAGTATTGGTGTCCTGGGGGGGCATTTGTGGGCTATTCCCCCCCCCCCCCCCCCCCCTCCCCCGTGCGCGGCCCCCGTCTC
>JAAGVU020000053.1:61277-76655 GCA_011763525.2 Mormyrus iriodes
ACTGAGAAGCATGATTCGTCACTCCAGAGAACACGTCCCCGTTGCTCTACAGTCCAGTGGCGGTGTGCTTTACACCATTGCATCTGACACTTTGCATTGCACTTGGTGAGATAAGGCTTGGATGCAGCTGGTCAGCCATGGAATCCCATTCCATGAAGCTCTCTATGCACTGTTCTTGAGCTAATCTGAAGGCCACATGACGTTTGGAGGCCTGTAGCTATTGACTCTGCAGAAACTTGGCGACTTCTGCACACTGTGCACCTCTGCATGCGCTGTACCCGCTCTGTGATTTTACGTGGCCTGCCACTTTGTGGCTGAATTGCTGCTGTTCCCAATTGCTTCCACTTTGTTATAACACCACTAACAGTTGACCGTGGAATATTTAGTAGCGAGAAAATTTCACGAATGGAGTTATTGCACAGGTGGCATCCTATCACGGTACCACTCTGGAAATCACTGAGCTCCCGAGAAAGACCCATTCTTTCAGAAATGCTTGTAGAAGCAGTCTGCAAGCCTAGGTGCTTGATTTTATACACCTGTGGCCATGGAAGTGACTGGAACATCTGAATTCAATGATTCAGAGGGATGTCCCAATACTTTTGGAAATATAGTGTATGTGTCCTTTGAGTGGGGGTAGGAGTTAATGGACAGGAATTGGAGAAGAGTATCTCCCCCATCTGCTGTCCACTGGCCCTTCCCAGACAGATGTCAGCTACTGTCTTTGCCGAGGGGGGAGCATAATGATGGATGACTGGGGGGAATAAGAGAGTTGAAGGAAGTCATGTCTCACAGGCAGACAGATGCTGACAGACGGTTCAGGGAAAATGATTTCTTGATACCGCCCAGCTGGCCCCTCCCCCTTTTCTGGCCACACACATTCCTTAAAGTAAATAAATGAATACAAATCTGCCGCAAAATTAGTATGAAGCAAGTATAAACAACAAAAAATATGATAAAATATTTCACTTTTTTACAATGCGATATATCCTTTGCCTTATCTCTTCACCAGGATGTCATACAATCATCTATAAACAGTGGTTGGGGTCACCTTCCAACAAAAAGGGATACATATTGGCATGTTAATGCACCAAGGCTGATGACAGGCTCGGAATGTAATGGTTATTAATGCATTAGTTACGCACGGAAACACCGACTGAAGGCCAGGAACGCTCGTTAAGCTCAAGACGAATGTATTCACGGGAGCAGAAATCGATAGCAGCAGCTGTGGCGTTATGGCTGTATGTACGCACGCGCTTCTCTCATGGGCCGGCCACGTCTTAATGTGAGAGTCAGACACAAGATGAGCCACATTGTGACCATGAAGGTCACAAAGCGCAAGTGTTGTCCCGACTGCCGAAGGAAAGATGTTTGGAAATACCTTCCTAGAAGCCATGGCTGGTGTGGTTTTTTTCAACCCGCCGCAGATAACCGCTGGTTAATGATCAGCCTCTCGAAGCTGGTACGAAACAATGTTGCATAGCAGCAAATCTTTTAAGGGGGGGGCACAGAGAATCCTGCACAGATCCATCAGCTCAGTTCTTAATTTGAATCTGTGTCGCCCCTGTAATATTTTATATGGACAAAAGCCGGGTGGAGCGAGTTGCTGACGTGTACGGTTCTCTTATGCCTCCAGCCAGTCCCTGGTCTTTGCCCTTGTTGATTTGCACACTCCCTCCAGCGTTGGCCCAGCCAAGGGGCATGGGATTGGTGCCAGCACACTTGTTCAGTTGGGGATTAAAGCGATACGGCAGATGACGGCACACCGGTAGCCGACAGTGATGAGCCGGGAGCCTGTCTGTAGTTGGCCGTTTTGTTTATATACCTCAGTTTTAAATCTCTGTAAGAGGAACATGGCATCACAACAACGACAACAGCGCGGGCACATAATGACAGGCGGAACACCGTTGTGCATATTAACAGATTAGCGTCCCGTCACCTCAAACCATCCAAGGTCATACTGCTCGCCTCTCTGATTAACGACCCGACGCTTGTCACTCCGGGCTGGCGGCTGGGGCAAATCGACGGCTGCTGTCGGCGGCGATGATTCACATACGCGAGCACTGTCGGCGTGAGGCTCCACAGGCTGGTTTTCCAGTTAAATGAGGGGATTTATTTTACGCTTTGGAAGGTGCTGAGTATTAATGCAGCCAAGCTGTGTTACAGCAGGGTGGGGGGTGTTCTGGTCAACCCTCCCGTCGCTCTGACATGGAGTCTACGTGGATGGTATGCTGTTACTCTTCCAGAAACTACACTTGAAACCTGTAGACCTTATTAGCTGGTTTCAAATAGGTTTTTGTGAAGATGAAATTGTACATTAACCCCCAATGATACAGTTATACACATACTGGTTCAGTACCACTAAGCCTTATAAGCCAGTAAAAAAGATCTCCTGGTGAGCAATACAGAGAAATGGTGAGGTCACCTGCCCTAAAGGCCATTTAAAACTAGCCGGAAAGCGTACTGTAATTCTACAGGGATATGTTCTATATGAACATTCCCTGGGGCAATCTATGGTGTTCCCCCATGCAGCTTATACTTATGGGCAGGGGGGGGGGGTGATCCCCAAAACGTGGAGCTCACCTCCAGTGTCCGTTGGAGGAATAAGATGTTGCAGAACCCCCATGCCTTTTTCACTTTTCTCAAGCTCCTCATGCAGTCCCTCAGTCCCACAAAGCTGCAGCTTAACAGCAAGTCATCCTGCAAAGAGCATCAGATCAGAGATATTAGTTTAGCCAAGCTTAGGACTAGTAAATCACTTAATCTCTTAGGGGCAGTGTGTAGCTCAGTGGGCTAAGCCTTCATGCCTGTGATCGGATGGTTGCCAGTTTGAGCCTGGCCTCGGCACATCTGCGGGTTTTTGAGCAAGGCCCTTAACCCCCAGCTGCCTGCGTGCTGCTATGGGTGGCTGCCCTTCGCGGCCAGTTTGCTCTCTCCTACAGAGAACGAAAGTTGGTGGAGGTGTAAAGAGAATTTCCTCACAGGGATCAATAAATTATTACTTAATTTATCATCAATAATCCCTGTTAGTCAAGTGTGTCCAGGTCTCTTTGGCCACAGACACTCTCCTGACCCCTGCTTTATATCTCTCAGACAAGGGGACTTGGGTGTGTGTTGTGGGGGCACAGGGGACCTAGGGAGGCTAGGTGATGAACTGCTGGTCTGACAGCTTAGCTTCGGCTAAGGTGCCACAGCCTGCCACCTCAAACTCCTCGTTCCTGCTTGTTTGCACACTCACAAAGGGTCTGCATGTCATTACTGCGAATGAACTCAGCATGACCATACAGCTGTCTAGAAATCTCACTGAACGGGAAGCAACTTCTCTCCCCTATGTATATATTAATGTGCAGACAGATAAGGATTTAAAGGACCTACTAGCATACTGAAACATGAAGGAGAAAGCAGTCAAGTGAAATGTACTACACATCATATATCTACATTTATCACTAATGTTTTCCTTATTTAATAACAGTTTTTGCAAATATTAGTGTAGTACATACAGTAATCTTTCAAAAATCCGATCATGTAAAATAGGAGTGTGCATAGACGACTCGCAGGAAACCGAGGCAAGCCACTGGCTGTACACTAGGTGGCAGGAGTGGTCCGGTATCTGCAGCCGAGAACAACAATCACTTCACCGTCACCGTCATTCTCTGCTTAAAATGCGGCGTTGCTTGTAATTAATAAACGGAAAACGCGACTCTCGGATTCGGCAAACGAAGGAGGAAAAAAAAAAAAAAACTTAACCAAGAGGCGTCTGATTATCAGTGTTGATATTTTGTGGCGTTTTCGTCTAATCACTTAGATAAATACAGAATACGTATTAACGTAATATGAAGTCTGGAACGGGGGCACATTATATGAACGATCCGTTTTTGTATGGTAAGGCAGTTTAACAAAAGCCTTAATTAGGAATGACAAACTGCTACCGTCTCTTCGACCATCTTGTCATTCACTTGTGATTTATACGGCTATTGATGAAGGTAACACCTGGGGCAAGCCAGTGCAATTAGCCATGTTCCATCCTCTGTGTCTTCCTGTGTCAGGTCTGCACGGCACCTTCCATCATTTCTGAGGCTGTCATCCGTGCGCCACAGCAGGGCAGACAGCGGCATCCCCCCGCCTGGAAACGCCCGGCGGGTGGGGCCTCCGCAGCCGCGCCATGGCAGCTCGGCGCCGGCATTTCTGCCAGCTGAAGCCTCGAGAATCAAAGGCAGCTCACTTTAAATACAATAAGAATTGGGGATTTTGGATGCCGTTACGTTACAGCGGGCACCAAAGTTCGTGGGAGGGAAAGAGACGGATAAAGAGTACGGGATACATGGGCCTATATGAGCATATGGTAAATAAGCCACACCATAAAGTAAACCGAAATAGGGTTACGACCGCAGAAGAGAAGTAATAAGCGACGAAACTGCCATACTAACTTTGTTACGTAAACTGGATAAATCAGAGAGGAGCGAAGACGGCGCTGCCGGTTAACCCGTTTACCCGGTAATTGCTTAACCTACGCGAGTAATCCCCACTGGGACGTAAAAAGCTTTAAGGTTTACAGGAATCCCGGTGTGCGGCATCAGTGCCCATACACACTCAGCTCTCGGGATGAAGAGTGGGGCCTTCTCGCCTGTAAAATGTACCAAGTGTTAAAGAGAAAAGCCGGTATTTAAGCTACCGTTTACCTTAAATAAACGCCGTCTCTATGCGTCGGTAGCTGGGCACGCGGACCGGGACTTGAGGCCGAGCTGAAGTGCGCCCCCTCCCGGCCAGCAAGCTGTACCGTCGGGGCGGGTGACGGGCATCGGCAGGCACGGAGCGGGACCAATTTTCAGTCCGGGAGTTTTATACCCGAGACCAGCCCATTTTGTCTTCGTTCTGGGGCGACTGATAAATGATGGCTCAGTTCAAGTCTTATTATCCCGATAAATTTATTACTGACATTTCAAGAAAAAAAAAAAAATAAATAGCATATTGAACGGATCGAGCAGTCTGACTTTTTCAGCGCCGCCTGGTCTCTTTCTAACATCCATCGTTTGAGCAACTTCCAGTGATTAACGATAGCGAGCGATTAGCTGTGGCGCCTCTCGGTGCTAAATGTCAAGCGGTTACATTGACGCAGCTGCCGCGTGGGTGTGCGCGCGCGCTGGTTAACATTATGAAGCGTTGTTGCACGATTTTTGAAGTTGTAAAATTATTTCGTTAAGATATATATATTTTTTTAACCATCCATTTCCTGTAACCGCTTGTCCTGTTCAGGGTCACAGGGGGTCCGGAGCCTATGGACACAAGACAGGGAGCAACCCAGGATGGGGTGCCAACCCATCACAGGGCACACAGCAGTCACAATTTGGTAACTCTCGTTAGCCTCAGCATGTATTTGGACTGGTGGGGGGAAACCGGAATAGCCCACAACAACATGGGGAGAACATGCAAACCCCACATACATGGAACCCTGGCAGAGACTTGAACGCAGGTCCCAGAGGTGTGATATGACAGTGCTAAGCCACTGCACCACCCTTTTTTCACCTTGTAGTTTAAATATGAATATTATTAGAAAGAGCAGGCATAACAAATTGCAGGGCCGCCCATAAGTGGGGTAAAGTGGAAGTTTCCCCAGACACTATAGGGAAATGGAACGATCAGTCCACTGGCAAAATCCCTCCTAATCCCCCACCCCTGTTCAGTGCTGTCGATATCAACCTTGGATCGACCGAAATCGGATCGAAAAGACAATCAATAGTACTGCTCATCACTAAGGTAGGGCGGATACTGGTAACAAGACAAGAGTCACTGGCCTCTACTGCCGCCTATTCTAAACTGACAAATTGCATTCCGTGCGAAGCATCAGCCTATAGTTATGTTTCCCAGTCCAGTCTTCGGAGACCCACAATGGTTCATGTTTTTGGTCCCTCCCAGCTCCCTGCCAGACAGTCCACATTTTTGCTCCCTCCAGGTTCCCGGTGGTCTGTCTGCAGGTCATGAATTTTCGTTTTACAGGGTGGTTTGGGAAAACTCATTTATATTCATGAGTGAAACTACCTAATTGGCCGGTGAACGTGCTCCAATCAACATGTGCTACCTGCTTTTTCAGGGTGGTTTGGGAAAAATCATTAATATTCATGAAGAAGCTACCTGATTGACCGGTGAACTCTAAGGCATTCACTGGCCAATCGGGTAGCACTTCTCTCATGAATATAAATGAGTTTTCCTGAACCACCCTATAAAACAAAAATTCACCTCTGGGTCCCTGAGGACTGGATTGATAAACACTGGCCTATAGGACAGTGAGTCTCCTGGAAACCGTTAGTGGGCGTGCGGATACGTGGTCATACCTACATACCACAAACGTCTCCCAGTATATGGTACACAGTGTCGTCAGTCCACTGATGCCTATATTTATGCTTCACTGTCTTTGGTTAAGTTTATCTGTGACTTGCCCCTGTCAATGGAGGCTGAAAATGACAAGGGAAAGCTCTGTCAGACGTTATATAAGAAGAGTAATGGTTTTAATCTCATTCTGCTAATGAGCTCCCACTGTTTTGAGGGGAAGGGGCACCTTTTTAGAAATGTCTTCCTGGGGCCCCCTTTGGAAGCATACACGCACTACAAAGCTCAGATCTGCTGTTTTGTTATCGGATAGACAAACTCTCGTCTTCACCGACTGACATAATTATGGCGTGATGGATTTAGCTGTGTTTGCTGACGGTCTCAGTGGTAACAGCAAGGTTCTTCTGCGGCCGACGGACACCGGAAGGTCCTTTGATGGATTCGAGGCAGCCCGGTATGTCAGGTCCCAGATGGCTGCTTGAACAAGCAGACAAGGAGGAAGGGAGGGAGAGAGAGGAGAAACAGGGAGATTGGGGGTGCCTGGGTGGAGGGGGGGGCAGAACCTGGAGTGGTGGAGGTGGGGAAAGACGGAGCAGTGATAAATAGGCAGATATAAGACAGGCATGGGACGGAGCCCTGACTGAACGAGAAAGTGAAGAGATGCAGGATATGTTTTAGTGGGTAATAAAAATGATCATGCAAATTAAAGTATAATGTATATTATATTAACTGAAATCCTTGACTGTTACGCAGTTCCTTCTCAGCACCAGGTATTAGATCCATTTTTGAATCGGCTAATAAAATTGTCATCTCACTGGGTGTCTCGGGTGTAAATCAGGTGCTGATTAATATTTTCCCGAAACCCTGCAGGTCTGCATGTCGCTGAGGACAGCAGTTGGATGACATAGCCAGCAGTGGAGACGCACCAAGCTGTGTTCCAGCAGAGGGCCAAGGACACGAGCCCAAAGGACCGGTCCCGTGGCGTTCAGGTAGCGGCACGTTCCAGTAGAAGGACAGACTGTGCATTTATCATGTCAGATTTGTCAGAGTGGAACGTGTGGCAGCGGTTTGAGTCGCACTTAAGCAAATACAGGAATGATTGAACCCTGGAGGCTCTGGATTAGTTTTGATTTACGGCGGCTCATATTAGGGGTCATTAAGAAAATAATCATGATTTATAAATCCTTTTTTCTAAAAGAGGAGGAGGGAAAAAAGAGGGTCCAAGCAGGCTGAGCAAATTGAGTTTGGGCTTTGTGATATCGTTTCTCCATCAGTGTCTGTGAAGGGACCATTTCTCAGGCGCAGTCACGGCACCGTCATCACTATCCATCAGCCCCCCCCCCCCTCCACCCGGGTCTGGGGGCCTCCTGGCCACTGGTTCCCAGTACTGCAGGTCACGTGTTGCATGCTTTTCACTGGGTGCTCATTTCCTTAGCGATGTTCTGTATCTGTATATAATGTATAATATTATATGTATGTTGTTTACAATATACTGTACACTGCATTGAATATACAGCGTGTAGCTGTTTCACTTAATTTTAATGTTCTGAAGTAGAGTTAAATTTTGGGGGACTGTATGCGCTGGTCTTCTTCTGCTGAGACGGGCCCTTGTGTCATGCGTGTGTGTTTCGTGCGTATCTGAGAGCAGACCCATCGGGGCGCTGCCGTTCACCGTGACGTGTGTGTCTGCGTGTGCCGTGAGCTTGCACACGTCCAAGTGCAGTTGAGGGGAATGTGGATGAAAGGAGTGGGGGGAGGAGAGGAGACACGTGACCCTGCATCTCTCACTCCACCCTGCCTTGATTATCTTTCTGTGCAATACCCCGTCTCTGTCCCCCCACTAAACCTGCTTCTTGTTCTGTTACCCCTCATAAACCTGCACTGCTGTCCCCCGTTTAAACTGCACGCCCTTGCTTTCTCTCTATCTCTTTTTCCATGTGCAGTTCAGCAATGCTGTAAAGTGGGTCAGACATTGCTCAGATCTCTGTCCCAGGGGCCCCCCCCATGATGCTTCACTGCCTGTGTACAAGGAGAGTGGCGACTATCAGAGGGATGCAGCATGCTTCTCATGCCACTGCCACACCCCTGCACCGCTCCCTTTGACGTCTCCCTTCGAGTGAAGCAATGCTTTACCCCCATGTTAATGCAGCCCGCTCACGTCTGTGTGCATCATTGAGTGAGTGACTGTCAGCATGTATCATCGTCAATTCCACGCCTTGCGTTCGTCTGCCTTGCAGACGGCCGGTAGACTTTTGCCCGCAGCAAGTGAATTTTCACTTTTACCTGCTTTGTGTTCTCCTCCAGTGGAGCCGCATCGATTTTGGTGAAGGTCAGTCTGAAGGCGTTTATTTACTTAGTGATCCTGGAGTTTCTTTTACATTCCGACTCTCCTTCAAATGAAATATAGTCCTTAGTTTAGGCCCAGACTCCTGCCCACCACTGACTATTCATTATTTCAACAGTAAATTCTCCTTTTTTTGTACTTTGGCTTTCCAAACGAAGGGAATTTGTTTATTTGTTATTAAAGTGTGTGCTTTTCGGGTACATAGATAAAGTGTATAGCTATTACATTGCCTACATTACCCAGAGGCTAGATAACCTATGTGTCAGTGTGCGTTTAGGCCACTAAATTTATCTAAGCCCCTTGGTTTGAGTGGTTCCACCCAACGCAAACGATGCCTTGAAGAGCAGTAAATTCATCACAATCACCATGGTAATGAGCGTTTTTCTTTTGAGTGGAATCTGAGACGCCAGTGTGGTTCCATATCGACGTGAAACAGGTCTGCTTCCCCTCTTGGCGAGCGCGTTCCTACCGGGGGTAGGTGGTCTGCTGTGGCTCCACGTCAAGGAGGCTGTCAGTCGCGTTAAAGCTTTCGGAGTGTTTGCGCTGCCAGTGAAGGTAGAAAGCTGTGTTTGCATTTGTATTTATATTTCTCACTCAGCACACGTGCTTATGCAGAGTAACAAAAATGTAATTAGTATTGAATAACTGCCACTACTGCCACAACATTATACAGTAATGGCTTGGTAGCACATTTATACTCAAAGCAACTTAAAGTGCTGCACATTCACAAGTGGCCTTACACCCCTGTGTGTGTAGAGCTTCCCTGTTTTCATGTTGATGCACGTTTCCTCTAGATACTCTGATTTCTGCCCAAAGGCATGAGGTTCAGGAAAACTCCCTAATTTGCCCTTAGTGCAGTATTATGTCTGACTTTGTATCCTGCGATGAACTACCGCAGTGATTTCAAATCCAGTTCTTGGGGACCCCCAGCCAGTCTATATTTTTGTTCCCTCCGGGTTCCCTGCCAGACAATCCACATTTTTACCCCCTCCCAGCTCCCAGTAGGGAGCAAAACCGTGGACTTGTCTGTGGGTCCCCGAGGACGGGATTGCGGAACACTGGACTAGCATGTCATCCAGAGAGTGCCTAGCCTGCTGGTTAAGCAGGTATAGAAGACAGGTGGAGAGATGGAATCTTTCTTCAAGGAAGAGTCAATTCTAGGTCTTTGAAATGGCGGAAGTTGCCTATCTTTAGCCACCCCTCTGCCTGATGCTGTAAACGTATAGATAGCTTAATGGGGAACAAACTGGTTAAGTGAGACATCTTCATTTTGGGGGTCAAGGCAGAGACTGAAAAGGTGAGAACAAGGAGAAGTGGGAAGGAGGGCCAGCTCTACACCATGCGTGTGTGCCTTGAAACCCAAGCCTGTGCCAGCACAGGCAACGCCATGCTGAAGTGGCAGATGGTGTCTCTGAGATGCCCGCAGAATTGCGATTGGATCGCTGTCCCAGTACCGCTGTGATCGACCTCTCCCCATGCCGGGAAGAAACACAGAAACTCGTTTGTTCAACCTTGATTTCATTTAACTGCCAAGAGAAACGGACTGGAAGAAAGAGGGAGATAGAGGGAGGGTAAGAGAGAGAGAACAGGATGGCGAAAGTGTGACAGATTTGAAACCCTTTCTGTATCTCCTTGGATTCTGGATATATAGACAAAAAACTGCGGAGTATCTCCTGTGATTCGATATGTCTCGATATGGACACTGGCTGTGTTTCACAGCAGAAATCTGTAAGGCTGTTTGGAATTATGGTTTTATATTTTTTGTCCATGTGCTCTTTCTGTGACAGGGATGTGGGGTGGATGGGCAGGGGGGCACGCTGGACAGATAATACAAAGAAATCAGCGAACGTGGGGTGATGACTAAAACGAGAACTGATACCTTGGGGGACGTGAAAATCTTCCCTGCTATACTAACCTACTTCATTTAAAAGAAGACTGATATGGCATTTTTTCACCTCCATCAATAAACATTTTTGGTCCCTTTGACAATCTAGGGAATAAAGGCCCATGTATTTAATCCATTTTTTTGTCTATAATGCTGTTGTCATCTTTTGTTGCACTGTCACGACAGAGCTACCCCCACTGCGCCCCAGGCCCCTTCATCCCCCCCCCCCATATAGCTGTTGTGCTTTGCAAGCACTTTTAGGCTGAACATAATACATTTCACCCAGCGCAGCTACCAACCTTATTAAATAGACTTATTATGCAATTTAGACCTACAGTAAAAGACATATCACCTTAATATCTCTTGCTGCCAAAAATAACTGTTCGGCCATGGTTTTGAGTGTAGAAGGGAGAGTAAACTAGACAAGGACACGATCATCTCATATTTTGTGTATATTTAAATATATAGATGGTCCTTCTCTGTAGTACAGCCTCACGTCCAACTTGAGGTTGTCATTGACCCGAAGATGTTCATAACACAGGGGCTATGGTTGTAGGGCTGGAGGATCCCAACAGAGGGCGCAGATGACAGAACTTCACATGATGTCCTTTCACCCTTCCCAAGTGCCCCAGGCCTCTCTCGGCGCTCCTGGATCACAGCCGAGTTAAATGTCATTTTCATTGCCCTCTCATTGCACAGATAACTTGCTGTCACGTAGTGATGCAAGTTGGATGCCTGTTTTAATCCCTGATGAAATAAATTAAAAAGTGTATTAGTGATAAAGTTCCTGACTGAAAATGTAGTGCTGGAAGGAGATTAATGCTGATGCGATTGGAGATCGAGACCAGGTCGGATGTGTGGTGAAAACAGGGCCAGAATTGAGCTGTGTAATCATGCCTAATTCCAACTCAAGGGATTCACGCATATATCACACAGAAAGTGAAATTATTCAGTGTAGGCCAGCCTGTCACTTCCCATGTTTTACAATATATCCCTTCTTCTTTTTTTTCAAAGGGCATTTTTATTTTATTTTTTATGGGGCTTGTCTAAGTGGTGAGTAATAGCAAGTCTAGAGGATGACATTAGCATTTCTGGCAAAGGGTAGGCTTATTTTATGATGCTCATTTAACAAATTACTTGCCCCCTGCCTGCAGTTCTTCAAAGTTTTTTTAAGAGGTCCACTCAAGGACGTGGCCTGGTGTCTTAAAGAGATTGCTTGCATTGTAAATTTCTGCAGCAGCTGAAATGTAGGACCCTGTTATGGTGTTTTACGTATAAGCATTTCTTTGGGACTTAAAATTTTTTTAAAACATTTAAGGACGTTGATTTGTTTGCGATCAAAGACCTTAAGGTCCGTTACTGTTCCGTTACCCTGGAAAGGAAGGGTATAGAAAGATATGGTGGACAGAGAAGAAGGAAGGAAAGACAGCGAGAACAGGGAAGAAGAAAGGATGTACTGTAGAAGAAGGAGGAAGGAATGGCTACAAGGGAGGAAAGAGATAGGAAGGATGACCTGGAAGGAAGAATAGAGATTAAGGAGGAAGAAAGGAAGTTCAGGAGGTAAGGACAGAAAGGTACGTGTAGCCAAGCTTTCCCGAAGTGTCTGTGAGTGTCCGCGTGGCCTGCGTGCCCGTGTGTATAAATAACAGGCAGCGAGATAGCTCAGCCTTGGCAAGCCATGATGGAATTCCTCATTGATTGAGCCCAATAGCTGCTCCTTCAATTTTCTTTAGCAATAAAAACTAAATAAACTTTCACTTCTTTGCCTGGCTTAAATCTGACTTGAAAGTGCAATATCACATTTTGACATGGTTCACAAGCTTGTCAGCCAATATATTTCACTCTCCGCTTGTCTGTGTCTTTCTCCCTGCGTGAAAAAAAAGCAAATTGCTATGGAAACAAGCGATGGGGAAACAACGTGATGTGGAGGGGGTGTCATTTTTGTGTGTATAAAAACGGTACCTGTAGTGGTACATCAACAATGAAGTGAAATTGCTGCTACCCTGGACTGTGCAGTAAACATGGCAGTTATAGCTTATTTTAGTTTTTAATTGGTGGTGTTAATGACCCTAATGTTCTAGGAGTAGAAGCTTCTCCTCAGCCTCTCAGGCCACGTCCAGAGACGCTGGTCTCTGTTATCACCTTTTGTCCACCCTACCTTGATGGTAACCCTTGAACGGAGACCCTTGAAAAAGCAGACTCGAAAAATGCTCTAATTGGTCCCTACTCATCATGTGACCCTTCTGACTGCTCACCTGGTCACTCTCTACAGAGGTAAATAGTATTTCAGCATGGGAGATCCCTGTTGTTGACCTGTATGCAGCTAAATAGCATGTTATACAGTGTGATTGCTGCATATTTGTGCAAAAAAAGGCTAATTTACAGGTAACTATGTCGATGTATGCATGCCCAATGTAACCTAACAGCTACATCACATACATTTTGACTCATTTCATTGTGTATGGAAAACGATAGGAAAACGCCTGTGTGGATGTTTTTCTATGAAAACTCCATTTTTAAATGAAGCCATAGCAGCCTCAATGCTGGCCATAAGGTTCTGGAAACGCCACCCGGAGTGCAGCCACTGAAACGGTTTATGGCTGGGGTGGTGAATGTCTTTGATGATGTTTAATGCCCTGGACCTAATTTTATTCTTCACATTCTGTACTGGGTCACGAATATGCAGTTTTTTTTTTTACTTATTCAACAGTTAATCGTATGAGGTAGCCAAATTGCATATGTGTAATTTTATCATGTGACATTTTTATCCAGTTTGAGATCCATTTATACAACTGGACTTTTTGTTGGAACAGTTCAGGTTAAGTAATTTGTTCAAGTGCATAACAGCAGAGCTCTGCTAGGGACTTGAACCAGCAATCTTCCAGTTAGGATTAGATTAGGACGAAGAGTAGTCTCAAATAGAGCTTCAAGGTACTTCTCAGTTCAAAATGCAGCAACAGCAGCATCTTCCCAAGTAGGACAGAGACTGACAGGTCAGTGGAGTCATGTGGGGTTGTGGTGAAGAGACTCATCCTGTAATGAGAGTCTGACTGCTGAGTGACCTGAAGGTTTCACACAACCAGAGGCGGCACAGGTATGCAAGACCATCACCTTTTTTGACCCTGTGGAGCTGTAAGTTTGAAAAGTGCCCACCATTAATCTGAGAGATTTTAATTAAAAAAACACCTAATCTCAGGACATCTGAAATAGATGACTACCCAACTCAGAAAGTGAGGCGGGGCCTGACAGGAATCGATGGGATTTTTCTAAGCCAGTTCGATCGAGGCCTCCGGCTCTTCCCACCAGGCCATATTGATCCTGCCAATACAACTCTATTTTAATTCTCCTGCAGGTCATTTCCTTCATGGACGGGAGGTTTTTGCTCCCCCACCACCACCTTCATGCCCTTCCCCGGATTCCTCTGAGGTCAGCATTTTCCAGAAGGTGGCGCCATTTTCCAGGGGCTCCCGGGAAGGTCCCATCGTTATCGTCTTCCAGTCTTCAACCTGGCCTAGTTTTAAATGCCACAACCATCCAGTGCCCCCCTTCTCTACATGAGACTTAAAACACAGAAAACAGCTCTCCCTTCAGCATGCTACGATTTGTCATCATTAGCTCAGCACCCTACTCTTAGGCAAGGGATGCCCCTTAGTGGGGGGTCTTCACGTTTGACACAGAAAGGGTTAAAAGCTTGCGATGGAGGGGAGGCTAATGCTGGTACACGGCACAAACAAGCAGCTTCGTTAGCGGAGGTGTGGAGAGCGAATTCACCGTGATGAAAAGGGTTCAGGGTTTTTCACCGTTATAAAAATTAATCATCGCTTTGCTTGTTGTAGCTGGTGACTGGGAATGGGCTGCTAATGAAGAGAGTCAGCAGAGTTCTGAGGCAGACCATAACTCCCCCACAAGGACCATTCTGGAGATTTAAGGTAATTACACACATACCCCAGGAAAGAAGTGACGTCACTTTGGAATCTCCCTGACTGGAGGAGGGCTTGGCGGGTTCAAACGTGGGATGATGACAGCATGAAAGGGCTTTGAGTGAAGCGTGTCCATGAATATGAACATGCTTGCGGTCCTTCTCCCCTCCATGAGTCACTGAGCTTGCAGAACATGGACAACCAGGGCTTGACAATTACGCCTGTTCCCTCGGGGAGCATCCGGGCTCTGGACGAATTCAGAATCGCAGAAGAATTCTGTCTCAAGAGTTTGCTTCTCTAGTTGTGTGACATGAAGGAGCGTCTGGGTGACACAGCTCATCCCTGGAGGACAGGGCGATTCCAGCATTCTCTTTTTATAGGAGCGTCTGAAAACACTTAAATTCTATTTCCTTCGTCATTTGAGGGCCCTTTCATTAGTACCTTCCTCAGATTAACTTCCATGGCTCTGAGCCTGTGGATGTCAGTGATCCATCAAAGGAAAAATAATCATTAACTTAAAGGCCCCCTCCACACCCAGCCCCCTGCGCTCTCCACATCAGCTTGCCTTTCCCTCACCTATAACCGCAAGCCCACCATTCGTCAGGGCTTTCTACAAATATGCCAAAGGCCCCATTGGACCTCTAAATAAAGGTGAAAGGGAACAGGCAGAAATGGGCATCCCCTTTGGGGTGACCCTGCTGATAGTGGCCTGAGCCCATTACTCAGGCTCATGCCGGGGGCCTGTGCACTTGGTTAGCCGGGACAGAAAACACACATGCATGCCACCCCCCACCCCCCCCCCCCCCCGGTGCAGCCTGGCTTTCTGAAGCCAATGGGTTTAGTTTTCTCCCCGGGCAGACCACACGGGTGGGGAGGGAAGACAGACTTTGGTGGTTTCAGAGGGTGGG
>JAAGVU020000053.1:76751-91553 GCA_011763525.2 Mormyrus iriodes
CCATGTCCCTCCTGCCTTTGGGGTGAGGAGGGATGTACCCCGACAGGGCAGCCTCGGCGCCCCCCCCCCCCCCGCCCTCCCACTGTGTGCCAGCAAGCCTCGGGGGCAAGGGTCTGGCCATGGCTCAGCCTGCCTCCCCCAAACGGAAATGGAATCATCTCTCACCACTGTTCCTTGCTCCCTGTCTGTGCGGTGAAACCTATCCACCCCACTGTGAGGACAATGGACCGCAGGAATTTAAAGACAGTGATGGCCACTATTCTTTAAAGAAATCCCCTAAACTGAAATCATGTTCACGCCACACTGACCTCCATGATAGTGCACTACCGTCTTGTTCCAGTCATCGCCGGCAATATACTGTTCAGCGTCAGCACCCCATCAAAGGGCGTAAACGGGAGTATTCATTTCGCACATTTTACATTTCACCCTCACCCATAACTAAATGAGAAAATCAATACATTTCCACAGAAATGCCAGTCGGCCTGGCATTTTACTTTGACTCATGGAGCGTTCCGGAATCCAGAGTCTTCTTTTGGAAGCTCTTCACCAGAGGTGGGAAATTCTAGACCAAGGTTTTGTTTCAACCACCCAGTTGAGCATAAAGACTCACAGTCACAGAGTACTCAACTGGTTGGTTGAAACAAAATCTTGGTCTGGACTTTTACTCTTTGGACCTGACCTACCCACCTCTGCTCTTCACCCCGTACGGACCTGTCTGAGGATGGCCCCGTTCACTCAGGGGGTGAGGATACACGTCTCTAGTGCAAAACCAACATCTTTTTCTGTTTTCCTTTCCGGAGTAAATCTCTGATTTATGTTACTGTCTTATAGCCGTATGCGTTATTTGTCTGACTGAGTACATGTTAAATTGGTAGAGGGGGAGTATGTATGTGTACAGTTTTTTGCAGGTCATGTGACACGGGAGGTCTGAAGAGAAGTTTGTTTAAGTATTCCCTCATCGGTTGGTGGCAGTGCTGATGTTGGGGGGGGCTTTGGTCTTGGATTGAAGTCAAAACCCAAGAAAAAGACACAGTGGTGCTCAGAAGCAGGTAGAGCCAATCAATGCCACCTGATATGGTCACCTGAAACCCCGCAGAGACAGATGCTGGTCCCTTCCCTGCATCTGATTTGGACCCATCGTTTGTGTTGGGTTTTGTGTATCTACTGCAATTAAAACAACCCATGGGATATAAGCTGGGTGGCCTAAAATGTTGATATGCCTAGTAAGACTCATCAGGAGGACGTACGAAGTGAATTTTGGGAACTGGAAATGTGTCCAAGATACTGTGTATCATATTGTGTTATGGTAGAAGGCAGAGCAGTGCCAAGGAGCTGAGTTATACCAATTGCTTATAATACCATCTTTGTATTTTCTTCTCTGGAAATAGTCCTTTCTTCGATGGACTCGGCTATCCGTGTAGTAGACTGTGAGGAGACCATGTAAGTAGTTACTCTAAAGCCTCACCTTGAAATAGTCAGCGGGCAAAAAGTGGTTAAAAATCTGAAGTGGTTATGTTCCAATTCACATGCACATGCACCAGTGATCTGAGGTAATTGATTGCCGGGTGTGCCGGACAGGACTGACTCTGCTTGAATATCTCTACACTTGTACTGATTTTTTAAATTGATCCTTCATTTTGAAAATAGAGTATAAATTCCTGAGCTAAAGGCAAACATATAGTTAAGTCTATACTGTATGTCACTTCAAGCTAAGCCATTAGGAGACACTTTCATATAATTCAATTTTTAAAAGCACCTTTAAAATCTGCATATCCTAGTTGGCCATGAAATTTACAACTTCTTTACACTGCACTGATTGTTGGACCATCCAAACCCTTAAATCTCTTTTCTTGGAAAAGAGGCAGAATTTTTTCCTGCATGTAAAAGGCTAATGACAGAGTATTGCCTTTCCCATTAAAAAAGTCGGATTTTTGGAATCCCAAAGCTCCTTCTATTTATCATGCTGAGGAACTGGAGCTTGCACAAAGGGCACATTTTGGCAGAGAAATATTTACTTTCTACCGTGTTTACAGTGGGGGGTGGGGGGGGGGGGCGGGGTCATGCATCTGAGAAAAGGGCAAAGTGCTCTGGACTGTCTCAATCATTACTCTGTCATAACACTTGTTCTCCGCTATGCTTCCAGAAAAGTGACCCTCGCTAATGCTCCTCAGCTTTCCGCACCTCATTAGGGCGCCGGGTGGGAAAGGCGAGCGCTCGGCTGGGTCGTGGTACGTTCATAAGAGCTCTGTTTTGAGTAATGAAGCTGTACCAATGGCTGCAGCGGTTCGTCCTGCAGCAAGTGCCCCAGTGACAAATCCAACCTGTCAGGCTGAGATTTCTGCTCGTCTTCCTGCCTTAAAGTTGAAAACAAATAAGATTGGAAATGACCGAAGTGAGGAATAACTTTTGTTCCCCTTTCCTTTGAGTGGCTGCCATCTTTTTCTCACCTCTCTGTCGACCTCACTGCTCCCACAATCCCCTGCCTCATTCCTGGTCTTCACCAACTACATTTGGAAAGTACATCCTGTTTTATTTTTACTGAAATAAACTGCCATTCTGAGAAAGAGGCAGGAGGGATTCGGTGCAGGTAAATTGACTTAAAGATCATTTAACGGAGAGAGACAAACCACAAGATGTAAATTATTATTTTTATAATAATTTTATGCAAGCAATTGTATTATATTTATAGCAATAATATTTTGTTTCTATTTAACCGCTTGTATGAAGAAACATTTGGCCAAAAATGTAACAAGCAAGACGATGCCTGGAGACTACTATTTTTTACCATTAAGGGCTTTGAAATTTTCAATTCCAAGCACAAACACACGAATTGTCCATTAAAAAAATTGTAGCGCAGTTTAAAATTGTCTTATATATATGTTTTTACAGTTGCAATCTGATGCATTACTTGTAAAACTGCAGTTTAACTCAGGAGACCTGTCCCACCTTCCACATGGAAAATGCCTCATGGTTTAGTCCTTACTCCCAAGTCAGTGTGTTTCTGAGGAATTCACAGTTAGTCCAATCATAACTTCAGCAGTCAAATCAGACAAAGGAATGAAATTTGATGGATAGCTTTTTGAAATTATGTTTGTACTGTACATAGCTGGAAATCATTCCACAGCAGCCTGGGGAAATTATGAAAATAAAGTCTTAATAAAGGAAAATGGCAGAATGAAGCACATTTACAGGAGCGTAATCTCCCCATCAGTGTGCTGAAGCAGAAATTATCCATGAAATGTGAAATTGGCTACATTTGCAGACGGCGAGCTTGGCATGGCTGCAGTGGGTGTTCTATTTCTGTGCTCGGGAACAGGCAGGCTCTTTGGCCAGTGACCCTTCTCTGTGCCACAGTGCCATGGCACCGTTTAGTACATGCAAACCAGAAGTGGCATAAGGCTTTGCCCGCATACCCTCTGTGGATTCCACGTTCAGGACTCTTTTTGTGGATGCTAATTTTGGGATTTTCCCCACAATCTCTTCTTTTGGTACTCTCTCTACAGCCTCCTCTTTTGGAAGTCATTCCCCATGGCCTCTTCCTTCAAGAGTCTCTCCCCATCTCCACCTTTGGGACTCTCTGCAACCTCCTCTTTTTGCAGTCTCTCCCCATCTCCTCTTTTGGGACTCTCTGCAACCTCCTCTTTTTGGAGTCTTTCCCCATCTCCTCCTTTGGGACTCTCTGCAACCTCCTCTTTTTGGAGTCTCTCCCCATCTCCTCTTTTGGGACTCTCTGCAACCTCCTCTTTTTGGAGTCTTTCCCCATCTCCTCCTTTGGGACTCTCTGCAACCTCCTCTTTTTGGAGTCTCTCCCCATCTCCTCCTTTGGGACTCTCTGCAACCTCCTCCTTTGGGACTCTCTTCGCAGCCTCCTCTTTCGGGACTCTCTCCCCCGAACAGCAGAACTAATAGCACAGGCCGAGCAGGTCACAGTTTAAGAAAAGACGTTATGAACAGAACAAGGACAAGGCTCCCATCTCAGAATCAGGCCCCTCTCTCACGTCGCCCATGTAGGTCTGCGGTCACAAAGCGGCCGACCCAGTTCACTAAAGCGTACTCCTCCCACCGGCACCTGGGTGCCTGGGACATGTTATGGTCTCATCAAAGCTGCTTCTGCAGAGGCACCAGTCACCTGGACTAGGTTATAACACTATTAAAAAATAGCCAACAGGATCATAATGACAGCTACTGTATATAGCAATTACAGCGAGCATTACTGGTTTCACCTGAATTCCAGAGGTACTAGACACAATGCGTCTAAGCCTTCCCTGAATGATGTCTAACAATAATCCTATTGTTTTCCATTTCATTAAAGCCACTGCTATTTTTTTTTTAATAATTCCAACCATTACAAGCATGATTTAACACAGGAATGCTCTTTGCCTCATCCATAATATATGGTTATTGGTCAATTATTACAATAATCATAACAAAGTTGCCTTTTAAGAGGGTTTAATTCAGAAATGCGTAGCGGCATTTTAACAAATATCATCATGCAGTCAACGGTTGGCATTAACACAGTCTCACTGTGCTATCCGTTGGGTTGGGTTGGGCCGGTTGCTTGGGACCCGGCACCTGGGGGTAGAATCGGGCTTCACCCTCGCTTTGAAGGTAAAGGAAGTTTTTTTGGGAGGTGAAGAGTTCATAGGAATTGGCAGGAACTGGAATGTAATAATGCTGTCCTCTTAAGCTTGAAGTTTTACATGTACAGCTCTGGAACAAATTAAGAGACCAGTCTATATTTTTTAAAAATCTGCATTTTTAAATCTTGGTTTAATTCCGGTTCTGCTGGCAAAAGGCTACACTGTGAGGCAGGTTGTTTCCAGGCTCAAAATTTCTAAGACAGCAGGACACAAGAACAAGGTGAAGCAGGAGACACTGGCAATAAACTGGGAACTAGCCAGGTAGAGGGCAGAAGCGACTTTCTAATGCCAGAGATGACTGTTAACTTATTCAACAGTTTCTCATGGAGTGGAGGACGACATCAAAAAGAAAGGTAAACATTAAGTGCTGGTGTGAAGTGCACTGCTAGGACAGTTCATATCAGACTCCTAGAAACAGGACTGAAGTACCATAAAGTGAGGAAGAAGCTCTTCATCAATGAGAAGCAGGGAAGAGCCAGGCTGGAGTTTGCAAAAAAAATGTATATTTTACACAGGCGCACAACCATAAATATGCGCAAAGTATATGCAGTTCTCTCAGATGAGGACAGGGGGCAGGGTTTCTGATATACTGTAGCATTTATAAATAAAAACAGACATTGATTGTGGTCGACCCACATCAGTTTATTGATAGCATTCAAACAGAGGCTCAGCTTGGCAGAAGCGATGTATTTTTATGTGTGGTTGTTAAGGGGCAGTCAATCACATCCATCCATGGTCTTACGTTGGCGTTTGCAGGGTCTGCAGGACTTGTAAGAAAGAAATGTCAGGAGATCATTATTATTTGAAGAGCACACAAGAAGAAATCCAGATGCAAAGTCTTTAAGATTTTAAAATATTTTAAATAATACCATCTTGTTCAGTTATGTTCACTTCTCTGTATCCATATGTTTTATTCACATCTTGATTAGTATTGTCCAATCAGAGTTAAGATGTTTCATAAAGACCAGACTTCTACTCAGTGTTTGGGTCTCAGATGAAGACCAGGCTCCTGCTCAGAGTTAGTCTCACATGAATCACCTGTCAGTTTTCCCTGTAAGTGTGGCTGTAGTGACTTTATTGTTTTGTTATTTGGTGCTTAATTACCTAAGTAATGAGCTTGTTTGTGCTGTCACAGAGAGAGCTGTTACCCTTCCCAGATTATATCATCTTGTCAAAAGACAGCTGGTGCAGGTTAATAAGGTAAATGCAGAAAAAAGTTATAGCCAGGTACTCAACAAATTTATGATCATTTTCTGCTGAAATGCCTTGTAGGTAGGCTGTAGAGCATGCATGGAGTGTGTGTGGGGGTGGGGGGGGGGTCACACCACAGGAAACAGGCCACTTATTTTTGTTCGAGAAAAGCTTTGGAGTCCTGGAAAGCAATAAGGAGAATTATTGGGGATCTGAGCAGACCAACTTTCGTCACGCTAGCTCCCGTCCTGGCTTTCAACGCCTTGTTTACTCGAGCTGCCCCGGGCAAGCATGCCCCCCCCACCTCTGTCCTCTGGCTGTGTTTATTTAGCCCTGTCCCACACTGACCGATGGGAGCACGCCAGGCTTGGTTTCAGCTGTGCTGTTGCCCTTCTGTGAAAGAACCATTGTTTCTTCAGACACTTGTGTGCCTCCCAAATTATCCCATATGTATCCATGGTTACCTGATGGGTTTACAGCGATTTCAAGTAGACATTTTCGTTTCCTACCTGTCATTTGTCAGATGGGCAATATCTCAAGACACCTTGTAGACCTTTGTGAGTTTGTGTCATGATCTCTGTTTCCAGAGGAGCTAGTTTTAGACAGAGGATTGTGGTTTAAATACAGCAGAATGGATGAAATAGGGTGACCAAAGGAATGTGTGTGTGTGTGTGAGTGTGTGTACCTGGACAAATCTAGCCACCACAAAGTAACTCTTGAGAAACATTACAGGAACATCCACACATCAAAAATGGCACCAGTCAAGTCACAGAAACTCTTTTTCTTTGCTGTCAGCTTGATATTTTTGAGTTTTGTTGGGAGAGGTTAATGGCATTAAGTGAGTCACGAAGAAGTTTCCACAGGGACTGCAATGCAAAACTGTGTCTATGTGTGTTTGTGCAGAACAAGACAGAAGTTCAGGCATAGACGTATATGGGGGAGGGCCTGAGATGATGTTGGCGTGGTAACCGCATCACCTGCGAAACATTGCATTGGCATCAGCCAGGAAAGATTTCATTTACAAGAAATATTCTCCCGTTTGCTCAGAATCTGCCATCAGCCAAGCCAGTGCAATAAGAAGGGAGGGGGGGTGGAGGGGAAGACAGAAATATAACTTGAACTGAGGGCGAAACAGAGCCAGTGTCAGATCGGGGCTGTCCGTCTCTTGGTGCCGTGCCACGGTCCACCTCTGGGCCAGGTTGGCCCACTGCTTTCTGCTTTTGGCTTAAATTAAAATTGAAATCAACTAATACAAAAATCACATGTGGTCGGCCTGGATTTTGATTTACTCTCCAAGCCTGTTCGGGGGATTGGTTTGCAGAACCTGAAATCCCACCCGGCTCATGGTCCAGGACCCAAGGCCTGAACCAGGGCGGCTCAGTGGGAGATGGAAGGGGCTCACTGGCCTGTGCATTAATCAGACCAGGCCTTCCTGCTCACTGTGTATACAGCTTGGAATGAGCTTAGGGCCCAGCCCGAGTCTGCCTCCTCCAAATCCGCATCCTCACTTTTCCCAACCTACCCTTCATTTGCTGGGTTCTGTTGGGCGTTGCCTTTTACTGGGTCTCTCTGGGGGAGGGTGCTGGTCCCTGACTTGTAATGGTAGTGTTTCTCCTATAATAGTGCCCCCCCCACACCCTGATCCCACATGGCTAATGGTCCCTGAGAGGTGTTTCACAGGAGTGGGTGTGTTTTTTCAAGTTGGCGTTTCTCCATCAGTATGTCACCAGACCTCCAACAACGCACGCTCATGCCTCCACTACAATTTACTCTCTGATCCCCTCGTTCCATTTCTTTATTTTTTCACTTATTTCTTCATCTCTCTCCATGTGACATCAGGTGCTCATCTTTAGACCTTTCGTCTTATGTGTCCGGCAACCGACTTGCATGCCTTTTTTGTCCCCCAAACTCCACGCCGAGACGTCACGGCCACACTTGCATTCATCATTTATTATGCATTTATGTATAATCTTGGGGGGGGTGGCAGTTCAGCGACTTTGGAGGCTGATGCGTCTGCACGGTCATAAATACCGCTGCAGCTGCAGAAGTGCACTTTGAGGGAGTGACACAGCGCTGAAACAGTGGGGAAACAGACATGAAGCATGGGTTTTATGTTGTTTTTAGGCTGCTGGGGGGGGGGGGGGCGTGAGGCATGGAAACGATTAGAGGTAAAGTGTGCCATTTACAATAGACCTTTCATAGAGAGAAGATGATATAATATGGAGCTGCAGTTGGGTGTGCATGCAGGTCAATCTCTGTCAGCCTTCCTCTTTAAGTTGCAGCAAGAAGTGTAGTAGTGTAAGTAAGTAAGTAAGTAGGTGTTCTAGTGTGTACACTTAGGAAGTGCTGTAAGTACCACCTGCATTTATGTCAAAAGGAGACAACGAAAGGAGGGACCTCCGGTTGGATCGGGGGGGGGCAGAGACTAGTAGTTAATATGTATGAATTTTTGGGCACAACCCATTGAGGTGACAAAGCCAGGGAATCCTCAGGAGGTGATGAGGACAACTTCAGGGGGTCCAACTTCTCGTTTTGACAAGTGGTTTTGTGACGTGGAAGGTCTTAACCCGACGGAGCCGCTATCCTGCAATGCTCAGCTGAGATGCTTGGAGAGGCCACAAGGATGTTTCGTTTTCATAAAAATAGCATGACGAAATTGATTTCTTTTTCCAGCTTTATTTAGCTGCAATTCGTGGACTTAGGGTCACCATGACCTGGAGCCGCCATCCACAGGGTATGTTCTGGGCAGTAAGCCACAGCCAACACACACGCAAATTAGCAGGGGGAGAGCCAGTGGACTGGGAGGAAAGCCAGGTGAGTACGAGGAAGAGTGTGGGCTGGATTCTTACCCACAAACCCCAGAGGTGTATGGCAATAAGAGCGTCAGCCAAGTCGCTGTGCAGGCTCAATTAGCTGCCACTGTGTTTAAACACCTACATAAAATGAGATGTTTTACGTAGTACCTCGAACCAGCTCTAAACCATTACAAACTCTTTTGGCTTTTTAGAGTGTAATCGTAAGTCTTCAACTACCACAGGTGTTTTCTGCAGATGCTGGGAAGATCTGGAAGAGCCTGCAGTAGTGTGGGACGGGACAGAGAGGGCTGAGAGGAGAGCGAACCCAGAGGATTACAGGAGAGGGATGGTGTGGGATGGTGGGCTGGACCATTCCTGAGGAGAGATATGGATCTGAATTGGATCAAGCTGGGGGTCTGGTCTTTTGCCTGACGAGAGGGAGCGAGATCTCAGCCAGGGATTATTGACTCCTTCACAACAATCAGATCTGACCGTCTAAATCCTGGCCTAACCTGAAACAAATTTTTTAAAACCTCAGTTTCTGATCCCAGCTTAGTGCCATCGCTGGAGGGAGATAATGTCAGGATCTACCTCCCTGGAGATTGGAGTGCTAGTCTGTGGTGGATTGCCGAAGACCTCACACTTTTCCAGACTTTCACAGCCTTCGTTTTGTCATCACCATCATTTTTCATGCTATTCTGGATTTTATGTGAATATAAACAATCAGAAAATTAAAATGTCAAACTGAAAAAAGGCATCGCTGATGCAAACTGATAGGACAACAGGCACAGGTTCCGGGTTGGGTCTGATGCATCCGATTCTGCCTCCGGATTTAGACGGGTCGCTAGCCAACAAGACCGTCCTGACTTGAGCAAGCTGTCAGCATCTCTGGAACACACCACCTGGGTGTTATCTTTAAGTGCTCTATAAGTATCAAAGCCTTTCGTAAAAGACAAGCTCTTACATTCCTCATGACATCGCTGCTTCCTGAGACATCCTGCAAGCCTCGTTGCTGCATGCTTGCAATTATGGGATGAGCATGGCTCTTGCTACCCTTGTATGTCTGCTGGCCATATCTGTGAATTTAAGAAGAGCCGACAATGTCCCACTGAGGGCATGGGGTTTGACTGCATACCTTTGTGGCTGATGAGCCAGCACAAACGTGTTGCTGTATGACCTGTGCACACAACCTGCCTGCATCTCGAATGAGCATTTCTTGCTTGCATGAATGGAGCATTCCCCTCGAGAAAAGGGCAGAGAGAGAGAGGTGTGGAAAGGAACATTATGTAAGCAGACAGTCTGCACAGATCCCTGCTGGTGCGTGTTGATGCGGGGCAGCACGCGTCCCAAGGAGCATGCGTTCCCACTTCCATCCAAGGAGATGCCGTGTCGTCGTGCAGGCACCATGTCCAAACTCCAGTGCAGAGAGAAAAAAGCAGGCAGGGTGAGAGTTAGGGATAGTCTACTATTTATTGTGCAAAACAAGAGCCAAAGATGAGGACCACTGAATCACAGCTTAGGCTAAACTTACGCTGCTTAAGAGTGCGTTTGGAATTGGGGAATAGAAGCTGATTACCCTCCGGGAGGTGGGGGGGGGGTGATCATGTGGACACCTCCACTCTACTACTGAGCTCTCCTTAGTAGCAGGTTGGCGCTGCCCACTCCATACCATGGGATTCGTGTCTCTTTAGCACTTTAGGTGTGATGGGTGGAACGTCTAACCCTGTAACCGCTGTGTTTGATTTAGCGATAGTTTCAGCCTAATTACTCAGTTCCCCGAGTGGGTGGAACAGAACTCAAATAATAATAAAAGTAAAACGCAAAGCCAAAAATGTTACCCCTGATTTGTTTTCATTGACATGGCATGAGTTGCACGAGCATCGAAGGCTGGATAAGTGCGACCGTCACTGCCGAAGTTTCTACTTTGATAATGCTAAACGTCTCGACACGCAGGTGCCGTTGAGGGGCGTAACCCTACCCTGCTGCACTCTAAACATATGATTGTGGTATCAGTCTGTATTGTACCTGAAACATTCACCTCATTGACCCCTTAATCTATCATCTCTTAGCTGCTTGGCTCTCTGCCCCCCAGCCTGGAGCACGCTTTGATGTGGATCATACAGCTCGCTTAGGCGTCCTTATAAAGACACACTGCTTACAGTCTAACACGTCTCCCTTCAGAGTTCACAGAACTCGCTGTGCCTCCTTGTCTGGCTGATGCAGATACTGTATTATACTGGGATGGAGGGAGGGGTCGGCATGGCACACATTGCACCCAGCAGAAGGACAGAGGTTAACACCCCCACAGAGTGAAATCAGGCCCTGGCTTTTTTTGCCAGGAGCGTGTACAATGATTGCAAACAAAAGCAAATAGGGAGGTCATCCTACAGCAACAACTATGATAATATTTTAAAAACAAAAGAGAAATGAATTAGAGTCATGATAATTGAATTAATATTAATGAAGGATGTCAGAAATAAAATATGAGCAAAGGGCAGGTATTTATGGAACAGAATAATCCAAATGCCATGGATTCACTTATTGCCCCGAGGCTAACGACAGGACTGTACTATACTGTACTCACACACACACACACCCTGCACCTTTCTGGGGGAACGGGCTCAGTAACACGAGAACCCCACACAGGGATCCCACTTTAGGTGAGATTCCCCCCGCCCTCAGGCGACAAGGGGGGTGTGTGTGCATGCAGAAAAGCGTGTGGAGGGCTAACACACCCGGTTCAGGGGACCAAGGAGCCGACGAAGGTCTGAGGCCCCTCAGGAGGGTAGCAAAGCAGTACCCCACAAGCAGGCGTCACAGGAGACGATTTTTGCCGCCCCACTTCTGCTCCTCACACACGCGTCTCCACACTGAGAGACCTGGAGGCAGTCCCGGGATGCCCACCAGCTCATTTTATGCACTTTCTAGAGCAAGCTGTCCAAAAATTTGCACTGTTCATGTCTCATTCCCCCCCTACCTTCCATACACACACGCACACACACTTCTCGCGATCAGCTTCCTTTTGCCTCGGTGTGAAAAGGCATTATTCTTCTGCCCCTGGGGCGGTTAAGGCGAGCTGCGCATCCATGTCAGATAATTGCCTTTTCCTCCAGTCCTTCATCTGAAACAAAAGAGGATACATTTGAACACATCATGGCTATGAATGAGTTTGTGGAGTAGAACGTAAATAATTTAAAAAACCAACCTCCCAGTGAGGAACTAGATGGGCTCACATGTGGTGGTGACCCTGAAGCATGGTGGCCGTAAGCGTGAGGAAGGCAGTGCCAAAGCTCCGTCTTCATGTGCAAACTCATCTTAGCCCCTCTTTCTGTGGGGCTGTGTCAGCAAATGGCAGGTTGCCACCCCTGCAGTCTGCCCCCACGCCAGGGCGTGAGAGACGCCGTTCAGCTTACACTCCTGCTTCATTTCCTGCCAGCCCATGTGATGCTGTGCAGGCCACCAACCCTAATGGGCGTCTTGTCTGCTGGAATTAATCTAAAGTGTGACCCCTCCTTCCCCCCCCACTGACCCCGCCCTCTTGTGGGCTAGCCTCCGGACCCAGATCACATATCTACCTTTATTACCATGTCAATCAGGAAGTCGGTGTTGGGGGGGGGTCCAATCATCAAAACTAAAACCAGAGCTGTCGCTGGTCCATCACTTCCTCCACACATAAAAATTCTTCCAAATAAGTAAGATTAAAGTTACTGCCTATAGTGACCACCAGAGGTCACTGTTCCTTTGTTTCTTTCCATGCGCTGGCTTTCGAGCCATGTCCCCCCCTTCAGGGCAGTTTGTTTGTCATTAGAGCACTTTCTACATCTTCCCGCTCTTGACTTGCCCTCAAAGCAGCTCATGCCAGTGGAAGACCTCTTACTCTTTGGACTAGGGGGTCTGGATTGTGTAAGGCAGTGGACGAGATGACAAATCCAATCAGATCAGCCCGGCGCCAGCGCATGTCTGTCTTGAGCATTTACCTGAAACTCACTAATTGTTTGGGCAGGTATAAGCGCAATTTTTAAGCCAGAATATCAGCCATAAACACAGTAAAATCACGGGGCAAAGAAAACGTCTCTGTGTACATGTGACATGTCTCTGCGTACATGTGATATGTCTCTGCGTTTTGAAATGGAGAGCTGAAGCTTTTAGCACCTAATCCATTCCAAATGTTGTCACCACGGTTACGATGGCGGCTGTCACATGAAGGCAGCTGCAGAAGCAGAGAGGCGTGGGGGGCAGAAAATCGAGACGTGTGTTTACGTCGGGGCAATCAGGAGCCGGGAAGAGCTGCCGTGCGTCTGGCTAAGATCAGGGTCGCTGTCGTCCCTCTCAGCCTGGGCGTAATATGGGCCCTGATACTGGCTGAATGGACACACTGTCTGATGGCGTGTGTGAGACTCATAGACTCAGGAAATACTTCATGTGCTGAAATCGAGAGGAAAACACGATTCTCTGTCATCACACATCTCGTTTGCAGTTAAACTTGTAAATAAAATGAATTCATAAGAGTTCCACTATCAAGACACAAGACAGACCTCTGGCGTTGTTTGTAAAGGGCCACATGTTTGCTTGCGGCCACTACCTCTGGCCTCGTTTGCCATAGCTAAACAGCAGCAGTCAGTGTTTAGTTCCTGGTGGCACAGGAATTCAGACGTGCTGTCAGTAATGCGGGAGGGGCGCCTTTCTGGGTTTATGGCAGCCAAGCTGCTCCTTTTCCATAATCACGCAGAGAAACGGTTCATGCTAAAGAGTCACGTTCTGCTCCTGAATATGGGTAAAATGTGTTCCTATTTACTGCTGAAAAATAGCAAAGGTGCTGGGCTTTAAACAGGAACAAATGATGCTGAGGTTTGCACAGGGTGTTTGCTATGGTAGCATTACATACATTGTAGCCCATGGATAAGTATTAAATATTTTAGCAATTTGTCTACAGTGATATATTATGGGTTTACTTTTGGCAAAGGTAGTACAATTTCACACAGTAGCAATATTTCACATTGTGGCAGCATAGTAAACAGGAAGCTACAGGTCTGTGCCCCAGCAGTGCGTTTCCCTGCCTGGAGCTCCACCCGAAATGAGAAGGCTGGTGTTTCTCTATCCCACTGCTGTTCTAGTTGTTCACGTTCCCCTTGCTAACCAGAACTACTGTGTTGTAAACACATTTAAGAGGGTAACAGAATTTGCGGGTGAAAAGGGCGACATGATGGAGATCTGCCCCATACTCCCCCGGTTCTCCCGGCACTGCTGTCCCTGGCCGATTGTGTCTAATAAGGCAGAGTGCTGTGCATCCAACCCCCTGACCTGGGAGCCCATCGGAACTCTGTCCCTCTCTCCTGTCCCCCGATGCTTTGTGTCGTGACATCGTAGGGTTGAGGAAACGAAGGAGTGAAGAAAAAGAGACAGAAAGAACAGCTCAGTAATAAAACGCCATTGTGATGTCCTGTTAGGGTTCTGCTCAGTTTAGATGTACGACAAACAACTGGCCATTTTTTTTTTCTCTGATTAGTCTTATTTGCCTAAACAAGTTGCGAGTTGTTAGTCTGTGAAGTCTGCATTCCAGCAAGGCAAATGATGGCTTTTGTGGGCATTGGGTAGATCTGGCTCATCCATCTTCCTCACAGTCAGGCGGCACACTGTCTGAAACAGAGACAAGATGCCCCCCCCCCTTACAGGACCAAGGTTCTGCTTTCTGTGTTTTGTTTTTCTCTCGAGGGTGTTTCAGAATATTTCATTTCATAGTGTCAGTCAAATGAAGAGGGTAGGAAAAGAGAATGTGAAGATGCCAAGGATTTGTGGGAGTCTGCTTGATTCACACATAGAGGAACGCTCTGTCCTGTCACTAATGAGACAGAATAATTTCTCTCTGCTCACACATGCACCCACCCATGTAGAGTAAGGAAGCATTTTTTGTAGTTTCCATTCCTCGTGCTCTTAGGCAACTTTCGCCACAAAACTTTGTTTTTATTTGTATTACAACATGAAACAAAGCCTCAGTGGTGCTCTGGCTGGGCCCTACACTGTTCTTTGGTGGGACCCGCCTTTCCACCCCAGTCCCATTCAGGGGGGTGGGATGCAGGTCCCATCAATCCTCAAACTGTGGGTGTTACGATCCCCTGTCTAGGGTAGGGGATCGGCAGAAAGGTAAGGGAAGGGAAAGGGAAGGAGACGAGACAACC
>JAAGVU020000053.1:91653-129709 GCA_011763525.2 Mormyrus iriodes
TGGTGGGACCCGCCTTTCCACCCCAGTCCCATTCAGGGGGGTGGGATGCAGGTCCCATCAATCCTCAAACTGTGGGTTTTCCTCCCAGCTGTTCCACATGCACAGCATCCTTCCCACAACACACGGGTGCCCGGAGGCAGAAGCAAAGCCACCTTGAAAACAAATAAACAGATGCAGCACTACTCAAAAAATAAGCAAAAACAAAGAGTCACATCCCGTCTGCCTTCATCTCTTCATCTCTCCTGGATCTATCTGTGACCCTCCCTTGACCCCCCCCCCCCACCCACTCCCCAGAACAAAACACGGCATCTTGTTCTAATTTTCATAAGCTCATGGCACGATGAGGTCGCTGGCACAGTGACACCTCTACTTCTGCCAGATATCGGCCAGACCAGCATCGAAGGGGAAAGAGTAGTCAGACTTAACACAGATTACATTTATGTCCATATTTGGCCTCTTCTCTCAGTGCGTTCACTGGGATTGACAAAGAATGTAATGGTGTCGATTTTAGTGGGGGAAGCAGATCCGGCTGCTTGGTCCCACTCAGAAAACAGGGTCTGAAAAGCCATTAGTCACAGTGTCCCCAAAAGCGCCAGAACTGTACAGTGAAACTTTTCCTAGGCACCTTCCTGAACAGCCCATACAGTCAAAGCCATGAAGGTGCTGGTGAGTAAACTTTGCCTCCATACACCCAAATGGCACCCCCAGCACATCCATGGAGACCTGTTTCCCTGCTAAAAGGCTACCCAGCATTACTCAGAGACCACAGATCACAGCGTCATAGATTCTCACGGAGACACATTGCATGTTTGCCCCAGGCTTCATAGGAGCTGGTGGGGGGGAACAGCTATGACTCAGTTACAGGCAACAGCCGACATTTCGGAGATCTTCATTGGAGATGTCGGAACTGTCATTGCTTGATGAAGATGCTGTGAGGAAAGCTAGTAAGGTTTGTGGGCAGAGAGCGAGCACTTTCCGGGACAAGGATGCTGGCAGAGAACAAGAAGCCCCCTGGTGCAATAGGAAGGGGACATAAAGGCAGAGGAAGCCCATCGAGGAAGCCCATCGAGGAAGCCCATCAACAGCTGTCCCCCACATGCTATGAAAGCTTATAAAGAAACTTCACTAAACACCTACATTAATGCCACACCTCCGGCCCACCTGTCTATATCCAGGTCAGGTCAGGTCTGGGAGCATACTCTGATGCGGCACATTGCCGTACTCACCATATGATGAAACGCCTCGGGATCTCAGCTGGCAACCCCCCAGGCGGTCCTATCCCACCCTCCGGAGATGGTCACCTGTCTGCCGCAGCCAGGTGTCACATGGACGTCCCCTCAGCCTGATCCAGCTGCTCGGGACCTCAGCAATGTGGATCCCGCGAGCTGGATCACCCTCAGGGAAACGTGACACATGAGCTGTAACTGACGCTCCCGCACAGGGCAGGTAATGTGCCTCATTCGGGACTCCCCTAGCAACCGCTCATTTGACACAAAGCCAAACCGGTGGTACCCGAGGATTCTCCGAAGAGACACAGTACAGAAGGAGTCCAGACTTCGTTTCAGATCACTGGATAGCGTCCATGTCTCACAGCCATACAGCAAGACAGGGAGCACCAGCTGCAGACTAAATGCTTGTGTGGGAATTAGCAGCATGGTAATCACCATCGATTGGTTTGTTAGCTGGGAATGGAGGGATCATTAGAACTTAGACTTTTCGTTTCTGACCTGCACTAATTTGATTGCTGCACAGAATGAGTGTCAGGAAGGAAAAGCGAGGATGGAAAATTCTGGAAACTTTCTCCCTAGGCTGCTGGCGTTTCCGTACAGCTGATGTGTAGTCAGATTTACCCGAAGGGGCCTTGAAAGCAAGAGCCCAGGGGACATAATTACTAATGGGTCAAGTCAGCCTTAGTGTGTGACATGACATGCTAATTCAAAGGAACATTCTCTCATCACTTTTTATCGCATTCATGTCATCACACTCCCTGCAACACTGGATTCAGCTCCTTCAGACATCTCTCAGTCTGTTTCGGTTGTGATGAGAGGTGTGTGGGGTTATGTGTAGCCTGATGACCCAATAGCAGCCCAGAGGAAGAACGTTCAGGTAGCATAACTTTCAGTAGTCGGGATATAATGTAGCTGATCCTCTGCGTTGTCAGTAGCATTACCATAGTATTACCATAGTAGCCCATAATATTAGTGTAGCATGCAACAGGCAATATGTAATTCATAATAACAGAGTGGGGGAAATGCTAGGCTTTAGCATGCTAACTGGCGGGGAACAGACCATCAGCTCATCTATGTGTTCAGACAGTGCCATCCAGCAACCTGTGGGCTCACTCCACAGGCACCCCCCACACGAGCCACACGGTTCTGGACAGTGTCTGCCTCACTGAACACAGGATGGGGAACAGATGGGGAACAGGAGGGCAGGATGGTGCCAAATCTTTCAACTGGAAGAAGCAAAATAATAATAATAATAATAATAATAATAATAATAATATAATGATGCAGACTAGTGCCATTTTATACAATTATTGATCTTAGGATCACAGACAGCCCCCCCTTCACCTTCCCTTTCATTTCACATGGTGTTTCTATGGGGAGGGGCCAGTTCTGTATGGAAAGTGTTTAATGACACCTCTGTTTAATTAGCCCACCCTTGACTTGTCCGGATGTGGACGTGTGGAGAGGAGCTGATGTAAAGGGGGTTGCCCCAGGTCAGAGAGGGGGCCCGGAGTAGGTCGGCATGGTGACGGTTGCCTCATGCACTTCATTGGCCTGTCATCGCATGCTTTCACACATGGAGCACAGACCAGCGCGTGTTTTCATTCACGCCTCGACACGGGTAAGGCGCTTTATGTCCGCGGCATGGCTTTGCCGCCCAGCACCCTCCAAACATGCCGGCAGCGTTGACTTTGCAGTCAGCGGCCTGTTTCGTGTCGTCTCACAGCGGAGAGCCGTCCCCAGAGTCTGCCTGTACGTCCCTCTGCCGATCTACTGGCCTAGTAGGCAGTTCTTATAGTAGAACGAAGATGCTTTTAACTGCATGAAACACTTAAGAGTCATAAGATTCTGTTCCCTGTCTGTGTGGCTGTGAGCTGAGAGCGATTACAGCTCCCCGCGTCAGATTATGTCCAGCTCCTCAGTGAGCCGGCGGCCAGGAGGCTGGAGGGGGCGGGGGGGAGGGTGGTCTCCCACGTGATTTTACGGGCATCTTTCCATTACTGAACGTATCAGCACCTGGAGAGAAAGCAGGTGATTCATCTCCATGTCCAAATGATGAGGTCAGTGATTAAGACCTGAGCTGAAAAGCCAGGTAATCACCTCCCCCATCCCAGCCAGCCAAATGGAATAGTCCGTTGGGCGTTCCAGTACCATGTGTGTTTGTGGCACTAACCAATCAGCAGAAGCAGGGGTGCCACAGGCTCTGCAGCTGTGTAGGAAGAGTGAGTCGTCTTAATGTATTTTTGCATTTGGTGGTGTGACCAAAAAATGGACCAGGAGAAAAGCAGCACACTTCAAAGAGGATCCCCAGTAGCTTTTAACAACATGGTGCGGACATTTTTCACAGAAGCAGACAGATGGAAGATAGGGGTTATAAGACAGACGGATACAAGCTAAGAAACGGGGAGGGGGGAGGGGCACTCGGACAGGCGACCAACGTGTGGAGCCAAACGGCAGCATTTTAAAGCAGCGGGACGCCCTTGTATGCACACCGGGTTTTGGACAGAAGGACGGCAGAATCTGCTGAAGATGCCTTCCTTTACATCGTAATTATCTGCGCCGGGTTATGAGAAAAATGGGGAAAGACAGCAAGAGGGAGAAAGAAAAGCCCTCCTCCGAATGCAGAGGGCACCATGCAAATCTGTCCGCCTGCCCCTGACAATAAGGGGATTACAGTGTTATTTACTGGAGGATTCTTTGATTAATAGACGTCTGAGATGCAGACAGAGTGTGATCAGACTGAGGGCCCCTCTCTGCATGCTTCGCTGCTCCTGTTCCTAAAGGCAGCGTGGCCCCCCGCACAGGGGGAAATTAAGTGTAATTAGTATTAACCCTTCTTAAGGGCAGACAGTGCTTCTGATTCTGTGTATCTGTGTGAATTTTTTTGGGGGGGGGCTGGCTGGAGTGGATTTTAAATAAGCCAGAGGTCCTGAGAAAGGCGCTTGGCAGAACTGGGAGGGGCACGGCCGGAAGGTCAAGTCGGATTCTCCTCTTTGTTTTGTGGCTGTCTTTCTCTCTGTCTTTCTTTCAAAGGCCTTTGTCTTGCAGGCAGCATAAGCTTCCCCCATCGCCGTGCCCTTGTCCTGGATCCCTCGTAGTTTGCTGGTTTGTAGTTTACATCCTGCCATGTCTTCCGCCTGCCCCACTACGCATATCTCTGAGCAGGTGAGATTGGCTGGATCTAGGAGTTCCTGGGAGGCCACTGTAGCCATTCTCAGGCTAGTAATATATCTGTCAAGACCGAGAGCCGCCCCGAGGTCTTAATCATGGCCGGTGTCAGATCGCTTCACGGGCTCGGCTCCTCAGACAGCTAAGGCCTTGCCTCATCCCCGTCTCCTTTAAGCCAAACTGCTCCTCGGGCAGGCTCTCCTCTCCCTCGCCTGCTTCTCAAGCTCCTCCATGCGTTGCCATGACAGCTGCAGCCCTTTGATCATTATCAAAGATGATGGCTGAGGGCTTCTGGGGCCATGCCGGTGTGCCGGCCTCCAGGCGTGTGCACGGTAACCCCGGAACCCCGCGAAGGACCTCTTTTCATCTGCCTTGCCTTCCTGCTCCCTCTCACCCTCTCCTCCACCATTAACTCTGCATCCATCGCCCGCTTTCATTCCTACGTAAACAGATAGCCTGTCATCTGTCTAATAAACAGCATCTCTTCTGGAGCGTGTTGAGAAACATGAATATGTTTATCGTCCTTCATCATTCCCCTTTGTGTCCCAATGAACGCTCGAGATGGGGTTGCTGATTGCGACATTTTATTTCACAGCGCTTCTCAGAAAAGCAAGCATAGATCTTTGCCATCCTAGATTTTCTTGCTCCTTCTGGATTTTCAGGAATAGGTTGGTCATTGAGTTATCCTCTCATAGATCTCATATCACTGCTAGTTTGCATCCTCTGATAGCTGCTTGACATCTTAGTCCAGTCTGCGAGGAATGCCGAAGTGTCAGGCTTTGTAGGCTTATCATTTTTTACTTTCTTTAAATAAATCAAACCAATTTAATGCCACAACATCTTCTGTCTGTTACGAAGAGGTTTATTGTCATTGAGATTATCCTCCCCGATGATTCATGCGTGCTGGCTCACCGCTGACATTTAGATATTAAACTGAATTGTCTGACTTAATTTGGACTCGTTTTATTTTAGCCCCGAATATTACATTTTACAAAGTTCACCGACATTCTTAATTTTGCCGCCTCTGAGTAACTTGGAATGTACCAGAAATTAAATAAAACTCGGCAGCAGTTCTGCGATTCTTTGAAACTTTAAGGAAGTAATGAAACGGTGTAGGAGGATACAATGCATCAGCACCGCTGGGCTCCGAGTGCCGCTGGGTCAGGTGACAAGTGTTTGTGCTGGCAGCTTCCAGAAGGTCCAGATGCCATGATTCTGGGTCTGTGTACGTCACTGGTCAAGGAAACATTCTGGCAGTGAATGCGGAAAAACAGTGAGGTAATTTGATGGGTTTTATCTAGTGGTCCTGTCCTTAGGCATCATGTGTTTTGGGGTCTATCGGAAACATATTCTAAGTATTATTGTAAAGCACTGCTTTTAACCCTTGTGTATTTTACTTCTTCCGTTCTAAATTCTAGATTCTATAGAATTTATCCTCATTTTGAAAATGGACTGGAGTAACTTCGACCCCAAAAATAACACAGCACTGAATTGTTGGTTAGGGGAAGCTCTTTTTCAGAGCTCCAGAAATGCTGCTCAAATCATGTGAAGGATTCCTTTCATGTCATTCCGCTGAACTCCCAAGCGTATGGACATGGAATAGAGGCCATTTTGGCGACCCGCATCACACATGTCAGTTACAGAGAGCGTCGATGTGACGAGCGAGACGTGAGAAAAGAGCATCCCGTCGTCACCGTCTGTACATGGCCTTCCAAATCTCATCCGCCGTGCCGCTCCAGGGCCAAATTAATTAGCCGGCTTGCAAAACAAGTCATATTTCGCGGCCTTAATCGGCTGCTAATTGAAAGGCCGTTCCAGAAGGCTTGGTAACCCATTACATGAGAAGCAGAACGCTCTGTTCCTATTTGTTTGTGTAGCTGAGGTTCACAATTTGCTCGTGAACAGAGCAAACCAGGAGATGTTCTGATAAATGTGAAACGTAGCGCAGAGTAATATTAGGTTTCCTCTTATAAGGTACTTATCACAGAATATTTACTACATGTACATGTTTAATACGTGTTGTTTATATTCATGACAACACGCATGGCTCCAAGAATGAATGAATGGGTATTACTCAGAAATAAACATCTCAATCTGGCCTCTGGCTTTTGCTATGGCATAAAGGAAGATGATTTTATATCCTAAAATGTGGTAGTGAGGGATGTACAATAAAGTACAAAAGTCTTAGGTCGCCAGATAATCAAGAAAATGATGTCTAAATTATGTTGGTGGAAAACTTTGATTTTGTCTGTCAAAAGGGTGTCAACTTTGTCATCTCACAACCTCTCCTCTAGTCACCTTTCCAATGGATTTCCCATCCAATATACCCACCTGTTTGTTGAATTTGACCACCATCATACCATAATTGCTGGGATAGTGAACTGGACACAGTCTTACTGCAAATTTCACGTCACGCTGCTGACTTCAAAGCAACTTTGACCCTTGCCCTTGCTCACACTCGTCGAGGATGAGGAGTGACTCGCCAATTAGAACACAGTGTCAGCACAGAAGTGGGCAGGCCGGCCCCTGGAAGAGGCACGTTAACACCACTGAGCCACTCTGCTAATGCGGCCATCGGCTCCCTGCCAGGGACTTCATTCCCCTTCATGATTTATACCAGCTCCTAATAAACTCCCCGGGACAAAATGGAGCGTAGCAATTAATAAACTCTCATCGGATAACGCATAAAACCTGTAATTGAATCTCAATGTAATCAACCTCTGTATCTCCGGCTGTCTCTCCTCTGCCATGGGGCTCCACAGACCCCACCCAAGCAGTAACGGGGTCGCCCCAGCACCATCTGCCAGTCGGCGAAATGGGAAAGGTGAGCGAAATGCTGACTCCATCATTTCGGGGGCAGACATGGCTGCTGGTCGATAAAACAGATGCACGAACAAACGTATTAATTATATATGAATAGCCTTGGGATTCGACACTGCTGTATGTTAGACCCATTTCAACCGTGGCTCTGCTGATCTGAGGTGCCATGGTTGGGTCTCGCCCATCACCTGATGAGTTTTCGTACATCAACAACTTGCTTCACCTCTGTCATTGTTATTAATAATAATGTTGTAAGATGAGGAGGGGGCGGGCATCGATGCCACAGGGCCGGGCGAGGTCACATGATGATTGTGTTCATCTGTACCCCATGAGCACTCCCATAGGATCATGCCCCAATCCTCCCCCTTCCGGTTGCTTGCGTTTCCAGGGCCCCCACCTCTCGTTTGGTTTTTCCCTGTTGCTTTTGTTAAACCTGTCACCACTCCCAAGTCCATGTCCATCCCTCTCATTCCAGTATGCCATCCTGCCCAGAGCAAAAGCTACGTCCCATTAGCAAATGCATTGTCCTTTATCCTTTGTTGTCTTTCATCTTCACTCATCGATTATGGTTTTTGGCCCCCCTACGTTACCACTTTTGTAGAAGAACTCTGAAAGGCCCTGAGTGGCCTTCTGTTCCACGGGCAAGCAGAGGCGACAAAGACGAGCCAGAGGAGAGTAATTTCGACGACGAATCACACAGCTACCATAACGAGAACATCAGATCATACAGGCTGGGCTCGACATCAGACGCTTTGATGAAGGCGTTTTACAGTGCACCCCATCCCAGTGCTGCCCCTCTCATCTCCAAAGCAATGTGGCATCATCCGAGTTTGGAGGTCTGTGACACAACTCATTGAGATCATATCCTAACAGGCCTGGTCATTATTTCACAAAAATGGAACTTAATCCAGTTTCTTAGCGAATTTTAAAAATCCCATTGATGGTCGTAGAGACAGACATGTGCCCAAAACTCATTCTCTGGGGGTCTAGCCCAGCTGTCACCTCGCACCTGCTGCCAAGGCCCCCTTTTTCCCACAACACACACAGTGGTTGAGTTAAAAGTTAGCATATTTGCTGTGGACCATGCTCCCCCTCCCCCCAGCTCCTGCCTTTCCGCATCAGCACATACGAGCCCCTCGATTGGGTTCATGTTTATCACGAGCCGTGGAAAAGAATGTGAGTGAAGCAGCACTTCACAGTGAAAACACAGCAGACCCGCCGCATGCCGTAATTACACCCCCGTCCGCCTGCTTCACATAAGAGCCGCATCTCCTCCCCAATGGGAGATTAGCGGCCCATTTTCAAGCCTTTTTTTGTCAAGAGCAGATATTTTGTCACAGGCCTGAATGAAAATAGCCCCCCATTACAACGGGACAGCCCCCTTACTCAGGCCTCATCCATGTGACATGAGAGGGGCAGGAAATTTTTTACGGCGTGGCTTAGAGCTACATTTTGGATGTGGGTGTGGTAGTGCTACTCTGATACCCATGTTGGGGCGGTTGGCTTAGCTAACACCCCCTGCAATCAAAGGGGCAGCGGACTACAGCATGGACAGATTCAAAAACAACCTGCCCAGGACTCCAGAAGGTTCTCCCCTGCGTTTCTTAGCAGATGGCTTTAATGTGCCGCTCACCCCAAACTTACCAGCGTCTCTCTAACATAAACATTTTGTTTCACTCCAGATGAACATGCCCCCACTGACCAGTTCCTTTGCCTCTGCCAGCTCTTTGCAGATTTCTTCTGTCTGCAATTTTGGTGGTGAGTGGCTGCTCTTATTTTGGGGTATAAATGCTGTGCTGTAAGTGTTGCACTTACATCTCATTGTCTGGCCATTGCTTTGAACCAACATTTCTTATGCTGGAGATTTCACTGGAGAAATTCAGGTTAAGCACCTTTCTTAAAGGTACAGCTGCAAGGCTCCGACCGGGACTTACCTTTGAATCAGTATCCCTAACCACAGCACCACCTGTTCTTAAGGTTTGCTGCATATCGTCTTTTAAATATTGATTTTACTCTTACATTGAATTCAAATCATACAATATATGTCATTTCTTAAGGTTTAACATAAAAATTGAGGTTGCAGTAATTTACAGAAATATAATAGCTTTAAGGTTGGGCCTCTTTTATGTAATAAATTAATAACTAATGATATTAGGCACAAACCAGGGTACTTGCTGTTCTGGACAAGTGCACAAAGCAGCGTGCGAATGGACTCACATCAGTCCTTCTTGCCACTCATTAAAAATAATAGCATTGGTGTAATTACTCTCTGCTGAATGGAGACACTAGAATACAACACCTATTTTTCATTGTGTCAACGTCTGAGTGGCCAACACTGGAGTCGCTAATTCAGACCATTTGGAGTGGACACCATTAGCTCATGGAAACCCATGTGAGCTTGAGCCCGACAGCTTGCATTGGAGGGCATCTGAAGCACATCCATTTATTAAGCTCAAGCACCTTTGTTTTGCTTTCAACCCCCCCACCCCCCGGGAGAGTGGGCCCCAAGCCTTTTGTAGGCTTCGCTGAGCTCAACAGCAAGAGGGGGCCTGGTGCGACCCCAGCCTACGGGGAGGGTCGTGCTCTTTAGAGGGGACCACCACCCAGTCCCCCACTGTCCCCACTTGTGTCTGGCAGCCTAGTGGACTCCAGTAGCTTTACGGTCTGGGGGACTGGAGATTTGCTGTACAAAAGAAAGGCTTACACATGAGGGGTCTCCTAAACCGAAGAAGCAGGGGCAAATGTCTCTCAAGTTGTCTTTGTTACACCCGGGCCAGTATTCAGATTCTGTCCCATACAGCCTCAGAAACTGAGCACATGCCTGTCCTCTGTTGTATTTTAGGTCTGAATGACCTATCGCCTGCTTGTTTTAAGGCCAAACAATCCAAGATCCCCAGATCATCTAGAATAACCCTAACTGTTGGGATACGCCCCACTAGGACACACCCTGCTGGGATACGCCCCACTAGGACACAATCCTGCTGGGACACACCCCACTAGGACACACCCTGCTGGGATACGCCCCACTAGGACACACCCTGCTAAGATATGCCCCACTAGGACACACCCTGCTAGGATACGCCCCACTAGGACACACCCTGCTGGGATACGCCCCACTAGGACACACCCTGCTGGGACACGCTCCACTCACATACACCCTGCTGGGACATGCCCCTCTCGGACACACCCTTCTACCATATCAGCAGTGCCTGCCAAGGGGCTTGTGGGGTAGAGATACTGGCGGGGGAAGAACCTTTGATATCATAAAAATATCTCCCTCTGAGCTGGTTTCTCTTATACAAATAGTGATCCTTCAGCTTAGTGTAAATAAATGACATACAAGTTAACAGACATCCATTTTACAAACCACCCCCCATCCCCTGCCATGTGCACAGACGCTGTTGGGACCACGAGGAACCCATATGCTTAATTAAAATTCATCACTCATACTGAAAGACGCTCTGCTGAGGGCTATTAATGAACCTCAACGTTTAGTCTGTTTTCTTCTTAATGAAACTTAGGAAATGTCATCAGATGGAAAGGAAGCTGGAAGAGAGATGAATTTCACAGCTGCGGCTTCTCACGGTGCCAGTAGAGATGCTCAGGACACTGTTAAGGTCCCCTTTCAGGTTGAGGGTTACTGGTCTCTGGGCGCTCGCTGTTCCCATATTTTAACGGCCTGTGCACTTTCACCGTCACACCATTGCTGTAATTCCTCCTAATTGCCTGCGGTGGGTGCTGTTTCTGCAGCCCTGTCGCCCTGCCCTAGTCGCAAGCTCTGACAGCTGCGAAACTGAGGTGTCCAGACTCTCGGAGCGCTTGGAGATAAGCAGCAATCTGTTCCCGTCGATCCCGTCTGATCCGGTTCCAGTTTCCTCATGTCCGGCATACAGATCTCAGGCTTTGTCTGACCAGTCCCCTCCCTTGGCGTTTGCTGGCAGACAGAGCTGCGGCAGAAATCTGTGGTGTTACGCGTTGCATAATGCGCCGCCGAGCCTTAAATTTAGCTCCTAAAATTGGTCTCTCACTGGTTCTGAGGCAATAGGTTTACTCCAGAACCAAATCGCCAGAATGTTAGGTGTGGGAGATGGTAAAAGAGACAGCCACAGGTCAATGTGGAAATGTGCTTTAATGTTGACAACATATATATCACTAATATTAGAATTTGCTGAGAAGTTGAGCTGTCCGTAAAATGTCACTGTGGACACCTTCATGCAGATCAGCGTTTCCTTTTTAAATCACATACATGGGGAGGGTCTGTTACCATTCCCATGCTCTTCCTCTGGACCCCGCCAAAGAAAACTGGCCCAGGTAACCACCTGATGAGGGTGAGGAGTGGAGAAAAAATATTTATGAAAGAGGAGAGGTGGCTGAATGGTGGCACTTGCTGGTTGGTGTTAGCTTGGCTGCCCTGCCCACAAAAGGAGAAGAAAAGCATCACACTTGTGGAAGAAGGAGTGAGAGATGTAAGAGGGAAGACCTTGAGCGGCACCCTCATTCATGTGGCCTACTCCTTCCCTGCTCTATGGGCGGTGGAGACTTGGATAGGAGTGGACAGCAAAGCGTTAGGAATAGAATGGCTAATGAAGGCTTGGAATTAGGGGCCATTGAGATGCAAACTGCAGCCAAGAGAGAAAGTCAATTCATCAGCGCTTGAGAGAATGTCCAGGCAGAGATCCAAGGTGGGGGAGACGCTCTCCTTATTAATCTGAATTACATGAGCTCATTGAGGAGCAGGGATGACATGGCGGGCAACGATCGTGCCGACATCACCGTCCTCGCTTTGTAGCTCGAGTGATGCCCCCACCCCCCCACCTTCCCGGATCTGCACAAGGTCAGGGAGAAAGAGGCAGGAAGGATGAGGAGGAGCAACACAGACTTTTTAAGGAATCTCAGCCTTCCACAAAGGAGAGAGGGAGGGACAGTGTGAACACAAGATGAAAGAGACAAAGGGAGAGTTAGAAGGACACGGTGAGAGAACATGAAATGTGAACGAAGGAATCAGTGTAGTACAGGGCGAGCTGGCACCACAGCACTCCCATACACACACGCACACATACTCCAACACAGCGCTGTACTAGCATGTCCTCAGAAACTGCTACAGAGGTGTGGAGAAAAAGACTAAGGGATGTAGAAGAGTCATTTCACCCCCTACCCTCCTTAGCAACAACATGAGACATGACATAGTCCTTTTCATTTACGTTCCACCCCATAATAAAAAGCAGAGTGGAACTGGGGATCAGATGGCTGATGCACAATGTTCCCAGTGTCTCCATGTCTTGAGCTCATCAGCGTGACTCGTCAGGGATTTAGAAGGGAAGACACACGTAATGAGATTAAATGGCGGGTGCTGTTGCTTTGGTGCAGTTTGAATCTGTTTGTAAGTCCCAGCCTCTACTGGGCCCTCGGCCCCAACCGCACCATAACTCAGTGCCGTTTACACTGCGGGAGAGCCTGCTGCTGAACTAGCTCTGATTAAACTCAGTGGAATATGGATGAAAAATAGCCCCTCAGCAGCTGAAGTGAGATTATTTCATGATGTATGAGGTCTGACTGGCACCAGCTTCTGTTTTCCACATGGGCTTCATGTGACTACTACTGCCTCCCCCACACCCCCCCAGCTGTGATTTTCCAAACTCTTATATTAAAAGCAGGGTCACATGGCAGACGGGAGGGCTGGCTACACACACCGTAACTCTGATGGGCTGGAAGCTGGTTGGTTGCGGATCTGGCTGATGCTACACTGGGTTCTATTTTCAGCCTCAGACACATGCCGGCCTTCGGACGTACAGGGTGAGTGTGTTTCGGAGCTCAGAGATGCTCCATGGGCTTGTATCTGATCTTAGCTTCCCACAAGAACCATTACTCCAGTATGAACCATGCACTGCTTCCAGCCCAGGTCAGAACCTCATCGATTCAAACCCTAAACGCATAATTCTAAATTTACGGGTTTCTGCAGCATAGAAATCTGAGCGACCTGCTCTTATCTAAAATTGTCTGCTTCTAGAATTACATAGAAATTGAATTTTCAGATCATGCTCCTTTAACCGCATGCCATCGTGAGATTCAATCAATCAAGCTTTATTTAGTGTGTAAAGTGCATATAGAAAAACAGGGGGAAAAAAAACAATATTGGGAAAACTGAAAATGATTCCCAGACCTTACAGAGAAAACGGCTGAGTGTTGTGATTGCAGGAAAGTAATGTTTATAGAAAATATAAGTAACAAATTGGACTGATTAGAGGGAGCCAAGCTTCCCATCTCGCGTGGAACAATACAAACCTGCCAGCCCACATTAGCCATGTTTCCCAGTAACATCCATCCATACCTGCCAACCATCGCTGCCTTGATTAATGTGCAGACACGTTTGTGGCAAATCCGTTCCAAATCCCATCCGTATCCGCTGGCTCTCCAGGGTCAGGCACCTGTCCAAAAGTTAGGGTTTCATCGTCCAGACATGCTGGAGGACGTTCAACCATGAACATGTTGTTAGTTATTACAGGAGTTGTCTGCCTAAATGTTTATCTGGAAGTTGCTTTAGAGGAGGGGATCTGCTGTCCCGAACAGTAGAAAGACTGCAAGGATAAAAAATATCTGTGTAGAAGCTACAAAAAGCCATTCTCTAACCCCTTTCTCTATTTGTGCTGGAAAACATAGCAACAAGCTAAAATGATTTATAAAAAGACGCATGTTTTACGGCGGCTGGGAAGTCGGTTTTTGTAAAGCTCTTATTGTCCTTTTATATGAACAGGGGACCTCTGGTCTACATAAACTTGGCTCCCAATGGCAGACAATTTTGAGGGTTTTCAGATGTACCGAAGGCAAGTGGGCTCTCGTGGTCACGCTGAAGGTGGAGTGCGGCCTGCTGGGGGAGGATGCCCACGTGAGCGGTACCCGCCGCACAGACCACACAGTCAGGCAGGCACAGATGCGCAGGCTGTACGCCCAGCTGCCACCAATTAGCAGTAGCGGTCACCACCGTCCACTCGACTTCTTGGGCCGTTCCCAGCATATCGCGTCTGGCCTGACCCCTACATGTCCCCCCCCCCCCCACCCCTAGGCACCGCATGCTAGGGACGCCCTTAGTGGCCAGCTATCCTGATTGAAATTCAATAACCCGTCATCACATTATATACCTCCCATTTGTCACAGGAAACCCCCCCTGGAGTTCCATTACACGGCCCCCACGGTTGCATAATACACCCGACCCACTCCCAAGAGTCATTACGCAGCCGGTCTCAGAGGTGACAGGGATGAGCATGGGTGAGAAAGGCGGGGGCACAGTGTCAACCAGCCCCTGTCACGTTAGCCCCCACCTGCTCCGATTACCCTGACTTACTTCATTGAGGGGTTTATTTTCAGTGTGCTTGCAGCATAGTCTGATGCAGTGGGAAACTTTTTATTCTGCTTCTTCCAAGCCCCCCTCCACACACACACACACACACACACACACACACACACACCTCTCAGACCCAGATTGGGCTTTTCTCTGCATACCCCCCCTAGGTCAGTCTCTCTGGACCACTGAGTCAGATAAGAAACCCGAACCAAGAGTAGGCCATATGTCTCTCTGCAAACATATCTCCCCGCAAAACATAGATACTAAGACAGGAGGAATGAGGGACAGTGTGGGGAGGGTGTAAAACACGTACATGGCCATGGAGAGAAGGTTTTGCACACAAACGCAGACACAGACCATGCTGGCCTTGGAGGTCTGAGAAGAGAAGGTCCTGAAAACCATGGGCGTAAATTATGGGGTGGTTGTAATCAAAACCAGCCTATACAACCTCCGGAACTGGATGGAGACCTCAACCCCTCCAGTGTTCAACCCAAAGTTATGTCCTTGTTGCAAACTAACAGAACTGGAATATTTTCCAGTCCACCCAGTAAGTGACAGCATGGACTTATCCAAACCAACAAAACAAAATGATGCTATGGGATTGACCAAAAGCTGCAACGGTCTGACCAGGAACACAGTGAGAGAACACATCCCTAAGATGGACACTATAAACGGCTGCTTAATCTGCAAAGCTGAAGATGTTCTCCCTGTAACAGATGCTGTTACATTCACACAGAAACAGACCATAGGAGTCGAATGGCCATAGTAAATGACCTACTTTCCTCTTATGAGCCTTTTGTTGAACAACGTTTAATGAAACCAGCCCTTCAGAGGTGCCAGATCATCCTGACAGTCTAAGCGAGGTAACCTCCGCCTCTCCCATTCCTTCTGTTGGCCGTGCACACCGTCCTTCCCACTTTATTTTCTTATAGAACCTGCCTGGGCTCTGGGCCGCTCAGCTCCAGAGACAGAGACGGGGTCGGATTACAAAAAGCGAGTGAATCACCACTGCCCTATAATCGTACTGTGTGTCTGTGTGTCTGTGCGTCTGTGCGTCTGTGTGAGGCTGGGTCTCCTCAGAGACGGCTGCGGGGACATCGGCACGGCACATAGAAATCACACATCAATTATAAAATAAATTGAAAGTATGACAGCCTTTTGTTTTTGAGTTTCGTGTGACTTGGTCTGGAGTCGTCAGCAGTGCTAAATGGACACAGAGCGTGTAAAGGTGTGTGGGCGTGCGGCCGAGCGCACCAGCCCAACCGCCGCGGCTGTTGTCAATATCGGTATTACGGCCTCTAAGGAAACTGCTGGGTGACTGTTCACTACAGCACCTACCTAACAAACACAGTTCCTGGCCCAGGTCTGCATGGCATGGTCCACTATACAGCTTCTGCATCAAGCCTTGTGTGAGATGCCCCATCTTGTGTCAGGGAGTTGCAGCATACGTAATGGACATTTGGGTAACGTACTCCTAAATATTGCTTCCAAGCTGCAATAGAAGAAATGGGTCAATGGTGATTCTTTCACTTTTGTTCACCACAGCCAGGAAATAAAATATACATTTTTTTCTGCCTCTCAGTTCAGAAATAACAGCCCCAAAGTAACTCGATTTTTCAGGCGTAATAAAGGTGCGTGCTTCCCCAGAGAGCTGCTGTAAATTGCTTTTTAATTTTGGATCCGTGACAAATATGAAATTCTTTTTTTTAAACAAAAAGATAATTCAACTAATTGTCTCTTTCGCCTCCCTGGGAAACTGCAAAGTTTCTTCATATTTCTCAGCATTAATTGGATTTACAGCAGTTGGAAACCTGTGATTTGTTGCCTGGTGCTCTGAGGCCTCCACGTGCTGTCTTGCATTCCGAGGACTGAATCTCCTGAAGGCATTATGCTGGGCGTCGGTGACCCTCCTCTCACTGAAAATGCCCTGTAAGAGATGCTGATGTCCCACAGAGGTGGACAGGGGGCTGAGGGCTTGGACAGCAGATCATTTGTTGAGCTAGTGGATCCATGATGGAACAGAGAATCAAAAAGCATAGCTGAGATATGACACCATGGAGCAAAGAGTCAGGGCACCCCAACAGCAGGATCTGGATTCATAGCCAAAGTTACTTTCTTTTTCATTAAAAAGCATTATCTGCACCCCTCTGCTAGGATATAACGTCCCCGGCTATTTCACTGGCAGATGCTTTGATGCGAAGGCCCAGCAATTGGGATCATCCCCATTTACCAGATCAGGCGATGTAATCTGGGCCAATCTGTATTTTTATTCCTTCGGCAGCCCCTGAGCGACTAGGGGGAGATGGGCCTGTGCTTCACGAAGCTCCCCACCCTCGTAAGACGCAGAGAACGGCCTTCATGGGTGAGCGGGGTGGAGGTGGGAGGGACACAGAGGCGACTTCAGCATTAAAGGGACTGAGCTAAAAGGATTTGTACTTCAATCACTGTCGAGCAGCAAGAGCAGGATGAAAGATCGTCTGGTTCCTAATTGATTGCTGTATTGTTTTACCCGTTTCATGTTTGGCTTCGCTCTGTGCCTGGACACGCAAATATAGTCTGTGCCATCAGTCCGTTATTTAGAGATATCCGCAGGCCGTTACCGTGACATGAATTTATTTGTGGGGGAGCCCTGCTGAATGGATGGTGCTGCATTGAAGAGTCTTACATCAAACACACGGTGTGTCTGTGGAATTCCTGACCGGATTATTATCCCGGGTTTGATATTACAAAACACCATGTAGTGTGGAAAGCGCTTGGCCTGGCTGCTCCTGAGTGAGGGTAAAAGTTTCCCTGTCAGGCTACTCTCTGGGGTAGTGCACTGATACGAGGGCCAAGGGACTATTAATTACCCCCATTTCTCCAGGGACAAACTGACCGCACTCTCCCCATCTGTGCGGGCGACTCCCCCAGCCCCACACCCGCAGTCAGTCCACACGGAGCTGTCGCATTAGCAGAGTGTAAAAGCTGATGCACAGCAGGTGTGCACAGATACGTCCCCAGTAGGTGATAACTTGCTGGCCTTCAAGGAAACATGTATCACAACCCAAACAGGGATTTTTGGGTGTACGGTGGTGGGGGCGGCTTGTGCGTGTGTGGCGTTGAAGGAACAGGTTGCCGGGAGGCTTTTCAGGTGCCAAGCACGGCAGAGCTCGGGACAGCCGTGAGTCGGAGGGACACCTGTCTGGAAATAGTGCTGAGCGGGAATGCGATTAGCAGCGATGTCCTTAATCTCCCACACATGCCGGCTGCAAATCGAAGCCTGCATCCTTCACGCTCACGCTCGCATCACTGCTCGTTCCTGATCACTCATTTTTTAACTTTGTGTCATCACAACTTCATAATTTCTTCTTTTACTTGGATGTGACTTTTCCTATGAAATAACCAACATGAATAAAAGCCACACCCCTCCCTGCTCGCCCGTGTCTGCGTGATGTCATCCTCGGTTGCTCCTCCTTTCCATAAGGCAGTGCTTCCCAATCTGGTCCTCAGGGACCCAAAGTTGGTCCATGTTTTTGCTCCCTCCGAGCCCCCTACCAGACATTCCACATTTCTGCTCCCTCCCAAAAACGTGGACTGTGTGTGGGTCTCTGAGGACCGGATTGGGAAACACTGGTCTAATGCATTACTGTCCCTTTAAGTGAGCTTCCTGTCAGGGACCATATGGAGCAGCACGCACCCAGCCCTACAGTGCGATGCCAAGCTTCAAGCCCCACCATGCCTCTACATGAGCCCATTGTTCACTGCCTACTGGGGCTCAGATGTAGGGTGACCCACCCCCTCAGCAACCTAACAGTGTTCCATGCAGTTCATTTAATCGTGAATTATTTGATATTTTTGAGCATAAGGAGGCACATAATGATGATGTCTAAGGTGTGCTCCTGTTACGAAGATCATGTGATGGGTAAGAATAGCTGGTTTGCTGCTGACCCCCCCATCTATTCCCATCTCACTCCATTCCCACAGCCCCAGCGATCATGTGACCCTTCAGTCATTAGGTCATGGGGGGGGGGCAGGGGTACCTGTTCATGTAAACAGAGTCTGAGGTTTTATAGCCTCTGGGATAAAAGTCACATCAAGCCGAAAACATGCAGGACTTGCACCTTAGTTCAGTGTGAAGCTTTTATCACACATCACTGCTTTCAGCTCATTAATCATGTGCTAGACCTCTCACTGGACAGCTGAGGGGGGCGTTGCTCTTGTCTCTGCGAGCTCAGTCCCTGACACAGAGCTCGTAATGCTGTAGTGTATCTGATGTTTGCATCTTCATTTTATTTTCCAGCAACTGGGTGAACCTGTTACTCTTGTAGGTCAGTGGAAGTGATAGTCTTTTAATCGCGTCTTTGCTCTCCCAGCACGCACCTGAAACAAAAGCAATGCTGTTTTTTCCTGTTTGACTTTGTTTGCGTTGTGGCTACTTCTGCTGAGCCCTTTGTTAGGGCTTGTCATGCTTGGGGTGGCCACTGGAAATGCTGGTACCGGCAGGGGGCAGGGGCTTGTCAAGGGGGAGGTGGTGCTCTTGCAGGAGTAGAAGACTCACAGTCTTATGGATTCTGGGTGCATTTAGTCATTTTTGCCAAAGTTGCCTGCTAGTCAATTGTTTTGTTTTTTCAGTAGGGCGGTGCTTTAAGAAAGAGGTTGTTTGCCATCTGGAAGAAAGTCTTTAATCCACAGGTGTTTGCATTTTTCCTGCACCACTGAACCTTCAAAATGGTGGAGCAGAGACCTTTTTACTAGCTGACTGCACTGTGTCAGGCACTCTCCGCCTCGTGGCGCTGTTACTACGGTGGAGGTCTTGGTGATGCAGCACCGATGTCTTGAAATGTGCTTGAACTTGAGGAAACCCTCCAGCAGACAAAACAAAGTAACTGGATGATGTGCATTTCTTATATATCCTTTATTCTCTTGGTTTTTAGCTTGTTGTTGCACACAGACTTAAAGCCCAGTGTAGTTCCTTGTCCTGTAGGTAGAGTGCAACAGTCTTTTTTCCTGTTGTTTTTTTGCAAGGCCTTTCTGTATGTTTCTGTGTTCTTTTACCCTGTTCTGACCTTCCTTTACGCTCATGGAAGTTTGACTTATCCAAAAATGCTCTGAGGGCAGAAGGAAGAATGACTGGTTCAGAGTGATAACCAATCAGATTGGCTCCAAGTCACGAAAGAAGATGGGGACCAACCAATCAGATGTCTTAGTCCCGCTTCCTGTACGATCTGATTGGTTTTCTCTCTGAACCAATCATTTTGCAGTCTGCCCTCATAACATTTTTGTGTAAGTAAAACTAACATGAACTTCCTTTACCCCTCCCCAGCTCACCAGCCTGCCCCCTGGTACCCCATAACCCACAGTCACAGCCTGCCCTTGTAGTACTCCTCCCAAAGAAGGCTGGCATCAATCTCCAGCTCCTCATCTCTCCATTGCAGAAGTTGGTGAGAGAGTGAGTCATGTAAACAGGGGATCCCCATTTTGAGATTAATTTCCCAGCTGATGTTGTGTAACTCAGGGGAAAGTATGTTAGATGGAGGAATGTCACATTTGGAATAAAAGTCAAGATATCAGCAACAAAGAAAAAAGTTAGTCAGAGGCAGATGAATGTGTTCTCATCTCACTGCTGTGACTGCCACTGTAGCGCCCCCTACAGCAGCCTTGAGGAGTGACCCAGCTCAATGCTTCTCACTTTGTCCTTGATCCTTCCAGTGGGTTCCCTGTGATGGGGCTGCTCAATAACTTATTTTGTAATAAATTCATGGCAATGGCAGCTTATAGGGCGAATGATTGCCCTGGAGGACATCAAGAACGAATGGTTATATTGCAGAAAAAATGAGAAATGATGGTGACAGGACCCCTTTAAGAACAGTAAAACCTACCACAGTGAGTGACTTAAACTCATCGCCACTTTGCCTGATGCTGAATTACACCTATTCTTTGACCTGGATTGGTTGTTGAGCTACATATCCCTGATTTCTTCCTGAATGGATGATCAGCCAATAGGTTATGACACTCCTTTTGTTCCAGCACTTTGGCTATTTAAATCAGGGAAAGGCCCCCGTCATTAAAGAGCAGAATGGGTGGAGGACCATCTTCTGGAGGTCCTGCAGACTTTTACTTTCTTCTTTGCCGGATGACTTGGCCAAGGAGAAAAAGTACATTGATGGACATTAAATACTGATCTCACCCATGCTAATCCCCCCTTGATGATCTGTATGCAATCAATCATCCTTCACATCTGTATTTACCAAAGCACTTTAACAGAGTTCTCATCAATAATCTTAAAAGTCCTGCTGGATCCTGCAGACAGTTTGCACATGACTCTCATATTATTTATGTGATTCAGCGGACAACCTTGTTTGACATTTGGCGAAGGTTTGATATGATGCTGTACCATTTTGCTGTCAGATCATCTTGCTCGGCTTTTCAGGGATGAATATATGGTACTGTCAGTCACCAAGGACTGGATTATAATGGGCTCTGCAAGGTGGCCCCTACCATGCAGACGGTGCTCAATCTGCCTTCAGGCTGGGCTTTGGGACATTTCACCAAGCTTTGCGTTTTTTCTGTCAGATGGTACCAGACCAAGGGGAGATGGAGTGAGAGTAAGATGAGAAGAGAAAGATAGAGCGGGAGGGAGTAAAGGAGATCTGGCTTGGGTTTGATAAGTCCATAGGAGCAGAGAGGAGCACTCTCTCCGGCAGGCTCGTGGGAATTTTACTTACACAAAAATGTTCTGAAGGTAGAACGAAAAATGATTGGTTCAGTGCGATGACCAATCAGATTGTAGAGGAGGTGGCTCCAAGCAACTGGAGGAAGCAGAACCGAGACTGCTGATTGGTTGGTCCAACCTCCTCCAGTTGCTTGGGCCTATCTCCTCTACAATCTGATTAGTTATCTCTCTGAACCAATCGCTTTTTGTTCAGCCCTCAGAACATTTTTGTGTAAGTAAAACTCCCATGAGCCTTCAGCTCTCAGCAGGGTCACTGGAGGAACAGGAAACACAGAGACACGACCCGGTCATGCCAGAATCATCTTCTCTATGCACAATCAAAGACAGATTCCACATTATCAAATCACACTTTGATTTTGCCTTTATATCAGAGCTTTTGCAATTATCCGACTGAATTTATAATCATAATTTTACATCTCTTCCTCAGAGAGGATTTTAAAAAATAATGGATAGATGGATGGATGGATGGATGACAAGTTGCTCTCCTCTTCTGTCTTCACATCGACTCGCCTGAAATATCTTTATTGCCTTCGTTTCCTCCTGTCACTAAGCACAGCTCTGAGGGACAGGGTCACAGTTAGCAGGTACCCTTTGGGAGAAGCCATCTTAGCCATCCCTGCAGAAGATGCTCACGTCGCGTGACACACGCCACTTGTAATGGCATCCGGGCTCATAAGTGACAGAAATGACTAAAAAGTGGATCATGTCATCTTTTTGGAGAACGATTTTGAAAGTTCATGTGATGGACTGACATCGCATCTGGGGTGTCCCCTGCCTTGTACCAAGTGCTACCTAGGATTGCCTCTATTCACAATGGGATCCGGTCCTGGATAAGAGATCATAGATGACAGATACCGTTTCTAATTCACTTTTTTTAACCAACTCACCCCTGGGGTATACTGCCTGGAGGCCCAAAAAAGCAAGATATCCTGCCTGCCCTGCTGCCTGTAACACCCCTACCATGTGTGTCCTTCTGGCCTGCCTGCCCTGCTGCCTGTAACACCCCTACCATGTGTGTCCTTCTGGCCTGCCTGCCCTGCTGCCTGTAACACCCCTTGCAGAGCCCAACACACGAGGTAACTAGCAACAATCAGCAGGCGTGGCTGCTACCCAGCCCCGCCTGTGGGGAACACTGGAAAAACACAGACCGGGAAGGGCTGGACATCACACCACTCTTCTGGGAAGGCTTTCCACAAGATTTTGGAGTGTGTCTGTGGGAATTTTTGCCCATTAATCTAGAAGAGCATTTGTGAGGTCAGGTACTGATGTTGGATATGAAGGCCTGGCTCACAGTCTCCATTCCAGTTCATCCCGAAGGTGTTTGATGGGATTGAGGTCAGGGCTCTGTGTGGGCCAGTCAACTTCTTCCACACTAAACTCACCCAACAGTGTTTTTATGGACCTTGCTATGTGCACTGGGGCACAGTCATGTTGGAACAGAAAAGGGCCTTCCCTAAATTGTTCCTACCTAGTTGGAAGCATAGAATTGTCCAAAATGTCTTGGCAAGCATTAAGTGTTCTCTTTATTGAAACTAAGGGGCCCAGCCCAACCCCTGAAAAACAACCGCATACCATTATCCCTCCTCCACCAAACTTTACAGTTGGCACAACAGAGTCAGGCAAGTAACTTTCTCCTGGCATCTGCCAAACCCAGACTCATCCATCAGACTGCCAGACAGGGAAGTGTGATTTGTCACTCCACAGAACACATCTCCACTGCTCCAGAGTCCAGTGGCGGCGTGCTTTACACCACTCCATCAGAGGTTTGGCATTGTGCTTGGTGATGTGAGGCTGGCATGCTCAGTCATGGAAACCCATTCCACGAAGCTCCCAGTGCACAGTTTCTCCACTGGGGTTAAGGCCAGAGGAAGTTTGGAACTCTGCAGTTACTGAGTCAACAGAGCATTTTACACACTATGTGCCTCAGCACACAGCGACCCCGCTCTGTTACTTTACATGGTCTGCCACTTCTTGGCTGAGTTTCTGTTGTTCCTAAATGCTTCCACTTTGCAATAAGACCACTTACAGCTGACTGTGGAATATCTAGTAGGGAAGAAATATCACAAACTGACTTATCGCAAAGGTGCCATCCTATGACAGTACCACTGAGCTCTTCAGAATGACTCATTCTTTCACAAATGAAATGTGAAAGAATGAAGGGAATGAACAGCCGTGGCCTCCACAGGATGGTTCACATTAGCTGCTAAACTTTCAGCGTGAAGAAAGTTAATGAAGCAATTCTGATTCTTACTTTGCAGGAATCCAATTAATTGTTTGACCTTCAGAAGTGAAATGAAGAATTTAGTTTGATCAGCATTACATTCAGGCTGGTTTGCTTTCATTGTGCTGGATTTGAAGATTTACCTCCTCGAATTAATTAATAATTAATTCCAGTTGAATGTCAGAAGATCCTCTTGCAAAAGGATGAAGGCAGAATGATCTTTTCCTTGATCCAGCAGTTATAATTAGTTTGCCATCAAGCCTATCTGATACGTTTCCTTATGAAAGCAATAAAAGGCAAAATGTTTCCTTTTGTATTTTGCATTTAGCCCCTAATTAAATTAGAACTTTGAAATTAGAAACAGAGAGAAAATGAGTCATGATGCACAGCGGCAATATGAAAATAGCGGCGCTTTTCCCTGGTGGGCAGAAAGCGAGCCAGACGAGTGCAAGCGGGGCAGCACACACATCTCGCGCTCCTCCCCTTCACACTCACACTCCGCTGCTGCTCCAGTGGAGACAACAGGATTACCGCCAGCCTGTTACCCGACCCCCCCGCTCTGCGGCGCATTCCGGACATCCCAGGGAAGCCTAACGAGGCGGACGGCAAAGAACTAAACGGGGAAAAACTGGAGCGATTATTTATTGGGAGAAACAGGGATTCAAAACCACAGTGGGCGGGATTATCATTCACTGTTAGTCACCGCCTATTTTAACCCAGCTCCTGTTACTATGGTTACTATGCCGTGGTAATCCAAGGCCTTGCTTCTCCCACTACTAGGAATAACTAACAATGGTGGAATTTTGCTGCCGACAGTAATTGCGTTTTAACCGCAGAAAGAGCTTTTTTTTTGCAGTGTTTCCCGAGACTCTAGTTCCTGCCCAATACTGCGCACGCCCTGGCATTTATTGGAAGCTCAGTCTAGCAGCACCTGTGCCTAGATGGCTCATTGACAGCATCTATGTTGGTAATGTGTTATTTGCCTCGCTTGTATGTCACTTTGGACAACGGCGTCCGCGGAGGACGTGAACGTTGTCTGTTTTACCGGCTTTTTCGCTACTCAATGAGGAGACCCCGGTCATTTACATCGGTTAATAAGTGTGATGCTAATACAGTGTTTTAACAGTCAATATTACCCAGATGAGTCTGTTTAAGAAGATAAAGCCTTGCATCAGTAAATGAATGTGCAGAAGGTCGACTCGAGCTTCCGCTTGGAATGTCTATGCAGGATAATTGTATTTATATGTCAGACTGGCCTCTTTGGCAGTGCCACGTTTATCATGTTTAGTACAGAAATAAAATGTAAAAAAAGAAAGACAGTCAATTAAAATGGACCACCCCGAAAAACAAGTCTATGTGCGGTGTGAGTTCAACAGGGCTTATTTATGCTACCTTCCCAGATAACTAGGTCCCATGTTATTCGGCTTGGTTTCCGGTCCTAATGACATCACACAAATAGTTTGGCGGCCGCGGCGGAAGACTATCCCCCTGGCAGAGTGGGAAATCCCTTTACTGCATTGGCGTCGGCTTACCCATCAAGAGGGGCAGGATGGGTCCAAACCGCAGCCGTGAGGAATAAATAGAGGGCAGGAACAGGGCTGTCGGACAGACAGAGACAAAGGGGGCAAGACGTGCACATAAGTCACCGGTGAAATATGGTGCCCGCGCCAACACAGAGCGGCATAACGGCTGTGCAGCGGAGCTTGCCAGCCATGGGCTTTTAGCGAAGATGAAAGTCAGCTGCACTTATTTTCTATGCATGTGTATATAAGCTTAATCCGTTACACGGGGCAGGCGGGCACTGGATCTCACCTCTCATTCCTTGCCGCTTCAAGCCATTACATTCTCCTTTATTTTGCCCTTTTCTCAGCGACACCTTAAGTGGCAGCATCACTCAGATTACAAGGAGGCCGTAAGAGTATCCTGATTATCCCTGATTATCTTCCTGTGGGTGTCTAGGCACACATACGTGTGTGTGGCTATGCTATACATTATCATTGTCCAAATGAAGTCATTACTCTCCTGTCCTTTGCTGCACGCAGCACCATCACAGCTTCTTGCATTGTTCCCGTGCCTGTTCATTTGCCGGACTATTAAAACCAGCAATCTCTCCCCCTAAAGAGTTCTAGGGGATGTGTTTTTCATTTTTGCTGGCACCGCCTGGGTGGATGACGCGCGCAATTCCCACCTACTCACAGCTGACTGTTTCCCAACCAAGCAAGGAATTATCCCAAAGATATTCTAGCTCACGTCCAAATCTGCCATTATCACTTGTCGTTAAAGAGTCAGCATTGGGATTAACACTTTCTCATACTGGGACGTGACCGGCTCCAACTTGGAGCTTATTGTGTGTCGTGTGGCATACCCGTCGATTCCCAGTTCCCTACACAAGTCCCTCACAGTGACTGAGACACTTTTCTGTCCACTGAGCTCCAAATACAAACTGTAACTGAATGTGCCTCAGATTTCTCTGTGTGATGCATGTGAGAGACGCGGTTTGAGCTGCATTAATGCCAATGGCACGGGGACGTGGGACTTGGCACTCGCTCCAGGTAAGCTTCACAGGTATAAAAATAATCTTTTGTTTTTCCCTATCATCATTACTTTTTATTGTAGCCGGTCCCCTGATACATGTACACCACGTTCAGGAAGTTTCTCAGCTTGTTGGCCTTAGAGCTGCCAGGTGACATGGAGAGATAACTTAGTGATGGTGGGCTATCATCTGGATGCAGGTCTTGCAATGTTTCGTTTTATTCTGGAGAGGGGGGGAACTGCAGCCTTTTTGTGATTTTACAGAGCAAGACGCCATGGTGGGCAGCATTGTATGCTGCATTGCATGTGGGGAAATTCCTTTACAGTGACTGATGTGTGGAATATCCCTGATGAACATAGGCAGGATTGTTACACAGCCAAGAGTAAAGAAAATGTATGGGCATTATTAGATAAAATAAGTAACAGTATCACTGTATTTTTCCCACTGAAACGACTGCAAAATGTGGGAAACTTTCCTGTCATTTATAATAACCTGATGTTTAACTGTGAAACATAGAGCCTTTTCTCCATTTCCATATACATCACTTGGCGATTCCTGTAAGTGGGCACATTTGTTTGTGTCCCCCAGTCTGGGGACATGCAGGCCTGTGCTCAAGGTCAGATAAAAATGTGGATCAGAATTCTACTTCAGCCACATGGAGGATCGCAGGGGAAAACGGACCAGAAAGCAGGAAACATGTATCTGACATTAAAGGCAGCTCTTCCGCCAAGGTTAATCTGATCACCCCACGGCTCTGCAATCGCGGTTGAACCCCCCCCCCCCCACCTTACCGAATTTCGCTTAAGTGACGAGGCGAGGGTGGGTGAATCTGCACTGCCATTGTTTGTGCCCTTGCTCGCTCCCTCTGTGTCTCTAAAACTCAATGATAAAAGCCGCCTCTCTCACCTTGCCCCTTTTCATTAAAGACCAAGGTATCCATAATGAGTCTCGCTGTTTAAACCAGAGACCCTGTTTTATCAGGGGTTAAGAAAGCCAGGGCTCTGATGCTTTGGATGTTTACCTTTTGGTCTCTCAGAAATATATGCAAGCTTTGTATGTCGCGGATATGCTCGCAGGTGCGCTCCTCTCTGCTGGAGTGGCACGGGGCGTATGAGGAATCTAAATGAGCTCTCTGTCACAATCAGGAGCGGCTCTTCATTGTCACCTTATTCCTCAGCTTCTGTGTTCTCCTTCAATCACACATGACTAAAATAATCAAATGACAGCAACAAATCAATATGACAAGAGCCCCCATCAGTGTTTGTCACAGAGAAACCAAGTATTTTTGGGTATCTGCTGTTCCAAGACCCCCCCTCCCAAGGATTAGAGTGAATCACAATACTTCTCTTCGGTACAGAGTGGACATGCTATGGTTCTACTACATTGGATGCCCCTGCTGTTTGTACTATCCAGCGACATGTTAACCAGCCCATGGAACATTCTCCTGAGAGATCTGGACAGCATTAGCTGCACCTAAAGCAAATGCACTTCACATTTAGACCTTCATGATAAGCTTCAACTCGTAATCAGTCTCTAGTGCTGAATTAACTGGGTCTTCAGAGTCCCAGTCTTCTAAGGATATAACCTGACATCGATTCTGCAGCTTGACATGGGATAGAAATCAAGGGCACAGGTGTCAAACCCACACCAATCTCATCCAATCAGCTACAAACTGAATGACTTTGGGATGGGTAGAACAAAAGACAGAAGGATTCCAGGCACCATTCAGAGCCAAGCCATGTTTTTTCAAGTTAACCTTATCCTGATTGGTGGAAGGAGTGGTGTAATCGTGATGTCATGGCAAAGGAGAATATCTAGAAGAACCCATCAGAATCCAATGAACCACGCTAAATTCTAAGTCCAAAAGAGGAAAAAAAGGGAACAAGAAAGTTCTCTTTGTTCTGAAAAAGGCACCAGTACCAGAATTGCTATGTTTACATTTTTTGCATATTTTGGTATTGCTCTCTTTTTTTTTAAATAATGATTCATCTGTTTATATGACCAGAAATTATACTGGGGCAATTCGTCAAGTTCTACAGTACAACAGAGGGACCCTTTTCGGGCTTTAACTAGCAGCATCCCGCTTAGCAGCACATGCCCTAAAATTCTCACTAAGATCCCTGTCAGGGTCTGGCAGTGTACTCTGTATTTCCTGTCACTGGATTCCCTGGATGTAGATGTAGAAAATCAGTGTATCCACATATGCATGCATTATACTCCATAAGCGAGATGCGCAGCTGTCTGATTTTATTTTCTGGGAACTGCAATCACAGTATGCATAATATTATTCAAATGCATACGTGAAGCTGCAGGTGAAACTTCCAACCTGTAACTGAGGTGGCCTTACAAATCCTGTAGGGTGACAGCAGAGAAGTCTGGACCGATCGGGTCAATGGCTCGGCCGTGCAGATGGATATGATTAAAGTGTACGATTAACAGTGACTGGCTGCAGAAAATATAAATAAATTGCTGTTAAATACCGCAATAATGTTTATTAGTTTGGCCTGCAGCGCCCACCCAGAAGCACCTCACCACTGATTGCTTTGAGTTTTCAACAGTGGGGGGCACTGCGACTGCTGGCACTTTGCTAAGGTAAACACGTGTCACGTGGGCAAGTGAAAGGGAGAAGACTGCAGCCCTTTTCCGTGCCAGAGTTTCTCTCACCTCCACCTCCAAGTGGGCACTGGGAATTCCAGAGATGTTTCAGGTGGTGCTTTGGGGGGGGCGGGGGATCAATATCGCTGCAGTCCTTCTCATGCACTTCAAAGGCCAGTTAACCATTCGATGAATAAACCTGTCAGCACCAATTCCTCCGTTCCGATTCTGAGCGAGGGCCACAGTGAGCAACTCGCACCCCATTGTGTTTTCAGCACCCCGCACTGATGAGGCTGGCCATTGGCCCGAGTGCACAACGCTGCTGACAGATGGGGGTCTGTGATTGGTTTCCGCAAATGGAGGCTCTGACAGATTGCTTCGCTTGATTGGGTCTTTCTGATTCAGGCCTACATAACGGTGTCTCCTGGCTAAGATGTGTTCTTTTCTCTTATGTGAGGCACTAGTTAAAAACACCGACTTAAATGATATACTCTCTGAGGAGACAGTAAAACTCCCTTTGCGCTCTGTTAATGACGTATCCTGTGAGGCAGCCAAGCAGACATCCATCACGAGAATCCTGTGTTTTTGTGCTCCACTTTCCCTCTTTCCTCTTTGCCGGTAAAAACACTGCTGAGGATGAAAGATTCAGAACAGCTGGCACCTACGGGGCCGTCCCCCTCTGTCACTGCTGCTATGTGACTGGTGCCGTCGCGATGGGGCTCCGGTCCTGCAAGGCCCAGCCTTTCTTGTGCGCATTCACCAATATGGGGGGGGGGGGGTGTCACGCCGGCCCGCTAAACTGCCGTCTGTTTTTCTGCGCCCTTAAGGGGAAAACAGCCCCGTCTCAATTTAAGGCACAAGTGTGTCACTTAAATGTTATTTGGTTATTAGCAGATAATAAAGATATATGACATAATGTGGTTTAGGGAGCCATTGTGGGTAACAGGCCCTCTGGTGAAGCTTGGATCTGGATCCAGCAGCATTCCAGAGCTCTCTGCTAAAATAACAAGTCAGCGTTTTAAGCAAACATTAAACCACATCTTAGGCAACTTTAATGGCCAGAAATAAAAACCTGACTCCCATCCAGGAGTTAAACACTTTGATTCCTTTAGTCAGATAAGAAGGAATTATATTTAAGGGAAAAATATGTCTGGGATAACCTATCCGTACATGACGAGTGCAACGGCGGGTAGCTGAGCCCTGCCTCTGTGGTCAGGCCAACCCCCCCGACACCACAGAAAAGGGCTCATTAGCAGAACTGTTAAAGGGAGGAGTCTGTCGGATCACAGGAACCATGGCGCGGCTTTCTGGAACTAGAGGTCTGTGTTCTGCATATGTTGTGTCACCCAGGGGTGCCATAAAGGGGTGGAAAGTTAGGACATACCAGGGGCCCAAAACGATATGGAACGTAATTGGACTGGTCTGGGTTGGGGGCCCAAAATGATACGCTTTCATGGGGCCTAAAATCTCCTGTGGCCCCCCTGATGTCCTGTTTTCTGCTGCAATTTGAATGTGCATGAGCCCCAGATGAGCCAAAGCAAGGGTGTGGGGGGGCTGCTTTGTACACTGAGATCAGATCAGCAGAGTAGCACCACTCAATCCAAAAAATTTCAGAAGCATTTTCAAAGTGCATTTGGCTCTTTTTAAGTGAGTGTTCAGGGATGCCCTCGAGTTCAATGGTTCCTTTATAGTCTGCTTGGCAGGAAATGCTCCGTCGGCCTCGCTGTGCTTTTACAGGGCGGCATTTGCGTTGCCAAGGAAACCCTGCGACGGTGTGTTTACGTGCCTTGAGAGATGTCTCCAGTCAGGCTGACCTCTTGACCTCTTAGCAGAGATGCCCAGTATTGATTGACCTGGTGCTGACAGGCTGCTGAGTTTCCCCAGACCTTCCAATCACCAGCCTGGGAGCGTCTCCTGGTTCCAGCCTGGGCTGCACACACCCACCTAATGCCCCCCAGGTGGGAATGCCGGTACCAATATAATTGATCTAAAACCTGGGGAGAAACACAGGCACATGCCTTTGATGTCGATGACAAGCTTGAGACTCTGATTTTTCCAGGGTAATACGCAAACAGAGGCTGCCCCATCATCTCGCAATAACTGACAGCGGCCTTTATTTGGACAGGCAACGTCACTAGACGAGATTGTTGTTCAGACCTGCATGTTAGAAACGGTCGCAATTGAAGAAATTGCGCCACACAGAGGCGCAATTTGGCGTGGAGGGTGGGGCTGAAAGGTTTGGCGGACCAGGTGTGCATCTCCATGAGAGGAATGGGTCGGAAAGGTCACGGGGTGGAAGGTCACATCTCTGGAGGGTGGGGGGGGGGTGAGGCCAGAGTCTGATCTGCACAAAGTTCTGCTGCTGAGAAAACAAAGAAAAACAAGATGAGCTGCTGAAAACGACCCCCCCCCCTTCTTCATCGCTCCAACTTTTAATTTCCTTAATTGATTTTTTTGTTGAAGTCGTAGTGGACCACAGTGTATGTGGGGACACACTAATTGATTTCAAATTTTAATCCTTCTTACTGCAATGCAATCTAGTCATTCCTTGCATCGATCTGCAATCCATCCAAAATGAATTAATGTTCAAAGGACTGACGGAGGGTAATGGAAGCAGCCCCCCCATCTCTCTCTCTCTCATCCCTCTGTCGCCCATATTCCCAGATATCTATTCCGTATTGTACACCTGGATCAAAGGATTAAGTATCGCTTTTGGTCTCCTGTTCTTGAATAAGGCGATTTTTTTATAAGATGCTATTTTTAGACTATAATTGATTTATTAAAATTCCCTCCCACCCACACCCCACCCACATGGACCACGGGTGGAATGCTTTAAAGGCACAGTCACATTATAAGCTGAGTTTCACAAAAGCACGCACACACACCCAACCTAGAAGGATTCAAAAACTTTCCATCTACTTTTTTTTAGGGTATTAAATAAGTATTTTTTATTAGTCTTTAAAAACGACTTCTATATCTTTTTGGACTTGCTAATCACTTAATGTTCCACGATAACTGACATTATTTATTTTTGATCTGGCGGTCCTTTTCACGCGGTAAATCCAGTGTGCAGGTCCTCCTTTGTGCAGCTGTGATGTCATTGAGAAGATAATTGGTTTGCTCTGTGTTTTCTCAGCTTCCACTTTTTAATGCCTTTATAATTATTACCATTAGAGTTGTCACCGCTGTTATTTTTGGGATAATTCTACCGGCCCCCTTTTCCAGCTGCTCTCCTGCCCACCCTGCTCCTGCTAAAGGTTTTCTTTTGCTAAATGTGACACCTTCCCGCAATCCCCTCCTTAGGGTCTCTGCGACAGGCTATGCTCGTTCCCGTCTCTTTTGGATTTGCGCCTCGCCTCGCCAATGGAAGCGGCGCTGGCTCGTAAAGCGAGGCCAAACAAAATGGATTGCAAGCGACATACCTGAGACCACTCCTTTGGCCGAATTCTGAAACCGTGAAGGTTAAAACAGTCCGTTCTATCCTAAAACTGTAATAAGGAACCAAATAATATGCTGTAATGCAATGCATTCCTCGTGAGGACTTCATGACACACTGCAGAGACCATTAAGAACATTTGGGAGCGGTTAGGGAACATTCACAGAGTTTTGTTTGTGTCGTTTTATCTGGGTCTGGGGGGGTTCCACATGGCTCACTAAAACAGATCACCCCCCCCCCTCCATTACTAACCTTTTTTTGTTGTTCTTTCTGTCAACTTTAGAGTGTTTACAGTTCTGTGAAAGGCCGTACAAAAATTCGACGTGCCTTATTACTGGGATAGCGTGAAACATGTCTCCATGTGCTTTGCGTTACATATCAAAAGAAAGGCGTAAGAACACAATCTAAATTAAAAGTCTCTTTATGCTTACCGTGAAATTGGATGTGATGTTGATTTATATATTTGTAATGCTCGACTTCCTTGAGTTATATGTCTCCAAGCGGACTTCAGAGGGTGATTTATCTTTTAATCGCTATTATAATCGATATTGATGCTGGTAACCGTGCCAACGTTTGTCCACGCTGTAAACATGGCACTGTTCGTGCTTTTGAAATGCCTCCTGGCCTTCTTGCTGTTACTGCGCGACGTGTCCTTGATGGGATTTTTCATTTTTTAAGTTAGATTTGCTTATTTGTTTGAGGCAGAGGGGTCTGTAAGATGGGGGAGGGAATTTGGGGGAAGGCAGAGGGGAGCTGCTTGAAGAGATTTTGAAAGGTTGGATAAAGCTCTGTTGCTCGTGATACGGGTAAGCGCTGAGTGCTGCTAAGCCCCAGTGCAGAGAGAGTAACGCTACTCTTTAACTGGACTGTAAAAGTCACAGAGATGCACGGTCCTACGGCTGGTGGGGGGGGCAGGAGGGGCACTTAAAAATTTGGTAGGGAAGTCGTCGAAAAACACAGCCTGTCCAGCTTGACTGTCTGAATCTTCTGTATTTTCCTCAAAGAAACAAAAAACACTGCAGCGGGGGACCAAACTTTACAGCTGAATAACATTTAAATGCATATATTTTAACTTTCTATCAATACCCTGTCTATAAGAATCTATGAACCCATTCATAACACATTATAATGCACTCATAAAGTATTATAAACATGGCTATAAGTATTTATAATAAGGCATAATGCATTATAGACATGCTTATTATGCATTATAGACATGCTTATTATGCATTATGAATGCCTTATGAAGCTCCCATCTATAACGCACTATAGATACTTTTACAATGCAGTGCAAAGCATCGTTAATTCTTAAACCGACCATTACAATGCATTATGAAGGTATCCATAATCCATTATAGAGTTTATGAATGATTATACTCAACACTATAATGCCTTATGACTGTCAATAGAAGATGCCTTAATGCTTTATTAATTCTTATATCGACAAATGCTACCAAAATTAATGCTACCAAAAAATCCATCAAGAAAAATATTAAATAAAATGTATAAGTGATAAAAATAAATGGCACTTTGTTTGAAAGCACACTGTTAATGCTGTAATGAAATGCAGGAAACATGAACTGTCAAAACTTGCTTTCCTGACCCAGTTATAATTTCAGAAGTAAAACTATCTCACCCTTCTTCTGGAGTCAAATGTCTGAGAGATGCTGAAAGATGGTTCATTTATGGAGATTCGTAGTTTTTTTGTTTCTTACATGTTTTAAGGTTCACTTAATAATGCGGGAATAGGGTTTGGGAAATCGCTTTGAATAAATATAAGCAACAGTTATTTTTAGTGTAAGCATTTTCTCATTCAAGCTGGTTTTCTCCAAAGCTCAGGAGTTTTTGCTGGTTAATCCTGCGGTTAAATTAGTTTAGATAGATATTGTAATTATCCATGCATCTTGAGTCTGATCCAGGTGTGATTTTAACCAGTGTTAAGGAGAACATGAGTAACATGTAAGTTAAGATAAAAAAGGATTTTTAGGGAGCATCATGTGTTTCTATTCTGGCGAGTCCTACACACATGGTCTTGTGTAGATGAGTGCTGGAAGGCTTTCATGGACGTCTTACTGTCCAAGTGAAGCTGGCCCACTGAAGCGATTTGTTGCCCCCAGTGCATTCTGGGGGAATCGCCTGATTGGATGCAGGGCTGCCTTGAAAAAAATACGGGAACCGTCAGCACTCACTACAAAGGAAAATAAAGAGTGTTTGAGTGGGGAATGCCACTGATGATAGGCAACTGCCGGGACCTCAGACTGCCGCTTACTGCGCTTAATGTACGGATGCGAGGTGAGGATGACCCCATCTCCTCAGCTGCCTCCGTCCAAAAATATTTCACTGGCTATTTGGCCATCAACTGTGGTTCCAAAGAAAACACCATCTTTGGTGTTTCCCATAATCTATAGGCCTCTCTCTCCCTCTGTCCCCCACTGAACAAGGATTAAAACCAATATTTGGGGACCGGGTGCTCTGTGCGGTCAAAAAACATAGCAAATAAGCCTATTCTAATGACATTGACCTGGCTGGTCCTTGGAGCACGTGAACAAACATATGCAGGCTCCTTCTGGCCCCTAGAAGAGTATCCGTGGAGGGGCTGTGAATTGGGTGGGGGCCTTTTGCCATGTTTTCGAACGATCCATCAACGTAACAGGGGCTTCCGAGAGATTTCAGAGGTGCGGGGTGCAGATGTCCTATTGACTGCTGAGTTATTGACTTGATTGGAAACCCCCGGCACGTTCGCAAACCTGAAGTGCTGAGTGGAAAATATAACTGCACAAGGTAGCGACCGTCATCACTGAGACATACCGGCACTGTACGTTCCTTTCCCCTTGGGAAGTGTTTCCGATGAACTAAGTCATAAATTGTAATTAACGCAAGTAACAGATGATACTGGGAGCTGGGCCACTAAGAGAAAGAGAGAAAAGCTGATTTTTAAAGCTCGATTCTGCGTCTGGTTTTCAGGCTGTTATACCTTGATGAGCAAAGGTGCCGTTAAAACGAAGGTGAAGCACGTGTGAGTTGTGCATGGTCTCCTTCCACGAAGGGATCTCCCGTTAAGGGCAGACGGGGTGTGTTTTGTGTCTTGTCGACCATTGACTCTCGCTGTGTCTGATTGAAGGGGGGGGTCATCAAGCCATGATAGTCTGTCAATGCCTTGCACACGGAAAGTTCCATGTAGGCCTGGATGCATAGAGCTTTGTAGGCAGACATGAAGGGAGTCTTTTAAGAGCACAGAGACATGGAGCTCTACCCCCGCCAACTAGGCCTTCTGTGATTTATGAAAAGCCTCTCACTGACTTTTCAAACCTCAGTTTAACATTCTTGACTTAACAAGTTCCTCTTTTCCAAACAACCCCATTTTTTCTCCAAGCAGAAGGTTCTGTGTTTCCCATATTCAGTCTGACTGTCTCCCAGCTGCTGCTTAACATCAGCATTAAATAAAAACGCTCCCAATTTCGCTGCGTTGTCCTCATCCACATACAGATTCCCTTCGTCCTACCCCAGCCCCAGCTTTGTTTCCTTTCAACATGGGCTGTCCCGACCGTTCTCGCGCTCATTTTCTGGTACCGTGCGCGGCTCGCTGTTTCTGCTCCTCGCATGTGTTTCCGTGTGACGTGACACAGGCCTCGGAGCAGGAATGGTTCATGTTACTCTGGAATAACTGGTTCTGTGTCATATTTGCACATACTGTATACATAATGTGCGCACATCTTTATAATCGGCAAGCAGATTAAACAGCTATGTTCTCTGATCGGATCTCTTGTTTATCCTTCTTGTCATGGGGCGGGCTTAAAATACAGCATCCACATCCGACCCGCACACACTAGCCTCTAACGCACAGCGTACCTTTTTCATGCCTGTGCTGCTAAGCTTGCCCAGGGGAGGGTACGTCCACATCAGTCAGAGCTGTTTGGTACCACGCCAGGCCTGGCCAAGTTCCATGTTCCTTAGTCCTGAGGCTTCTTTGCACTGACAGAAGGCAGAACCTTCCAGTATCCCTGCTGCGATGTGATGAGCTGTCGATCCAAGACCAGCTGAGGGATGCCTCTGGTTGCTCAGGGCTGCATTCACAGCATTGGTGTCATAGCACAGTGCCTCCTGGAGGGCAATCCATGAAACTACACTCGTCACCTCCAGCTATTGGATGGTTCTCCAGGATACTGAAACAGCCTTTGTGCATATGAAACTGTTAAGTAGACAGAGTCTGATCTGTGATGTCCTCTGTTTGATCTTTGCAGTCCTTTATGTCTCTCATACCTTCTTAGTACTGACTTTCTGGTTCTCCTTCCAGCCCGCTCTTCTGTCACCAAAGGCAAACTATGCACTATGTCTCATTGCCGTCTGGCTGTGATTTTTTAAATATATTTTTTTTTCTTTTTTTGGACTGAGGAAATGACAAGAGGGGTGACCTCTGACCCCACCACCCTGCCTGAGAAGGCGATACTGCTTTAACATGTGGCTGCCTCATTCGGGGACGGAGCCCAACTGTTTTCTTTAATTGGCCATGCAATCTCCCATGGCTGGAAGCGATTATACCGCCACCCCCATCCCACTCCAAACGGGCAGTGCTGGGGGCAGACGGGGAAGAAGGAGAGAGAGAGAAATGTGAAGAGGCAGAGCAGTGAAAGCGTCAGATGGGAATAGTGTGCCCCTGCAGATGTTCTCAAGGTGGTTTGTCAATTGGTGGGGCCTGTGGGGTTGTGCTGGTGGGGGAAGCAGGCTGGGTGAGAGGCATGGTGGCATGGAGAGACTCAAAAAATCAACTCTCCTGTGCTGGATAACATGTCAATAACAATCCCACATGGAGAACAGGCCTTATTCACCTGCATTACCACTGTGAGGCAGCCATGCTAATCTCTGCAGTACTGTGCTGTCCCTACCTGGGTAACCAAAAGTCAGAAATTCATAAAGATGCCTAATTTACGACCTTCTCTTGAAGCTTGAACACCAGGAAGGTCATCTGCTTGACCTTGCACAGTGACCAGGACCTCCATCTAGAGAAGTCCCTGGTTTATTCTGCTTCAGTGAAATGCATGATAGCTCAACACTGTCAGTGACAGGGCACCACAATGCGCTGGATGCAGCACACAGTGACAGCATTGGTTTTACAATTACAGTCATGGACACTGAAGCGATTCATGTGGAGAAATTAAAAACATCGGTGGGGAAAATCAAACAAGGCTCCTCCCTGCACAGAGATATCGAGTTCCCTATAATCAGTGTGGCGAAAAGCAGCCGCTTGCCGCGGTGGGGAGGGGTGTGAGACCCGGTCAGCCAGAGAGGTGTCTAGGGTCCGAAATGCTGCTCCGCGTCCGGGAGACATTAAGAGGGCCTGGGCCGTCAATTTATTGGTGCCTTTGGGTCACCCCTTATCACTGAGCCAGATCTCTGAGTGCTGAATACTATTAACCAGCTTTCATGGAGTGCCGCCACCCCGCCACCCCCTGGCGAAATTACATCCAGGTTTTCGGCATTTGTGTATCTTACTGGGACAACTTTAACAGCAAGAGGAAGGGAAAAAAGCAATCGCCCGAGCTGCAGGGTCGCGCCAGGATACGTGACAGCATGCAGGGATTTGCAGAAAGCGAGAGAGAGAGGAGGTATCGCTCCAGCGGCTCTGGTCCTTCCAGCGTGGGCGCCGGGGGGGACTTGGTCTGCATTAACCTAACATGCTCCCCACATGGGACACTCGTGTTTAAAAAACCGCGATACGATGCTGAACAAGTGGCTTTTTTGGCGGGTGATTCCCGCCGCTGGATCGAGAGGCTGGAAACGCGGCACTGCTTCGTGCTGATAACGGGTATCCCCACCCATCCCCGGCGACGGATGCGGGACGGGCTGCCCGGCCAGCACCTAGAATTCTGTCCATTAATATGCTTTTTTTTTTTTTTTTTTTTCTGGAGCCTATGTGTTTATGTATTTTTTGTCAAAATTGTACTCATATTTATTGCCTTATTGACATGAGTTTTATTGTACTCTGCTTTTAGCACCTTGTGTACT